>CM053789.1:773966203-774303703 GCA_028749045.1 Cupressus sempervirens
TTATGATAAACATAAATCATTTGAATTTTTCAATAAATTGAGGCTAGTCGCGTAATTAATTGAATGTTCTACCTAGATGACTTGCTTCACCCCTTACTATAATTTGTAAATTAAACATATCTTCTTATTAGGATAGGTTTTTATGTTTATTATATTGGCAAAAGATTTTTTTTTTCAAGATTTGTTGAAATAACTTAGGTATTTGAAGTGTCATGTTTGTTAATAGTGTTTATTAGTTTCTAATATTTAAGTATTATTTTATAATACTAATTATTGTTAAAACTAGAGCCCATAAAATCATGAAGATAACCAGCAATAAGAAAGAGAGAAAATTGAAACAAAGAACACCACAATTATCTTGGGAAACCCCTTCGAGAATGAAGGGAAAAACCCAGCAACACAACACAAATATATCTTTATCGATAATGAAAAGTTCAAGTGTACAATATCCTCTGCATGATGAGAATATATAAGAATAGGACAGAGTCTTCACATTATAATCAAAGGTCTCTTGAGATTCCCATAACTCTTATAATAAGTTATAACTCTTCAAATATTCATGCCTCAATGCATGTGAATAACACATGTCATTTACAAATTAAACTTAAGTGACCTTTTCAGTTGAAGATGACAATAATAGAAATAATGTCTAGATTTTGAGAGATAAAGATCTTTATTGTAGCTACAAACTTTAACACTCCCTCTTACCAAGACAAAGATCTTTAGCTGAACAGTCACACAAAACTGCAACAAAAAAATAATGTCAACAATAAATTTTGATCATACGAATTCAAAACATAATTCGTGGATTTACACAACATGAAAACCTGTAACAATGAGTCATATTCATGAAATCACTCAACATGAAGACCTATAATAATTACTCATTGTTAATAATCATGAAAACCTTTAGCCATTACTCATTGTTAATAATCATGGAATCACTCAACATGACAGATTTGTAAGACTCAGAGCTAAGCCTTTAATCACAGACTCTCTCAATGTAAATTGTCATGGAATCTCTCACTATGACATTCAACTCCCATCACAAAATCCCTAAACATGATGACATCATGAACTCTATCAACATGATGTTCATGGACTCTCTCAATGTGATGACATCATAGACTCTCTCAACAGATGTTCACTATTGCATAGTGAAAGAGTTATCATTGCTGATCTTACAATCTTATTTATTCAGACAAGAATAAAATAGGCATAACAAAATAAGACTTAGTTCCAGTTAAGTCTCAAATTTTACAAATACCACAAGCATGAAAATGATGGAGATTCCATAAGCACTCCCTCTTAATTATGAAGCCTTCCTTTGAAGCATAAATCTCCCTCTAAAGCTCAACATCTCCCCTCGAGCTATAATTCATATCTTGATACACCCTACAACCAAAACTTTAAATATACTTCCCAAATATAAAAGTCAAAATACTTATCTATTTCAAGAATAATCATCTTGATCATGCATGCAACCATATACAACACTAGAAGTAATGTATGTAACCATAATAAATAAATAAATAACATTATACAGATTTCTAAGAAATTAAAAAAAAAAAAAAACTTATCTCTTTTATGATCTATACCCAATAAGAGACCGACTTAAGTGCTCAAGATGATATATTTTTAAAAATACCCATAATAGCCTTTTGATTGACTCCAGTCTAGGTGATCTTTCTAGCTTGATACATGACCCAAGTGTTCATAAATTTGTTGCTATGTTTTAACTAGATGTGTCCACTACTTGAATCTCCCACCATATTGCACTACTAACTCGAACAATTTCTAGCCTCACAGAACTACTCACAGCTAAGATGAATCTATACTTTTCCTTTCTTTGATAATTCAACCATAAATTCTATTAATTTTCTATTAATACCATAATAGAACTATGCCTCTCACACTCTGGATAAATCCATTAAAAAGCATTATTTAGGCAACTTGGCTAACATTTAGACAAATTGTATAACTCTAGCAAAAGATGAATACAATGATACAATAATCATGCACCTAACAATAGTTACACAATGTAGTGGTTCATAAGCTTATAATGTCTTCAACACATCTCATGAATTAATTGCAAGGTATAGAGCACCTTCTCTTCAATAAACATGATCCACAAAAACAAAAAACAAAAAATAACCGCAACAAATCACACATATGAATGTGGAAATCAAATGGTTAGGTCAAAAAAGATATATTAGTCCAGTCAATTCATGCAAACTTCACACCAAAGCACAAATATAATGAATAAAAATTGAACCTACTGCAAGAATGGACCTAGCAAAAAAAATAGCAAACCTTTGAATACAAGACATGGCAATCAGCAGTTATTTTCTCTAGTATTTGATGTGCAATTGTGCTGGCATTTGAAGGAGTAGCACTAAACTTTGTAGGAAGCATAGAACCATGGGCCACCATGGCATAAAGTATGGGAGACAATCTATTTTCATGCAAAACCTTAAAGAATCGAATCTGTGACTTCTAAAACAAATTAAGAAAGTTTAAAAAAGAGGGTTTTCAGTCTAAAAGATAGTGAGGGAGAATGGCACAACCTATTAGGAATGACAATTGATCTCAAGATCTCCTCAAGATAGAGAAATCTCAGCTATTGATATTGGGAGGGAAGAATGGAATTTGTATTTTTTGATCCTTGATTTCAATAGGGAATGGCTATGCATGTGCTTCCTTACATTTCTCCTATAAACCAGAACCAAATACCATCTAGAATTATATCGGAGATCCCTGACTTCTCATATGACTTGAGGTTCTAAAGAAGAGATGATAATAAAGCTAATGATAGAGATTTTTTTTTAAATAGTACCAAAATGGAAACAACTAGATTAACATATGATCTAGAAATTTACCAAGAAATATTACTAAAAAATATAACAAGAAAAGTTACAACACCAAGTTCAAATACTAGAATTTCAAGGCTTCATAAAACAATGGTACAATGAACTAACAACTCCTCCATTGAATAGATCATTTACACTTTTCAACCATAAATAATCTAAAAACACAAATCAGAAGATAGAAAAGAATTTTTCATTTAGTGTTGTTATCAAATCTAGGCTCTGATACCATGTTAAAGCTAGAGCCCAGAAAACCATGAAGATAACCAGCAATAAGAAAGAGAGAAAATTGAAACAAAGAACACTAGAATTATCCTGGGATAACCCTTTGAGAATGAAGGGAAAAACCTAGCAACACAACACAAAGATATCTTTATTGATAATGAAAAGTCTAAGTGTACAATATCCTTTGCATGATGGAAATATATAACAATAGGAGAGAGTCTTCACATTATAACCGAAGGTCTCTTGAGATTCCCATAACTCCTATAATAAATTATAGCTCTTCAAATATTCATGTCTCAATGCATGTTAATGACACATCTCATTTACAAATTAAACTTAAGTGACCTTTCAGTTGAAGATGACAATAATAATTTTTAATAAGCAGTCATTTATTTATGAAAATAAAAATATTTAGATAATTTACAATATACATAAAATCATATTGAAAAATAAGAATTAGCTTACTTTATTAAAACAATTATGTTATATATAAATTTTTAATCAATATAGGTGGTAAATATGTCATATATGACCACCCTTAAACATCACACACTAAGGGCCCATTTGGTTGCTAGAATAGCATGAGAATTGGCATTGAAAATTAGAATACAAATTATATTCTCTGTTTGGTTGGCAAAATTGGAATGTAGAATAGGATTATGAATTCCCAAAATAGCCCAAAATGAGCTTTTGTCTAATCCCAAAATACTTGTAAGTGGAATGCCCCTTCCCATTCTCAATCTTAGTTAGTCATATTTGACAATCTTGTCAGGTCCGTGGTAGGTGTTGATATTTTTGGGGGTTTGGTTGAACTCCTACTCATTTTGCTATTTGTGAAAGCTTCATTTTTGTTGAGGTTTACTAGGGAAAGCTTTGTTTACGGTTGTGGGTGAGCTCTGCTGGATCGAGTTGTCAGGGTTAAAGGTGTTGAAGGTGAGCTCTGCTATTTACTTTCTTGCTAGAAGGCGCTTGCACATTTTTTGTATTCTCTTCGTTGTTCTGATATCATGACTTTCTTCTAAATAACCCTAGGGAAACAATGGGAATAGGAGAAATCACCTAATAACGCATCCCAATTAGATTGTAGCACAGATTGGTATTACATGCCCACTTCCAACTTGACTTCAATTAGAGGGTATTGTAAATCATTTGTTCAACTGCCAATGAAGATCGACTCGAAACTTCCTCGATCCATGAGTGTGAACAAAATTCTACAACAAGGGTTTGAAATTAGTTGGAATTTCAACCAAGGTTGTGAGAATTGTGTATCAAGAAACAAAACCTGCAATTATAACAATATAACCATGATGTTGTTTTTCCAGATGGATGATGTAATTGTTAAGAAGGGTAATTGTTAAGATGGATGATACAAAAATAAATTTACCGAACTTATGAAATGAGAAAATTTTACTAATTTGATGTGTATACTAATTTTACATATTCCTAATCAAAGAACATGCGGATCAAACAAGAATGGGATTGGTCTTTTCCATTCCCATTCTCCATTTCTATTCCTATTCCAAATTTCCATTCTAATTCTCTATTCCTACACTTGCAACCAAATGAGCCCTAAGGGAAATATTAAGAATGGGAAAAAAGAAGTCAAATTTGACTATTTAACACTTTTGGTCTAGGTGTTAAGCTTAGTGTGTGATGTTTAAGTAATCACATCATATACATATGTATCAATGATAGAAGTAATGAATATTAAAACATTAAAATATTAAAAGTTATATAAAATCACAAATTAAATATTTTCTATAATTGATTTTTTTAGCAAAATGTTATATGAAAAATTTACAAATCAAATCTTATATGGTCAAACATTCATAAACTTTTACATAAAAGTAATAGTGTACCATATGTCCTCTAAATGTAAAGCTTAAAAATATTCAATCTTAAATTATGTAATATATCTCCTACCAAATGCATGTGATTTCTAGCCCATTGTAGACAAATGTATATTTTCATTTTTATTTGTAGGTATATAAAGATGGTTCCACACTTATGTTTATTAAATTTAAAAAAAAAAACAATTGTAATCTATATTTAAAATAGATATTTGAATTCACAATTTTATTAATAAGTTAGAAAAAATTCAACCATTATTCACACTAAAATATTAAAACTATGTCTAATGAATTTACTTCACATTGTGTACACTCCAATAAAATAATTTAAAATATTGCATCTATGTTCCTATTTTAGCCTTTGAAACTTTCTCCCAACTACTTATAAAGCTAATAGGGTGGAAGTGTTGTGCTGATAGTTTTATATATTTTCAAAAATCTCATTGTATTGTTGTTATTAAAAGTTTCATCATAATAACTTTTTTTATATAGTAGACAACTTGTTAGAACAATCTCATTTTTATTGTTTGATTTTTTGTCATATCATTTTATTAAGCGTAGGATATCTACAAAACATTGCAAAAAGTAAACAATTCGTAATGATATTTTTCCTTTGTTGGGTTACAATTCACAATATATTCTTCATAGTGCTAATGAGAATTTTGGCTCATCATTTCTTGAATGCCACTTTTATGTGAGTTTTTAAAGGTAGTAGTGGAAAATTTACATTTGACCCCTTGCACATGCTACTTTTGTAGTAATTCTATTACTTGATGTTAAATCATCAAAGCTTGTAAGGTTCTTGCAGACTTATTGATTGTTATAGATACTCGATTAAAAAAAGTTTAAGTCATATATCTTTCTTAACCCATAAATGTTTAATTCTTCTCAAAATAATTATATTTTATTATTTAGCTCCACAATCTAAATGATTATATATTAGAATTTAATTAGCTCCTAAATCCATTCCATGTCTACGATCAAAACTTCTACCAAGGTTAAACAAATATATGAATTAAGGTGTATATAGATGGTTTCCTCGCCCATTAGAACTTTTCAAAATCAATAGTAACGATTCTTCGCACGATAATTACTGTACTCCCGGATTGGCTGGTTGTTTTCTTCATGTCTTTTTCACACGAGTTTCGTTCAAAGCAACCTGGTGGGTGTAGAAAGTCAAAAGTAGTTTCCTAGAAGAAGAATATGTCCACAAACAATAAAATTGGAAGAGGACACGGTGTTGCATAGGAAATGTCAATGGCTCTCTTGTTTCTCACAAGAAAGTTGGCCTCGTCCAATTGTGTTGTTCTTATCTCCAAATGGCAATCTACACTGCAAAACATTGTATTCGTCACGGGCCGGTTGATTAGGTCACATGGAAATTTTTTTAGGCCTAGTTTGTCGACGCATCGTTAGCCGGACAAGTCTTGCTACATGAATAAAAACACACTTTCTCAGCCATAATCTTGGGAATTTTTCAACGCGTGTGGAACCAAAACACTTGTAAAGTGATCCTTTGATCTCATAGATTTAGAAGTATTCTTCCGCTCATTCCTGATGGCCAACACCCAAACCTTACAAGTGACAAGATTCCTTTTCTGTCTGTCTATTACATGTGCTTTCTGTTACGTGCTGGATGGAGGAGGCGTTAGATTTGATTTTCCTCCTCAAACCGATATCAAGGTGTCCGGAGATGCTTCCATTGTTAAGGACGTTGTACTACTTACATGAAGGGCAGCCTCGGCTGGGCATATTCTTCCAAGATTATTCCTCTATGGGATGATGGTAGTGTTGAGAAATAGAAGAGCAAAGTAATTTAAAAATAGAGCATACCTGTAGCATACAGTGATAATGGAGAATACACAGAAAATAAGTGAACTTCTATTTAATAAAATCACCAGCAACCTGACTAAATTTCAGCCTTCAAAATGTTTCATTCACTACTAACAAAAGTGATACATACATCGTATATAATACATTACTCAGTTTTTTTAAACAGGGCGCCAAAAAAGAAGTCCATTTTAAATAACCAAATTGAGTGCCAAGGTTTAGAACCTTCTCTAAGTCAAACACTGCATTAATTAATTCACCTGCTACTTGGGGAACTCTTACGTGCACAGTGAAGAAATGTATTAACACATGGCAAAAATATTTGTTTCACACATAACATTCTCCCACTTGAAACAAATAAAGTAGGATTAAACAAACCAGAAGTGAACTAATCACCCTAGGCCTATTAAATCTCTCCATAGCTCATGGTTTGCTTTTGGCAAGATCTTTGTGAGCATGTCAATAGGATTTTCATCCATATGAATCTTTTCCAAGTGTAGTTGTCCTTCCTCTAGCACCTCCCTGATCCAATGGTACCTTAACGCCATGTGCTTGGTTCGTGAATGAAATGCTGGATTCTTTGCCAAATGAATGGCACTCTGGCTATCGTAGTACAAGATATATTTGTCTTGTTTTACTCCCAACTCTCCAAGAAATTTTTGTGTCCACAACATATCTTTGCAAGCTTCAGTTGCAGCTACATATTTAGCCTCCGTTGTTGAGAGAGTTACAATTTTCTGCAGATTAGATGTCCATGATACTGCAACACCTGCAAAAGTACATAAATAACCACTAGTGGACTTTTTAGTGTCCACATCTCCAGCCATATCTAAGTTTGTATAGCCTGTAAGAACAACTTTATTATTACCAAAACATAAACAGTAATGACTAGTACCCTTAAGATACCTCAAAATCCACTTTACTGCTTCCTAATGTTGTTTGCCTGGATTTGCAAGAAATCTTCTCACAACTCCCACTGAATGTGCAATGTCTAGTCGGGTATATTTCATAGTATATGTTAGGCTGCCAACAGTTGAAGCATAAGGAATTTTATTCATTTTTTCTTTTCTTTTTCATCTTTGGGACATGAGTCTTTACTTAATTTGAAGTGGGATGCAAGAGGTGTACTAACCGGCTTGGCATCCTTCATGTTAAACCTTTCGAGAACCTTCTCAATGTAGTTTTCTTGTGATAGCCATAATTTCTTCTTCTTCCTATCACACATAATCTTCATGCCCAATATGTGTTGTGCTGGTCCCAAATCTTTCATTTCAAATTGTTTACTCAACTCTTTCTTGAGTTGGCTAATCATCTTTTTGTCATGTCCAACAATTAACATGTCATCTACATATAACAATAAAATGTTGTATTTACCTTGATCATCCTTCTTGATATAAACATAATGATTAGATTCTAACATCTTGAAATCATGCTCCAACATGAATGAATCAAACTTCCTATGCCATTGGCGAGGTGCTTGTTTCAGCCCATAGAGGCTCTTCTTCAACCTGCAAACCAAATTCTCTTTACCTTTTTTCTTTGAATCCTTCCAGCTGCTCCATATAAATCTCTTCCTCCAACTCACCATGAAGAAAGGCTATCTTTACATCTAATTGTTCACATTCTAAATCTAGAGTAGCAACAAGACCAAGAATAATCCTAATGGATTGCATTTTAACAATGAGTGAGAAGATTTCAGTGTAGTCTATACCTTCTTTTTGAGCATATCCTTTCACCACGAGCCTTGCTTTGTATCTTTTCTTCTTCCCTTCACTTTCATGCTTGATCTTGTACACCCATTTGTTTTGTAGAGCTCTTCTTTCTTTTGGAAGTTCAACCAACTCCCAAGTTCTATTTTTTCGCAATGAATTCATTTCTTCCTCCATTGCTTTCATCCATTCTTTGTTGTGCTCATCTTCACAAGCTTGCTGAAAATTTGCAGGCTCACCTTCCTCACTTACCAATATATAATTTGAAGGTGTATACTTTTGTGAAGGCTTATGAGGTCTAGTTGATCTATGAACCAATTTTTGTTTCGGTTGATTTGCTTGTAGGGGCTCTTGCAAGACTTCTTGCTATTGTTCAACATTTTCTTCTTGTTGTCTATCATAATTCTAATTTTGCTACTCAACATCTTGCATTGGTGGGATATTTTCGTGTTGTGCTTCAATCTTATCAACAACTTTCTTCATCTCTAAGTTTCTTACAGCCCTCTCAAACATTGTAGACTCATTAAATATAACATCCCTACTCCTAACAATATTTTGTTTGACTGGATCCCATAATCTATAGCCAAATTCACCATCCACATATCCCAAGAAAATACATTTCATGGATTTATCATCTAACTTAGTTCTATTTTCTTTTGGAATATGCACAAATGCTTCACATCCAAATATTTTCAAATGGGAATAATTTAGCTTCTTACCTGTCCAAACTTCTTTCGAAATGCCACCATCCAAGGCTGTAGTAGGAGATCGATTTATGAGGTAACAAGCTGTCCTCAATGCTTCTACCCAAAAATGTTTTTCCAATTTTGAGTTTGACAACATACTTCTCACCTTCTCCAAAATAGTGCAGTTCATTTTTTTAGCAATCCCATTTTGTTGAGGAGTAAAAGGCACTGTTTTCTCATGCTTTATGCCAAATGTATTGCAATACCCCTTGAATGCATTGGAACAATATTCTCCGCCATTATCAGTCCTTAGACACTTTAGCAATTTATTAGTCTCTCTTTCAACAACAACATGAAACTTTTGAAATATATTAAATACCTCATCTTTTTTTTTCATAGGATAAGCCCAAACCTTCCTAGATGCATCATCTATGAAAGTGACAAAGTATGAAGCTCCTCCTAATGATTTAATGTTTACTGGCCCAAATACATCCGAATGTATCAATTCCAACAAGTATGTTTTTCTCTCATGATCACCTCTAAGAAATGAAACTCTTCATTGCCTACCATAAATACAATGCTCACAAACATCAAGGTTATAAGATTTCAAACCTGGCAGAAAATTCTTGTCCGTGAGGATTTTTAGGCCCTTTTCACTCATATGCCCCAAGTGCTTATGCTGCAAATCTGCTGTAATTTCTTCTTTTGTAGTAGCAACAACAACATTTGACTTCTCTGCTATAGCATTTAGAGTATACAATGTTCCTATCTTGGAACCTCTAGCCATGAGCAATGCCCCTTTACTGATTTTCTAGCCACTCTTTCCAAAGCTTGTGGAGTAACCTTCATCATCCAACCGTCCCATAGAGATCAAACACATACATCTCAGGGACAAGTGATCCTTATTTGGGGTTACATGATGAGATGCTCCAGAATCAAGAATCCAATCAACACTATAGCTGGAGTTATACAAACATACCTCTTCCATTGAAATAGTAATTAAAACATCGTTATCTGAAACTATAGCAATGGTCTCACCTTCATTTGTGTTGGCTAACTTCTTATTTGCATTGCCCAATTTTTGCTCCTTTTTTTCTCTCTTCAAGATTCTACAATCCTTTTTCATGTGACCTAGCTTTCCACAATGAAAACATGTCAACTTGCCTCTTCTTGATTTTGATCTGCCTCTTGATCTTGAATGCCCTTGATTGCTTCTTTCCATCTTCCTACCATGATCAGTTATAGTTAAGGCTTCTCCTCCCTTACTTTCCTTGGTAGATTTTCTTCTCAACTCTTCATTCACTAGACTACTAAAAACATCATCAAGCTTCAAAGTTCATGCTATTGCAGATGTGCTGATTGCCACAATCAGATTTTTCCAACTATCTGGCATAGAACACATTAATAGGATGGCTCTAATCTCATCATCCAAAGCAATTTTAATAGAGGCTAGTTGGCTAGTGATTATGTTGAACTCATTCAAGTGTTCTGCTACTGAAGCACCTTCCTTCATCTTGAGATTGTATAATTTCTTCATCAAGAAGACCTTGTTTGAAGCTATATTTTTTTCATACAGATCATGCAACTTTTTCCACAACCCTTCTACTAATGTCTCTCCAGCAACATTAAAATATACATTCTTGGCCAAGTATTGACAGATGGATGCTATAGCTTTTCTATCCAGCTTCTTCCATTCTTCATTTGACATTGTTGTGGGTTTCTTTGACACTCATTCAATTGGCAAGTATTGATCCTTCAAGATCAATATGTCCTCCATTTGAGATTTCCATAGAGCAAAATTAGCCCCATTTAACTTCTCCATGTCACTTACTATTGTTGACTCCATTGCATTCAAACAAAACCCTTCAACAAACTCTTCAAGAGTTTCTAGGTAACTGCTCTTTAGCAATACTTTCCTTCTAACCTGCTCTTTAGCAGTGTTTTATTTCTAACTTGCTCTGATACCAGTTGTTGAGAAATAGAAGAGCAAAATAATTTAAAAACAGAGCATACCTGTAGCATATAGTGACAATGGAGAATACACAGAAAATAAGTGAACTTCTATTTAATAAAATCACCAGCAACCTAACTAAATTTCAGAGTTTAAAATGTTTCATTCACTACTAACGAAAGTGATACATACATCGTATATAATACATTACTCAGTTTTTTAAAATAGGGTGCCAAAAAAGAAGTCCATTTTAAATAACCAAACTGAGCGGCAAGGTTTAGAACCTTCTCTAAGTCGAACACTGCATTAATTAATTCACCTACTACTTGGGGAACTCTTACGTGCACAGTGAAGAAATGTATTAACACATGGCAAAAATATTTGTTTCACACATAACAGGTAGGCGATGTCTATGGAATAATGTTGGAAGAAAATGCCCAGCCGAGGCTGTTCTCCATGCCGGCGTTGACTTGGCTCATGGTAATCTGTGTGACGTCCTGAAGAATGGATGCATCTCCAGACAGCTGGATATCCGTTTGTGGAGGAAAGTCAAAACTAACGACTCCAGCATCCAACACGTAACAGAGAAAAGAAAAAGCAATATACAAGCAAAACAGGAATCTTGTCAAGTGTAACGTTGGATGTTGGCCATGATCAGGATTTACCTCTGAACGAAGGAATCACTACGGCAAACAAGTGATCATATCACATTTACCATGGTTGAATGATAACTACGGCTTGCAAATGATGGATGAAAGATAAGAATTTATGTATGCAGGAAGGCATGTCAGGTTCACGATGTTGATATTTCCTTAGACATATGCGACCGGCCTCAAGGAATTACGATATTACACAGGTTGTATGCCATTATTGAGATTATCACAGAATACGAGAGAGAATTGTATATATCTATAAAGGCGTGAAAATTGAAGCATTTCTTATTGATTGGAAGAAACAAGAGAGAAATTGATGTTCACTTTCTGCAATGAATTTAATATTATGTGGTCCATGATTTTCATATTATTGGGTCTATTCCCAAATTTAAAAATTGACACACAACATTTTTCTTACTCTTTTCAACCAACTTCAAGCAATAGTGAAGATTCCTTACCCTTTCCAGGAAAGTTCATTTGACTTTTTACATCCACCTTGTTACTTTCAGAGGATCTCAAAGTCCGGCGAACATATTTAGTGTTCAGTTTTGTGAAGTCTGAAGAATACAATTGCAAGCATATTTTTCAATTACAAAGGAATTCCACCCATTACACATAATTTGAAAATGTCGTCGTTGGTGTCAGTTAATTTTCTAAGCTCCTCTCAATTTCTTTCTTTGCTTGTATGCTTAATCAGTCTTGCCCTGTGTTTGTAAGCTGGTTGTTTTCCAGCTGCGTTTAAGTTTTGCTATTTAATTTGATCAATTCCTTTTTTTCTGCTTTCTATTTCTTTGTAATGTTTAAGCTTGATTAATAAAAATAATTCTTCCACAGAAGAAAACAAGCCATACAATGCAATCATAACCTTGAAAAGCACATAGAATATTCATGAAATGGGGACTCAAATAGACAAAACACAAAACAATCTATCTGCGTGAAGTTAGAATACATTGGATGGAATGCGTTGGGCACATAGAATATTCTTGAAATGGGGACTCAAATTGGCAAAACAAAAAACAATCTATCTGCATGGAGTTAAAATAAATTGCATGGAATGCGTTGGGCAAAGAAACCGATTAGAAAGAGAGGAGCCACATAACATAAAAACACACTGTGTCAGCACAGCGTTGGGATTCAATGATAATAACAAAATGAGTGGAGAAAGAACACTCAATTTGGCTAGCTCTCAGGGTAAGGATTTCTTCAAGATAGAATATTTTTCTTTTTCGGGAATTCTATTGAACAGGGAGATGAAATTGTCGTCCAATATTGGAAATGGACAATATCATATTACATACATTCATTGTGAACATAGACCGTTTAAAATTTTCGAGAATATGAGGTCACTCATTAATTAATGGAAGTTTACCAGCTAAGATATTCCCACCGAGATGCCTTGTTTCTTGCCTTATTATAATGTGGAAATTAAACATCTTTCCTTATCAGGAAAAATTTCAATAGTTAATAAAGCCAAAGTAGGGGAAGCTTTTTTCCAAAACCGGCATTGATAAAGTCCTAGCTGACAAATAACTCAATCAAAAGCAATGAGGCCTATGTCGGACAATAATTTAAATTAAGTGAAACTGTGAGCTTCTTAGAAATATAAAATGCACAATTTTTCTTAATATTGTACTATGGTCTAAAACATTAATGAATGACAAAACATACAAATAAAAAATATCTCCAGGTCTTCCTTGCAACCTACATGGCTATTAAACCTGCAAAAATATTTACAAGATATATTATTTTCATCGTTCCCTTTAAGAAACATGGGCAACTAATGAGATCTAGAGGTCAGCTATATAGGGCTCTCAATTTTGTGAATTTTGATGATGATCAAAAAATGCACTTTAGCGTGGTTAATGAGAAAGTTGTAGTTTTCAAGGGCAATTTTGTCAAGTAAAATAATTATTTTGCAATGTCCATTGGTAATTATAACGTTCTTGATAATATAGGAAACACTAATTGAAGTCCAAGGGAAGTAGGGTGACAACAATGGAGGCCCTCCTATGAACATAACCCTAGTTTAATGCCCTCATCAACAAACCCCGGGTACAAACCATAAAGTAATGTATATTTCACATTCTCTCCATCATTTTCTAGAAATTTCTTCTCCTACAATGCTTTTTGGCGATTTTATTTCTCTACGTATGAAGAGGGTTTCGATTGACCACTCTCATTTGCTACAAGTGAGGGAATCCTTCCTCTCACGAATATAAATGATTTCACGATTCTTTATTATTCAAAATGTGCACATAATTGGTTTTAATAATGAAAAATGGTGATCCTATATGTTCCAATCATTTATGGTTGTTTATTGGAGGGTTTCAAAAATTTCATGAAATTATTGCATGAAGTATGAAAAAAATAGGGTATATTGTTGATTTAATCAAGAGAAATTCTTTTAGTTTGTTTCTTTTAAAATTATATCTTATTTGTTTCAATCATTTCTCTATCTTCTTTTACAAGTATGACTTGGTATGATAGTGTTTAATAAAAAATCTTCAACTTTAATCATTAAAGATTATTATATTAATTTATTTTAGTAATTTCCTTTGTGTTTCAACCTTTTTTTTGAAATCAACCATAGGGTTTCTATTATTAAAGTCATGTACTACCCATGACAAGTCCTAAAACTGTGTCTGTTCACCTTCTTTCCACCATTTTCTCAAAACTTCATCTCCCTTGAATGCTTTGCATGTCAACTTTATTTCTTTGTAGGCGGCAAGGGTTTCATTCCAATAATCTTATTTGCTAAGTTTACATTGGATGCACACATTCTTAATTTGTCATTGAATTGTTTGTCACTCTAAGTCTACTCATTTGCCAAGCTTGCATTCATATATGCATTCTTGAGTTGACATTTTTTGTATGCATTTGAGTTATATTATTTTTCTCACATTATTTTGTTTAATGTCAAAGAATTAGGGTACACTATCGATAAGATGATTAAATCTACTAGTTTAATCATGCAATTAGTTTATTGTACTTATTTGGTAGTTTAATAGTGAAACGTAAACATATTCATTAAATTTTTTACCACTCTCATTTTACTCATCTGCCAAGCTTCTTTTATTGACTGTATCCGTTCTTTATTTGGCATTGGTTGTATGCTTTTTCTTTTATTCATCTACTAAGATTATTGCATTGAATATCAAAGAGATAGGGTACAATGTCGATAATATGATTCAATATGCTAGTTTAATCATACAGTATAGTAGAAGTTTTTAGTTAGAGCAGTAGTCATTCTATTGTAACCAAATATATATTAAGGTCATTGATAACATGCAATACACTTGGTGAAGATGAGAAGCCCACTAGTCATTTTTGCATTCAACATATATTTTGAGGTCAATGTTGTTTAATATACAACTAAATGAGTATATTATTGTTTTTGTTTAATTTTGTTTAATATTCAAATCTTTAATATATATGCTAATTTGAAAAAATATAAGGTAGAAAAATTAATTTAGATTATTTTTAATAGAATTAGAATGTAAATTTCTATTGACTATTCATATTTTAAGAAATTTTAACGGTAACATATTGTAAACATTTGTGATATAACTATTTTTTGCTATAAGATAATTTTTGAAATGACAATGAGATTCATTTTTATTATTATTGGTTAGATATACAAAAAACATATATCTTGTTTTGTAGATTTCATAAAAATTAGTTATATAAATTTCAATGACATCTTCTTTAGATAAATTTATTTCTAACAAGTAATTAATTAAGAATTTGTAAATCATAAATTTAGATTTTGCAATTGACTCTATGTTTACATGTTTTCAATCATTTACTATTTTCCCTAAATATTCCATGTATTATGGGTTTTTAGCATCTGTAGAATATGGTAGAATTTGACATCAATAATTTTTAATGTAAGAATTTTAAATCATTAAATTAAAAATTGTAGTTTTGTTTTGAAAAATTTCATGATCTTTTAATTTTAGTAATAAATGCATTAGCGTAGGTTGGACATGATGAGTAACATTTTTTAGTTAGGTGGGTTAAGATTGTTTTCATATTTTTAAAATAAATAATAATTAAATTAAAAATTATTTTTAACAATTTCAAATAGAGCTCAATGTGAACACTATTGTCATCAATAGTCACAATAAGGTGCTATACATAAGTAAATTTTAAAATTGATCGCAACATATTTTTTATAAGTAGAGGAGTTTAGTGTGCAAATGTAAAATTGACGTTGAAGTCTCATTTTAGGATTAAACAAAAGAAATGTAAACCAAGTAAAAAATGTGTACATGAAGAATAGAACATTTGAATTTACTCTCTTCTAAGATAATAATTCAATAGGTTATATCCAAGAAGCTCACAGTTTGGCTTAAATGAAATTATTTCCAAACATATGTTCATTGCCTTTGATTGAGTTATTTGTTAGCTGGGAGTTTATCAATGCCAATTTTGGTAAAAAGCCTCCCCGACCATTTACAATTCAAAAAAATATGACAAGTTATTAGCAAACAAAGTCTTTCAGTCTTTCTTAATTTCATCAAATTTTAATTTTAGGCCATAATGGGTGCTCTTTAAAGGCTCAAGCAGAGAGTGCTTGAAGCTTTTTTTTTTTTTTTTTGGAAGAAAAGATCTTCTATTGTTTTTCAATTATGATGTAGATGTACTTTTAAAAAAATGAAATCATGTATCTTTTTGTTTCACAACGATTCAATTTTTTTAATAAGAAAAATGACACAACTTTAAGAAATGTATATTTTTATCAAACAAAATGAAATCTCAACATTCTATCTAGGAAAGTATTTGATGGTCACAATAATATTTGTGGTAGCATACATTTATGAAGTTTACTTTTATGTACGATTATAATAAGTGGAAGCTATGACTATATTTTGAAGTAAAAATGTGTTTGTAGTTATTTTTAATTAGAATAGAGAAATAGGTAGTGTTAAATATATAGTATTTCGTGTGTAAGAAATTTTGAGATTTTTTATTAAATTATCTTTGTTAATTTTTAATTTTTTTAATTAATTTTTTTAAACTTTTATTTGTTCTATTCTATTTTGAGTTTTTGATATAGATCTTCTCAAGCTTGTAGTGCCTACTCCTAGTTCACATTTCTGTTGTCTTTGACAAACTCTTTTAGGCTAGTTTTATGCTTATGATTAGTGGCATTGTTTTAAGAATATCAGGTATTGCTTTACATTCAGTTTCTTATATGATGCAATTACTTGGTACTCTATATTTCATGTATGCATGATGATTATGATAGTGCTTTCAATTATTGATGATGATTAGTTAGATGAATTATTATGTGTTTTCTTATGGATACTTACCCCATACTACATGTGTATGGTGTGCATGTTTTTTTTCTTTATGTACGACATTTTTTTATGTGGTTAAGGAAGGGAGTCATAGTCACCTGCTAGTCAAGATCTACATGATGCACCACTTCCTACCATTGCCTATTTAGCTTAGTATATATTGTGTTTGTACATGCGTGGATTTTATTTAGGTTGTAGGTACTGGGTATTGACTTTCTTGAATTTTGAAGATGAGTGTACCCTATCGTATTATCTCAATGGTAAGAGAGGAGAGATAAATTCTTGGATACAAATCCTAAACCCTTAAGCCATTTGTCCTAATTGATAATTAGGACAAGTATCTGAGTCATGTACCCTCTAAATGTGTCGGATGACTTTAATTCATGATTATAACCCTTTAGTTTAATTTTGTATGTGTTTTTCTATGATGGGTTTTTGTATGTTGTTTTATGAGTCTTTGGTGAATTTTCTATTAGTTAAGTCTAATTAAAAGATTAAATTAATGATTTAATTTAATGAAAAATTATTATGATATTTTAATATTTAATAATACTTAATTAATTGGGAAATTAGTTAAACAAAAAAGAATAAAATTTGAAGATAAAAGTTTTAAGTATAATTTTGGAACGTGATAATATTTACTTAATTTAATAATAATATATTTAGAGTTCATTTTTAAATAAAATGCTAAATATTATTATTATTTAAGTTAATAAATATTTTATCAATTAAGTTTCAAAAATGAATTTGAAAAGTGAATATATATTAATTTATCAAAGTTTTTAAGTTTGCATGATTTATGCATGAGATTAAAATATAAGAAATTAATTAAAAAGATAAAAACAAGGAAATTTAATAAGATATTTTAATTGCATAATGTGTGCATGAGATTGAGAATTAATTAATTAATTAAAAGTTAAGTCAAGTAAAAATTAAATAAAGTAATTTGATAATTCATTAACGTGCATGGAAAAGATTAAGAATAGATAAATGTAAGTTTATTTAAAAGTTGAGTCTTGTGAGCAAGGAGTCCTCTCGAGTGAATGCATAATTAGTGCCTTGATTTGAGGAGAGAACTCCTTATCACATATTAGGGGTTCATTTTCGAATTTGGAGATGAATTTGAATGCGAATTTTGGAAGAAAATTTGGAAGTGAATTTTGGAAGGGAAATCTTGGGAAAATTGTTAGAGAGAAGTTCTTGGATAGAAGCAGATTCTCTCACAAATCTTCTAGGTGTTGCGATTTTAGCATCAGAACCAAGTAGGTTCTTGAGTTTTATGCACCTGGTTAAAATTATGTTATTTAGATAATCATGTCTTGTTTATGATTGTTAAGATTGAATTCTTTGGATTTCGTTGTATGATTCTTTTGCTCTCTTGTCTGAATCTTATGATATTGTGTTATATCTCATCTATATAATAAAGAAGAAAAATAAATCAAATTTGAAACCTCATCCATAGGTAAAAGAAACTAAAATTTAAATCCAAGAAAGGGTTTAAAATAAAAAGAAAATTTTTAATTTAGAAATTTGAATGGTTACACTTATTTTTCCTGCCAGACTAATATTGTAAATGTTATATATATATATATATATAAAGGGGGTTGTTTTGGTGAACTTTTATTTAAAATAATAATAAAATTTTAATAGAATACATATTAATATACAAATGGGGATTTGTTTAAAGTTATGATAAATTTAAAAAAATAATTTTTAAAAAAAATACAATTAGTGGAGAGGGGGTTCCAACCCACACCCTCTAAACTTACCTTATTTTGCCAACAGACCTACATCAACAGGGAGCCGCATGGCCTTCCCTATTAAAGCTTGCGACAGCCTTTAATAAGGGCCACACAGCTATATAATAGCCAATAGTATTATATGTGATGTGATTTTTATAAGATTTTAAATATTTATTATTATTTAATAATGATTTTATATAAAATTTAATATTAATTATAATTTCATTAATAAATTATAATATATTAACTTTAATATAATTTAATATTAATTTATTAATAATTTCTATAATAAGGATTAGTGTTAGTAAATAATTTTTTTAATAGGTTTTAAAATTAATTTATTATTATTATTATAAATGAATTTTAATAATAATTTCATATTTGTTTAATAAGTTTTATTAATAAGATTTTTAATATTTCTTACTATTATATAATGGTATTTATTAATAAGTTTTATTATTATTTACTAATTTAAATTATAATACATTTAAATATTTATTATTTTTAATAAATGAAATAATTAATAATTTTATTAATTATTAATCACTGCTAGTTATTTAGGTATTAATATAGCTAGTCATGTAATTATTAATTAATTTAAATAATTGTAATTTAATTAAGTTTAATTGATAATTGAATTTACTCAATGGAATTTTAATTTATTTAGATTGTCAATAATACTGATCTTAATAAATTGAAAATTATTTTATTTGAAATCAATAGGTATTATTTAATGATTTAAACAAATAATTACCTTTGATTATTTTGGAAAATGTACTTAAATCAAATAGGGGTATTTGCACAAATATATAAAATAAGAATGGGTTAACTCGTAGGGTAAATCGAGAACATCTTTTACCTGAAATGTACTTCAAAATGAAAGTTGGAACCTTACTTTAACCAACCATGTGTTTTCAAATCAAACAAACTGTGAGACTATGATGTTTTCTATGTATTGTTTATGTTTCAGGGTGTTGGAGTTGTTTTAGCTTTGACTAGTCTTAGGTTGTTACCAGAGGCTCGAGGTTATGCGATTGTGATGTTATGATTTTTTGATCTTGATCTTTCTAAACCCAACTATGGTAATGTGTTTAGTATGCTCTATGATGGATGTGTTTATTTTTTGTTGTTGCTTTCCAGTCTCCTTGTGTGAAGCTAAGGTGTATGTATATGAGATACCTAACTTAACCATTTTGAGTCCTTGATCAGTTATATTTGGGTTTCTTTTCAGTCACTTTGAGAGGATTGAAGTGTTTGCTATGTTCTTGATGATGTCATGTTGTGACATGTTTGAATTGACCATTTTGGAGTCTTCGACCAGTATTATTTTGGGATACTTTCTGGTTGCTCATTGAGAACTAATGGATACTATGATTTATCTTTGATTCTTTCTAGTTGCTCACAAAGAACTGATGTGATTATTGTGGATTAACTTTTGATGCTTTCCAATCACCTATGTATGACTGAGGTGATTTTTATATGATTATGGATTTTTTTTTATGAGCCTAGGGTAGGTTATCTATATGTAGTGTCGGGAAGTGGCTTGCAATGGGGGCTAGGGCCCTAAGTGGTTGCCGGGGTAACTCATTGTAAGTTGTTTTAATAAGTGAAAACATTTCACTAAATAGGGATTAAAATGAACCTAATAAGAGTCTTTGTATGCTCTTGCACATGCCTCGAGTGCTAGTATAGACTAGGATGGATGTAGAGAGAATGCTTGGTTGTGACCTTGCATTCCGTAGTATGCCTTGTTAGTATGAGAGGATACTATTGGCCACATAGGGATCACTAGGGACCCTGGAGTCCTAAGAAATTGCCAGGGTAACTCCTAGCATGATTCGTGCGATGACACTTTCCTGCTTACATAGTAGGTTTCCTACATGTCTTGTGTGCCTCTAGGTCTAGATGTCTATCTATATTGGAACCTTTGAGTTAGAATGCTTTAAGGATTTCCTAGACTTAGAGAGTATTTGTATTATGTGATTTGATATCATGTTAGGGAATTGAGGCTATGTCTTTAGCATTGTGGGAGTGGGCCATTTAGGTTCCACGTGATCAGGTGGTAGTGCTTTTTCACTCTTAGCATTGAGATCTATCCATAGTCACCATGGCTGGAGTTTCTTGGGATGCTTGTTTATCATGTTTAGATGATGTTATTTACTGAAACATTTCCTTATATTAATGATTAGTATGTGATAGTTGATGTTATCTACTTTGTGGGATCATCTTATGCTTTATTTTAGCATGTTAGATTTCCTTATGATTATGTTGTCTCATGTTTTAGTAGTGATGTCCCTAATACGATAGTAATGATGATCTAATCGGTAGCTTGGGATGCTATGCATGGGGGATGGCTAGGGCCCATGATGGTTTTATAATGCTATTGATGGTTGGGAGGAACCATGTACTTAGTTAGTTGTGTTTTATGATGGATAGTTGTATTTTATGATGGATGGATGTATCATGTATAGTGGATGGTTTCATTTATTTTATTGTACTTTATATCATGGATCCGAAGAGGATGATGTATTTCTATTTCTACATATGTATATTATTTTAGTCTTTCATACCTTGTGACATGTACAATGGATGATTGAGCATTTTGAATTAATTTTCCAAGAGGCATTCAGAACAAATGTATATTATGGACTTTGGACTTTTAATTATTCTTCCATATGGATGTGGTAGTTGTTAGACTTAGTAATAGTTTAAATTTAAATGTGACTCAATGTCTTGGGATCCTTAAGGAATGTAACCTGTTATGTATGCTTTCAGTTGATTGTATGTTATTGCTTCCGCTTCTATGTGTTTGATGTGTATGTTTTACCTTTCTTGTTCAATTTTTGTTTTTTTTTTTTGACAAACTTAGTAAAACTTTAGATTAATTCTTTTGGATCCCTTGGTAGGGTGTTACAAAGCTTGTGTAGCAAACAATGAGATGATTCTATCCCAAGTTTTAATTATCTAATTAGGTAAGCATATATTTTTAGTTCTGGAAGGCTAACCAGTTACCCAACTGATTTGGGAAGAGACTTCATTGCCACAAAACTTGCCTTTCACTAATACAAGCACTTGGATCCTTTCTTGCTATTTCAATTTTTGTAACTTGTGCTTTTGGCACTTTATGATTACTGTTGTAGATGATTTGGAGGTTCAATTGCATAGGTTTAAATTTCTCCTTTGATATAACTACATTTTGGGCTCATTGAGTCTCATTTTTATAGTTGTAATTTATTGTGCACATGCTAAACCTACCAAGAAGATATTTTTGCATTTATTTGAAATGAAAAAGGAATTGCATGTACAATGGAGGCAACATTTGAGTTGTCATAATGCTTGTTGATAGAAATTTTTAATGCATGTATTTGTAGAAGATTTTGTGTTTAATGTGGTCATATTTTAATTACGATATCTTCCTTACTTAGCTTGTTGTCTCATTCTTGTGATTTTCAAGTACCATATATCCTTACTACCTTACTAGTTACTACTATTCTTTTTGTAAGTGTATCTATTTATTAACTAGCGACACTTTGTGGTATATACAAGCCATTAACTAGTGACACTATCTAGTTTATGCAAGCTTCTTAGATTTTTGTAATCTTTATCAACATCTTTCTTGTTACAGTTTACAAATCTTGAAGATATTTTTGTGAATTCTATTTCGATTGCTTTAATGCTTTGCATTGCTAGATATATTGGCACTGCTATTTTGTCTGTTATTTTGGTTGAGGAATGTTGCATTTTAAGGAACTCATATTGACTATGCTACATATGTTGATGCTTGCTGAATGTCTGTCAAAGTTAGATGTTATTAGCATTATCGAATCTTTTAGCATTATAATTTTATTTGCAAGTGTAACTAGCTATAGCTTGTGATGTTATCTAGTGTGTACAACCTCTCCATTTAGCCCTATGCCAGTAATTTCTTAACTCTAAAGTTCTCACAAAATTGAAAATAATATAAAATGTTCTTACTTATATATATGTTTAATGTTTAGATTTATTAATTTAACATTAAGCATTTCAAATTTTGATAAATGAATGACTTTGCATGGATTGAGCATATAAACTCTCCATTTCATCCTGCATCATTATTTGTTGATTTCTGTTTGAGCAATCATGTTTTAATGTCCAAACTTCTGACAAGATCAGAGATAATACATAGCTTTCTTGTCTGTTTATATTGAATGATTATTTGTTCAGATATGGCTTTAATTTGTTTGATAGAATGTATTAAAGGAGCCCAATTCAACAAGTTCATCTTTCAAATTTTTCATACATTTTCAAATTCGGATAGATCAATGATAATTTATTTTGATTTTGCTATAATTTTTGTTTTGTAGAATGTTTTAAAGGAGCCTAGTTTAATAAGTCCCATCTTTGTATGTTATCTTAGAAATGATTTTTCAGAAAAAAAACTTTAGTGAGCTTACTAATTGTTTTTTTATTAGCAGTGAGGGAAGCTAAGAATGGGGGAGGAAGAGGAGGTCAAGGTTGATGAGGAGGCCATGGTCAAGATGGTGATTTTAGCAATTGTGTTTATGGCAACTAAAATGGTGAGATATTCTACTAGGGTCATAATAATGATAGTAACAATGGAAACAATTACTTTGGTGTAGGCCTTGGTGGTGGATCTTTCTACCGAGGTGGAGAGGAGGGATTTTCTTGCCAAGAGGATGGAGAATATGGTAATTTTGGTAGAGGAAAAGGATATGGGGGAGGACGCAGTCATGGTGGCCATGGAGGGTATGGGAATGTCAACAAGAATGAATCTGGGTGGCCTCGAAGGCAGTTTGAATGATGGAGTGGTACTGGACTAGGGTATTTAATTGTTAATATTTTATGTTAGAATAGAAATATTTTAATGATAGAGATATTCTTTTCCAACCACTTGTTAGAAGCACAATCATTGAATATCGGTGTAGTCATGAAGTTAAGAGAGAGGGATTTGGGAGAGGAAACTTGGGTACTCCCACTTACCAGGGATTCACACAATGAGTTCTTATTTCAAGTTTTCTTTTATTTGGGGAGAGCAAGTTTTAGTTGTTGCGGTTAACATTTCAAAACTCAAGAAGTAGTAGGATGATTTGAAAGGGTCAAAATTATAAGTGGCTTATTTGCCAAGTTAATTGCTTGATACCCAAGTTTTAGTGTCAACTCCATTATAGATTGTGTTGTATTTGCCTATTTTTTCTTAGCAGAAAGAAGGAAAAATGATGGTCAGTTACCTAGGTTTAACTTGTAACTTCTGTGATCTAAGAGTTTAAGATGGCCCAAAGGGTTAGGTTAATACTCCAACATTCTGCTCTCTATAATTGTAAGGTAAGTCAAGGAGGACATATTTAGAAGAGATATTGGTAGACTTGTTAATAAGTTACTTTCAATATGCAACTCTCACATCTTAGTTGATCAATGTCCACTAGTAGTTACCTTAATCTACATGTATTAAATAAATGGAACTCTGTCAAGGAAGCTTGATTTTTAATGTCAGGAGGAAAATCTTCTAATTGTGTATAGTGAGAAAGGCTCAAAATCTCCAACTTTATCATGTCTTCCATAATGTCTGAGACTAAGGTGAGTTCATAGAATCCCTTTAAGAGGAGATGTTGCAATAGAGTGAGCCTCTTAAAAGAGACTGGTAACTTCCTCACATAACAACATATAAGTTCTAGATGAAGTAAATTGGCAAGCCTTTAGTATTCGAGAAAAATAATGCTTAAAGAATAATTATTTGAAATTTAGCAAGTTCAAACTTATAAAATTGAAAATTAATTTCCACATTTTTCACAAAAGTAAGAGAATGTAATGTTCTATTCCAAAACTAAGCACCACAAACTCATGCCATAGTCTGTGATTTCAAATAAAGCCTATAGATAGGGTTGTACTAGATAGACATACAGTGGAAGAAGTGGAATGAATAGGGCAAGGCATATGGTATGCTTAGGCATACAGTGAGGGTGTTTTCATATGTGGAATGAGGAACCTTATGTGATTAGGATGGAATATGTCAACTTAAATTGATAGGAAATTTTATAATTGTACAATATAGTGGTAGAAAGATATAGGTAGATACTATTATAATTCTGTAGTACACCAGTGCATAATAAAAAGATTGAAAAGGATACAAATTGATAGTCCATACATTTAGTATTTTAAAATAATTCTACAAGAGGTTTTCAGTTTGAACTCAATAGCCCAAATAATATTTGACACTAAATCTTATAATTGATGATTGGAGAAAATAAAAAACGGAGCATTTTTTTCATTGAAAATTACTGTCACATTTGCTCACAAGGTTTATAGTCTCAACTATATTATTTTCTAACAAGTACATTTTATGCATTGAACACTTAACATGACTCAAAAATAATTTAGCCTCATCTAACATCAAATAATTTATAGAGTCCTTGCAATAAGTATATAAAAAACAAGATTTATAGTCTCATCTGAAATCATAGTCCTACTATTTGAATGTACATAATGGAAGACATTGAAAATATAATTTTATTTACACTATACATTCAATACTAAAAATGATTATAGTATAAATTCAGCACTACTTATGGTCAACCAGTGAAACTAAAATTGTATTTGATGCAATCTAATGATATCCATTTGTTTTGACTATTTTTACCTACTTGGATTGCAACACTACATTTTGTAAGCTATATGAATGAATTTTAGTTTGCTTCAAGTTAACTAAAACAAAAGTTGTAACAAACATCTTACAAATGAAATTCTCATTTAGTCACAAATTTACTTAACTGAATACTTGGTAGAATTTATTGAGCCTCTAGCATGTCGTGAACATGGTACAAGCACCAGATATATAAAAGAAACAAACAAAACATTCTGAAAGCATATGTAGACAAGATGATTTCCTAGAAGAGAAATATGTATATTGGTGATGGTGATAAGGGAAGGTTACAAGCAATAAATTGTGGTATAGTAAATTAAACTATTTACTTGTGACTGATCAATGGCATATAAGTGCAAATTGAAATATATTATCGAATACATATGGTAGAATTTATGATATTAAAAATATTGTTACATATACTATTTTAAGAAATATACAGAAACTACATTTGGTCCACCATGAAGAGAGTTCTATGGCAATTGCTACATTTTCTTGATAGTCTATAGGCTAGTGGATATATATATATATATATATATATATATATATATATATATATATTCCATTCTAGTAAATAGTTTTAGTAAGTAGGAATTAATATTGTTTAGACTAATAGACATGGATGCATTTTCAGAGTGGATCATATCATTTCACTGCTGCTAGGTAGTGTCCTGCAATATGTGGGAGAAAACAAATTTTGTTAGTCAATGGAGGGGAGATGATATAAAAGATTTGAAAACATTTTTTCTTCTTCTATGTATACTACAACTAGGCTCAAATAATATTACCTTTTACACAAGTTCATAACGGGGGAGGAGAGTGGCATTTCTGACAATAATGTTCTAGGTTAGTTTGAACCTTTCTTTTATTGATATTTCTCTTAGAGTGAAGACAAATTTGGATTTTTTCTCTATGTAGTCTTCATATTTCATTTCTACAATTAGTGAGACTAGCTCTTTAATTAGGGAACGGTCAACTAAAGAGTAAATTGTCTATTTGTTTTTAGTAGCCAATATCATTTTTAGATCGATCTTCTATACATAGTTGCCATTTTCATTACACTTGATGTAGTGCCTAGATCCTTCCTCAAGAATACTAAAGCCATCAAACTTCTAATTACATTATGAGTAGAAGGTAGTGAAAGGATTAGATAATAGACTGACGACTCTTAGAATTCCATGGACATATCTAATAGTTAATGAATGTTAGTGAGAGGAGTTTCCTTTATTTTTAGAAAGTAAATCTATTAGAATTATTTTCTATTATCTCATATGTCTGTTGCAACAATTCATTAAGCACTTGAAGAGTTCTTGAGTCATTT
Organism: Cupressus sempervirens; assembly: GCA_028749045.1. Lineage (NCBI taxonomy): Eukaryota > Viridiplantae > Streptophyta > Pinopsida > Cupressales > Cupressaceae > Cupressus > Cupressus sempervirens. Next base: position 773,992,978 of record CM053789.1, read on the forward strand.
AACTTGCAAATGTATGTAGACATTCTTGTATGAAATGTATATTTTTGTCCACCTTTTTGACAATGTTGTGAAATAGAAGTGTTGGAGTTTCATTACGATGCAACATTTCATTTACTAGAGCATGATAATGCCCCAGGTTTGGATGTAGTTCAAGCTACAATACAGTGGTAATGTTAGCTTTACAAAAAGATGGAGGTTAAGGTTTATTCTGATTACCATATGCATCATATTATTATTGGTTATTCATAATATTTGTACTAAAATAGTTACCTATGCTCTATCATTGTCACCATGGCCGTCCTTGAGCTCAATTATTGTCAATGATCCTATTTGTTTTGCTCCAACTACCAGTGCTCCAACAGTTCCAATTGGATACTCATTCAAACTATTTAGTAGCTAATGAATTGTACTACTTGGAATGAAGTTGTATTCTATGCAAATCTAAGGAATTGTTTCAATGGTGGTGGTCTCTTTTGCCATAATTATGCAGTCATAGTCCCCACAGTTGTAATCAATTTTTTGCTCTAACTAAAAGTTAGAAAGGCATATATCGTTACCTACAATCATTTTATCTTCATATCACTGGACCAAATTATCCTACACATTAACTGTTACTATCATTTTTGTCTTACTATCTATGACATTAGCATGGAGCACCTCATGGGTCTTGTTGATCTTTTCTAGGATGTATTTGTACATAATTAATAAATCCCCTTCAAAGATCTTGCCAATTTATCTTTCATTAACTTCTTGAATTGAAATAATACCAATTGATTTTACCTTTGACCTATGTATTTCCATTGTGTTTCTATCAAGTCTTGTTTGTTTTGTAAAAATGGTATGTACTTAACTTTTATAGAACAACTTTATACCTTTTTGCATTCTGATATTGTTTGACCATTGTGTTTTTACCAATTCTTTTAGCTACTTCTTGTTTGACTTGGGTAGTGGTTGCATCATTTTTTTGCATATTGGTTATTTCCATTATACCCTACAAATTACAAAACCATGATTGAATAGCTATATTTTTGTAGTTAATAAAATGTATGGATATAATAATTTCTTTGGAATTTTATTTATATGTTTTTACTATTTTTTTTGTTAAATAGATTTATTATAGATGTTTGATCCAATTGCAATTGATTTGCATATTTCTTTTAAATACGTTATTTTTTACAATGGATTAGTTTTAAATGTTGGGTGGATTGTGTGTAAAGTTGAAAAGTGATCGGTCTAGTATGCTTCTAATTGGAAAATATTGCATATGATTGAATTAAGATTAGACCATATATGGCCAATAAGTGAATGGTCAATACTATGTGTAGTATTTAGTAGGAGTTTGAGGTTATGGTTGTGGACATAAGATGTCAGACCTCTACTTTTTCTTTTTGTTGTTTGCATATTGATGTTGAAGTCTCCTACTATGTACAATACCTTGTTTAGCTCTATGCTTTTGACTACATTATGTAGAGCTTCTTCTATCTCCTCTAAGTAAGTGTGTGGTCTTGCATAAACATTAGTTATATTTTTTTCTTTGTTTTCTATTGCTATCTTCACTGTTAGGGTATCAACATTTGTGGAGATGTGGTGGTCAATTTTGGTAGTAGTTATGGTTTTCTTTGTTAAAGTCATTAAACCATGGATACCAGTAATTTTGAATTAGTTGTACAAGTTACTAAAATAGAAAAATTCTTTGTCTTTTGTTTTAAGTTCTTGCAAGCATATAATATCCAAAGATATTATATGGTAGTCATTGGTTAGGTCATATATATGTGGATGGTATCTACAAGTGTTTAGTGTGCATAAGGTCAAGTGTGATGACAATGTAAAACATGTTTTGTTGCAATCAAGTTTCCATCATGAAGTTATCTATAGCCATTCCAGTTCTAGAATAATGGTCTTCTTCACTTTGAATTTTTTTTGCATAAGAGGCTTCACCAAGTATAGGTTTTCAATTGTTCATTTTTGTGAGATGGATGTATATGCTAGACCATGATTTTTTACTCCTGTTGGATCAAAATAAAGTGCTTCCATTGTAAGGCCTTCGGATCAATGAATGGTATGAGCACAAGCAAGTTGTATGGGAATTTTTTCCTTATAGTTATATTTGTATTTGACGTAATTTGTAGTATTGGTCTTGCAATACACAATATGGGCACCCATTCATGTTGAATTTTGTCATTGTAGTATGTCGTATATTTTATTCATTATTGTTGCCCCATGTTTCTATTATTAAACTTGATCTACATAATGTCGTTGCTATCTATATTGTTGTATAATTTGAATATACCATCTAGGCCATTGACAATACAATATTCAGTGTTACAATTACCTAAGAATATTTCTAATAAAACCCCTGACTTCACATGTATTTTACTTGGGAGTGATGTTGTATGGGTATAAAGGCATATCACATGGGATTGATCTTTACTTTCATTAATAGCTTTCAATGTGATTTGATGATCAGGCATATTTGATAGTATCTTATTGTTATATGCAACTACGCATGATCTACAAAAGAAGAGATATGGAAGTGTAGGGTGAGCTGGCATTGGTTTTAGATAGTTGTCATTAAGATATTCTATGTCTTTTGTTGTCTAATTTCCTATATAAATTCTATTCAAAATAATAAAAAATGTTGCATCTTTTTGTCTCATTGTTGTCAAAGAGTAGCACTTTATATTGTATTTCTAGAAAATTTAAGGCAATAGTTCTTTAATACTTGGTTTTATTTCAAAAATGTTAGAATCTAAAATGGGCACTTGGTATAGATTGCCAAAAAAAATTGTGTCCAAACCTCAAAAATAGCATGTTGGATTTTGCATTATATCATGTAGGTGTAAATCAATATATCTTAAGAAGGCAGACCCTACTAAAGATATCTCATTGATGAGAAGGACAAGTAGTTGGAAGTAATTTTTGCACATATTGTTTAGAGTCTCATTGCTGAGTGAGATGAATTCTAACTTGTTGAATGGAATGTGCAATGCGGATTGTATTATAATGTCGCCAATATTATTTACTGCCTTCCCTATGTATGCAACTATGGACCCCTTTGGTTTTGTCAAGTCAATTTTTATGTCATTACTATATAGTCAAATGAGTATGTGGTAAATAGTCTTTTCTAAAAATGTTTTACCTATACCAGCTCCACATGTGAGAAATAGGTATATTGGGGTTGCTATATTTTGTTCTTTTCTTTTTAGAATATCTCTAACTATCATTTTTTGTTTGGTATCAAGCACCCAATGTAATTTTAGGTACTCATTATTATTTATTATCCCAGTGTGTTTTCCTATTTCAAAACTAGTATACAATAGATGACCTATTTGGTTGTTTGAGAGCCTTGGAATGTCTTTTACAATGTCATAATCTTCATGGATTGCATTGATTTTGTTTTCTAGATTTGATTCTTCACTACTCCAATCTCTAACATGTACCTTATTCTCCTCTATGTCAATGTTTCCCAATTTTGTATTGACATTGTAGACAAATTTTGCACAATTTTTTTCAACTATTCCCTTGTAGTGTTCATATGCCACTTGCAAAGTTTGAAAGTTATGTAGGAGTGTGCCAACATCTACCACAAATGAGACACATAGGAGAAGTTGTTATCTATAGTAGTTAATTGGATCAATATGGTTGTTGTAATTTATGTAACATATAGTGTTTGGTTTTATTTTCTTACTAATTACATGCTTGGTTTTGTGATATTCTGAGACAAATTCAGTGAAGCATATATGCTTTAGAGATTCTGAGCATTGAACATAATAATTTATAATTGATTTAGCCATCACATTTTTAAAATCATATACCTCATTGTTAATTTCTTTTAGAGATTTAAGAACAAAGACTCTCTTCATCAGCTCTTGTATCAATAAATGTACACTTTCATGAAATTTGATTAAGTGGCATTGAGAACACTAGATGTGCTGACATTTGTTGTAAGTTTAGTAAAGAATTTCCAAGTTTTTTTTTATCATGTGAACTACATCTATCTTATTATTTTTTATGGTCATTTCTTAAATTTTTAAATACTTTTTTCATTTATTTGTCAACTTTTTCCATATATGAACTACAATACATAGCTATAGAAGATGCGTTAAATACAAATTTTGTGTTCATATTTTCTTTCTATAACAAAGGTATTTCCTTTGCAAAACTATTATTTCAAATTTCACAAGGTTTTCTTCTCAAAAATATAGTAGGCTGGTCTAATGTAGATCTTATTGAGTTGATGTATTTAGAGTTTGTTAGCTATAATTTTTTGGCAAACATCTCACATGTCCATGAACTATCATAGTTATCTTTTTCCAAGATTGAGAAAACATATTTTGCTTGTATTAATAATGTTTCTATTTTTTCCATTAAAGGATCTAATATCATTGTTTGTGGAAATAGAGGTATTGGGAAGTTGTATCGACATTTTTTTTTATGTCTTCTTACAATGTCTTGTGTGATGATGCTTGTGTAATTTTTCTAAAGATGGCTCTAAGTGGTGCACATAACAAGTTATGTAGTTGTCAATGAATTTGACTATTTTGTTGTTCTTTTCTCTGTCATAAGTTGGGGCATTTTCAACCCAAATCAACATATGGTCATGTTCATTTCCCATATTTTGAAATTCAATGACTGAGAAAAAGTCATTCATTTTTCCAAAAAATAAGTGATCACAAAAAATTAATTTTTGCACTTTTCGTACTCTATGTTGGTAGTATCGTGCCCATGTGATAGGGTCTATACATACAAGGGTGTCTATGTCATAATTATTGTACATATTTCTTTTAGTATTGTTTGTTTCATTGATGGTTTTGTGTAGAATTTAGGTAGAGTGTTTCATAATGGTTCCCAATTTTGCTCGGCACTTGTAAAAGTGAGGAAGAAATTGGGAGGACCTAATTTTTGTATCATAGCAAAAAAAAATTCTTTAGCATTTGGGAATAGTCTAGAGATATTATAATTATCTTGAAATCTCTATAGCCAATGTCTAATTTCAAAATCTTTTCCAAGTTCGGTTTGTTTTTTACATCTTTGGCAATTAGTTTCCTACCTTTCAGTTGACCTTTTATGATTTTCACCCACATTGTTGAGAAGACTTGGTGGATGAGTATTTTAATTATTTTGAAAAAGAGATTTGTCATGTGTAGTGCAAATACATGACTTGATTTTAGAAGCCCCTATTGTACAACTTAATTTTTCAAAGTTTTGACTGCTACGAGGATCTCCAAAGAATAAGGTTGGAAAATTAATTTCCTCATAATGTTTATCTTTGAAAACTCCTATTAGATAAAATTCTTGCACAAGTGCTAAATTAATGATTGTTTCAGTCATGTTGTGTATGCTTATAGCATCTATAAATCCATGTATCTATGTGTTTGCAATGTTTTCCTTATCTCTATCACTATTTGAGTCATTGTCACTTGAAGAATTGGCACTCATTGATTGAGCTTCTTGTTCTGTATCATGTAATTATAACCATGATTCATTTATTCTCACATTTTCTACTTTATACAATGATTTTCATGTGAATTCATATAGATCTTACATTATGATATTAGGTCAAACCATTCCTTTTTGGAAAGTATTCTTATATTGAAGATATCTCTTTAGAGAAACTACAACAGTTGATGTGCTATCTATTGTTTGGGAAGTGTCTATTGGAAAATGTTAATATTTGTGGGGACATTTATTATAGACCCAGTCAGGTCAATTTGCGGCCTTCTATGTCCAAGTTCCCATATTTATGGAAAGTCAATTCTCAGGGATACAAGTCTTTCCTCTAATTGAGTAAGCATTGTTACATGTCATAAAGGTTTGTTTGTAGAAATATTTTACGGGGTTACAAATTTTGGGAGAGTAGATTGCATTAGAGCTTTGTTTAACATATTTTGCATATGTTGGAAGTTTGAGATGACCATTTACATTTTCTCGAGATTGTATATAAATGTTTTTTTTTTTTTTGGATATCTCATATATTTCTTGAATTGCAAAATCTCACAAACTTGACAAGAATGTACTGGTGTGTCCTGTATTGCAAGTTCATGTCTTACTATTGCTATCATTTGTGTTTGCCTTCTTTTTCTCTTTTTCTTTTTTCTTTTTTGTTTTTCTTGATCTGTGTTGAGGTTTCCCTTGTTCTCATAATCACCAAAAATAGTTTTACTTAATTGTTCATTGTATTTGTTACACAATATTGCTTCTTTTCAAATGTATTTTTTGATCAACCTCAAACTTGTAAAATTATTTTTTTGAAAACTATTTAGCTCACTTTCTCTATTTTTATGATAACGACATTCTTGTAGTTCTTCTTGTTTATGTAGTGCATTTTGTACGCGTTGTTTATTTTTCCTTTTTTTTTTGTGTCTATGCAATTTTAGACTATGGTAAATGTGTTCCAACCTTTGCATTTCAATCAGAGATTCAAAATATCTATTTCATGGATTTGAATCATGAAAGAGTAAATATTATTGAGATTCACTCAAACTTTAATTGAGGTCAAGGTAATTCTTTCCTGTTGCCAATGAGAAAACAAAGATACAAATATTTAACCATTTTGAATCCAGTGTATACAAAATATGTCTCCCCATAAACCATTTTCATTTCCTATATTTCTTTCTTGTGCAAGGAGACACATTCTCCTCAAATTAGTGTTTACATTGTTCACATTATGGAGTTCTTCTTCTATAGTAAGAGGATGCAATTCATGACCATATGTGTAAAGTGCTTCTAGATCTTGTTTTTTCAAAAGTAATCTTGTTTAATTTAATTATTATTTGTTTTAGAAATATGAAAACAATCTTAACCCACCTAACTAAAACATTACTCATCATGTCCAACCTACCTTAATGCATTCATTACTAAAATTAACAAATCATCAAAATTTTCAAAAAACAACTACTACAATTTTTTATTTAATGATTTAAAATTCTTACATTAAAAATTATGCGAGTCAAATTCCACCATATTCTGCAAATGTTAAAAACCCATAATACATGGAATATTTAGGGAAAATATTATATGATTAAAAACATGTAAACATAGAGTCAATTACAAATTTTAAATTTATGATTTACAAATTCTTAATTAATGATAGTTGACAAAATAATGTTTTGCATGCTGGATTAAAATATTTGTCAAATATTCTATGGTGTGATTTCCTTGAGGGAAATGGATTATAATAGCTTGAAAATGAAATATGATATGAGCTTCTCTATACACCTGTACTAGATATTTTAGATAAATCAATTCTCCATTTTTCATGAATGAAGATAGAACATGAATTTGATTGGTCTCAGGTATTGGTTGAATGTTTCCCCATCCATCACATGGAAACATTGCATATATATCTTGACATTTACCATAGTTGAATGATAACTATGGATTGCAAAGGATGGATGAAAGATGAGAATTTATGCATGCAAAAAGGCATGCCAAGTTCACAATGTTTATATTTCCTAAGACATATGTGACCGGCCTCAAGAAATTACAATGTTATACAGGTTGTATGCTATTATTGAGATTATCACAGAATATGAGAGCGAATTGTATTTATCTATAAAGGCGTGAATATTGAAGCATTCCCGATTGATTGGAAGAAACAAGAGAGAAATTGATGTTCACTTTCTGCAATGAATTTAATATTATGTGGTCAATGATTTTCATATTATTGGGTGTATTCCCAAATTTTAAAATTGACACACAAAACATTTTTCTTACTCTTTCCAACCAACTTCAAGCAATAGTGAAGATACCTTACCCTTTCCACAAAACTTCATTTGATTTTTTACATTTACCTTGTTACTTTTAGAGGATCTCAAAGTTTGGCTAACATATTAAGTGTTTAGTTTTGTGAATTTTGAAAGGATATTTTTCAATTACAAAGGAATTCCACCCATTACACATTATTTGAAAATGTCCTCATTGGTGTCAATTAATTTTTTAAGCTCTTCTCAATGTTTTCTTTGTTTTCATGCTTAATTAGCCTTGCCCTGTGTTTGTATGCTAGTTTCTTTCCAATTCTGTTTGAGTTTTGCTATCTAATTTGAGCAATCCCTTTTTTCTACTTTCTATTTATTTTTAAAGTTTAAGCTTGATTAATAAAAATAAGTCTTCCAGAAGAAGACAAGCCATACAATACAATCATAACCTTGAAAAGTACATAGAATATTCATGAAATGGGGACTTAAATAGACAAAACACAAAACAATCTATCTACATGCAGTTATAATATATTGGATGGAATGTGTTGGGCACATAAAATATTCTTGAAGTGGGGACTCAAATTGGCAAAAAACAAAACAATCTATATGCATGGAATTAGAATACATTGTGAGGAACGCATTGGGTAAAGAAACCAATTAGAAAGAGAGGAGCCACATAACATAAAAAATACTAAAATATATGTGTCAATACAATGTTGGGATTTGATGATAATAACAAAATGAGTGGAGAAAGAATGCTTAATTTTGCTAGCTCTCAAGGTAAGGATTTCTTCAAGATAGAATTTTTTTTCTTTAGGAATTCAATTGAATAGGGAAATGAAATTGTCATCTGATAATCTCCACTATTGGAAATGGACCATATCATATTATATTCATTGTAAACATAAATATGAAATTTTTGAGAATATGAGGTCACTCATGTAATTAATGGAAGTTTACTAGCTAAGACAGTCCCACCAAGATGCCTTGTTTCTTGCCTTATTACAATGTGCAAATTAAACATCTTTCCTTATTAGTATAAATTTTAACACTTATTAGTTCCCACCATAAGCAAGTAACTAATGCATGTAGTGGATGTCGCTTTTATCTGATTGAGTGAGCTAATCAAGTAATATAATTTTTTGCCAGTACTGGTTTTATATAATGTTTATATTTTTCATTAAATTATTTATTATTTATGTTTTATTTTTCCTTCAAGTTTTATGTTCTTTGAATGAACAATCACTATTTTGGAAGGTTTTTCTTCAACTTTTCATTATCCAATGGTTTTTAATTTTGTGAATTTTGGAAGTAGTGGATAAGAATGAAGAAGTTATGAACTTGTGCCTCAGAAAATACACATTTCTACCATTTTGTGAGCTGTGGGTTGTCAACTTTATTTGATTTGGACAAGTGCATTCAATGAGAATGGTCTTAGTTGAAAATAGGCTCTAAAGTATTATTTGCAAAGCAAATACTTAATGTCACTTGTAAATGTCTGACAAGTCAATCCTTAAATCATGTGGATTAATCTTATCACATTTCTTGTCAATTGTAAAAGCTTGGGAAATGTTATTGCATTTTGAAAATCTACACTCTCAAACTTGAGTGACTGGCATTGATATTTGTCTCCAAATAGTAGGTAAGTGGTTGTTTGTATTCGTATCCATTTTATGGTTGTGTGAGAATTTAGGTATTCTAACATTAGCTTTCCACAAAATCTTACTATTGTAATGTACATCTCCATTCATGTGCATATCTATTTGTCCTACCACATAGTAGAAAAATTAAATTGTAGAATCTTTTGTTTAGTTCAAGATCCCTTGAAAAATAGTTGAACTAGATATGATCATGCTCAATGTTGGTGTTCATAAGTTAGAAATAGAGATATGAGCATGGGTGTATGGTTATTGAACTGAGAGAAATTTGTAGAGTTCTTAGTTTTTATTAGATAAGCAACTCTTTTTTTATGCATTTTGATTACCAATTTCCTTGAAACCTATGATAGTTTTTCTGTATGTTTATCAATGCTTTTGTTTTCTTTGAGGTGTGGGATGCTTGCTATTTTGAAGCCAATGTAAAATTTAATGTCCTTCATTGTAATTTCTAAGTACCTAAATATCTTCTGAATTTTTGTCCTTGTGCTGAGGAGGAATGTCTTCAAAGAGAAGGTTGCAGATGGGGTGTTGAGAAGTTGTACTTCATGTGCTGAGTAATGGATCTTCTATCTTTTTTCATCCTTCTACATGATTTAATTGAAACCCCATGAGAGATTCTATGAGAGCACTCTTCCCATCTATGTGGTGTTGAAGGTGGAGAAGTGGGTGCACCTCCAACCCTTTGTGTAACTTTGGTTTTCTTCAATGCGAGCCCGGAAAGACTTTACAAAGCTATGTACAACCTGTTATGAAATTGTGTGATTTTGACTTTCCACCAAAGTGTTAAAACTTTTTTCCTGATGCATGAGGTCTAAAACCCTAATTTGGTTTTTAAAATGTCTTAATTGAACTATATATATTTCAAATCATTTACATTTTTCTTTATCATTATAATCGACAGCTAGGGCGAACAAAATGGGAAATCATTTTAGAGATTTCTCACCACCTATTAAGGCTAAATTTTTTCCTTCTCAATCTACATTTTAACTATTTAATGAATTTTTCTCTAAAATTGCATCTTTCAGGATTTTAGTTCTCTCTTACTTTTGTTCATTTTTCTCTCGATCTTGGAAAATGAAAAATGAGAATTATACAGTGGGGAACATTTTTAAACATGCCAGATCATGAACCAATTGATTTCCATTCAATTCCCTATTCAAAACCTATAAATCATGATCTTGTTTTCTAAGTTTTTTCATTAGTTTTTGTATATCAAAAATTCTAATGGATATCCAAAATGACAATCTTAGGGTTTCTCAGGATTTTTTTTAGTAGATCATACAATTTCTATAATTAAAATTATGATTAATCTTGTTATACGATACTATAGTTAACTTGCTTTGTTTTGAAATGTACAATGAGAGTAAATTTTGGGTTTTTAAGTAGAGAATTTCATGATAGACTACTTATTCTAATTGACATTATTTTATTTATCAACCTTTCGTTTGGTGATGAGGGCTTTAAACCAGGGTTATTTTCATTGGAAAGCCTCCATTGTTGTCACTCTACTTCCCCTAGACTTTAATCATTGTTTCCTATATTATGAAGAGCATTATAATTACCAACAACATAGATGTCCATGGATAAGTGATATTGCAAAATAATATTTTAACTAGAAAAAATTGCCCTTGAAAACTACAACTTTCTCATTAGGCAGGCTAAAGTCCAATTTTTTATCATCATCAAAATTCACAAAACTGAGAGCCTTGTATAGCCGACCTCTAGATCTCATTAGTTGCCCATGTCTCTTAAAGGGAATGATGAAAATAATATATCTTGTAAATTTTTTTGCAGTTTTAATAGCCCTATAGATTACAAGGAACACCTAGAGAATTATTATTATCATTCATTAATGTTTTAGACCACAATACATTATTAAGAAAAATGTGCATTTTATATTTCCAAGAAGCTCATAGTTTTGCTTAATTTAAATTATTGTCTGACATAGGCTCATTACCTTTGATTGAGTTATTTGTCAACTAGTATTTTGTCAATGCCATTTCTCGTAAAAAGCCTCCCCTACCATTTTCAATTCGTAAAAAGATAACTAGTTATTAAAAATTATCTACTCCTAAAGATTTTCATTTCCAAGAAACATGAAACATTTATAAATCAAAATAAACATCTTACTATTTTCATCCAACTTTTTGCTAGAATTCCAAGAAGCATATTGAATATTAGACTGAATCATACTTGATTTTTTTAAATTAATTATTATTAAGTTAATTTAGTAAATATTTAATCATCATTTGATATTTGTGGTAACTTAAAAAATAGAAACAGATATAAATAGTTCTCTTTAGGGTTTTGTAGAGAAAAACCAACCCAGACATTCTAATGCAAGGGCATCTGAGGGTCAAGATTGTTGACTCAGATTTGGGTTTTGGTCGAAATTTACTTCCGAGGGTCATAAATTTTGACACAAATGTAGGTTTTAGCTGAAATTTTACAGGTATTTGCACTAGAAGAAGTTATTTGGATTGCCAATGACATTTTTCCGGGAGCCTAAAATCTCATCTTGACTTCTGAAATTGGCTGTTAGTATTTTTTCTAGTGTTTTTAGAAATTTCTTTTTATAATAAATCTAAAATCATATCTTTGATTTTTTTTGATTAGTTTAAAATTCATCTTACCTTAGTTGGGGACTTTTCTTGGGAAAAATTGGGATTCATAGGATGAGTTTTAAAAATTACCAAAAAAGGAAATTTCTATTTTTCTCTCAAATTTTCCAAATATGGTAATTTTCAGAATTGTAATAAGTAGGTGTTGGTTTTTATTGTAGAGGTAGAGAATAGGTGCAAAAGTATTAATGAAGAATTATGGTATTCTGAAACATTTATTTTGTGTCAATTTTTGAATTATTCTTTGGTGAGATTGGGTTACATCACATTCCTCAGGTTGTCTTGGATGTACCGTTAATCTTCAAATTCACACCATTTTTTGGGGAGTTTCCAATCCTCTTTGTGGCTTGGATTAACTTCTTTATAATTGTATCAACTACTCTTAACAAGTTGATAGCTTACATGTTTATGTTTCTTTTATTTTCCGTAAATCTAGTAAATAAAATTATTAATCTTTTTTTGTTGCAAACCATTTTCAATAGCTAATCATGCATATTGAAAAGCATATCTCAAATGACTGAAATGATGGTTATATTTTTGGAATCCATTTCATTGATGTTCACTTTGAGTCTTAGGTTTAAGCTTTATTACATTTTAGTTAAATATATAAGTTTTCCTTTTCTTGACCAAATTATTTAACTAAGATTTTATTGTTTTTTGTTGGTACATTTAAAATTAAAAAAAATTGGGTTACCATAAGAATCATCATTGGATAAAATATATGTTCTTTTATATCTATTATTTGTTAGAGATATTATATTTAAGTTTCTAAGATTTTGTATCTATTTTTAGTATCAATGTTTTAGAGCATAGAAATGGAGTAAAAATAAACATGAACATGAGATGCAAGTGAAAATATAAGCCCTTGTATATTTACTATTTACTAGCCATGCAACATATATCCTCAATTTGGATACATGTAATAGAGGGAATCCACAAAGATTTGACATTGTTTGCTAAATAGGTTTTTGATTATGAGGGTTCTTAGTGATTTGTTGATTATAATTATTATGGAGGAGATACTTAGCCCATTTTTAAAACTTTCCACTAGAGATGAGTTAGTTTGATGGTTGTGCTCTTTGTATGGCCATATTTACTTCCTTTATACTAGTATTATAGACAACATGTAATTGTTAGACACTAGACTTTGATCATAGATTTTAGGTAGATTCTAATCCGTTTTCTAGAAATTATCCCAAAAGTACCACAAGCATTACAAAAATGGTAAATGCAAGAACCTACTAACTATTATTATTGCATGAGAGTTCTAATAAAATATGATAATAGCCTTTTTTTTAATATAAATCTAGTAAGAAGAGAACACTATGTTTTCATCCTACATTTCCTCGGTCTAATTAGGTTTAAATATCCCAGGTTTGATTAGGTTTAAATAAGGTATTATATAGTTTTTTGAAATATATTCAGATATATTAACTCCTAAGGTGGTTAGCATTATAAAATAGGTTTTTTTTTAATATTCAAAAATCTTCTATTGTTTTTAAATTAGGATTTGTTCTTTAAAAAATATTTAATTATGCATTTCTTTGTTTCACAATGATTCATTTTTTTAATAAGAAAAATGATACAACTTTAAGAAATGTATATTTTTATCAAAGAAATAAAAATCTCTACACTTCATTTAGGAAAGTATTTGCTGATCACAATCATTTTTCTGGTAGTGTATCTCCGTGTAGAAATAAGAGCTATGCTTCAGGTGAAGTTCAATTTTATGTCCAATTATAATAAGAAGAAGTTATGACTATATTTTGAAGTACAAATGCATTTCTAAGGATTTTTTTTTAATATTAGAAAAAAGAAATAAGTAGTGTTAAATATATCTTATTTAGTGTGTGTAAGAATTTTTAATATTTTTTTATTAAATTATTTGTCTTAAAAGATATTTTTTTCTTTACTTTTCTTTGTTCTATTCTCTTTTGGTTTTATGATAGATCATGTAGCTTGAATTAAAAAGTTGAGGAAATATTCTAATATGTAAATTTACTAAATGGAAAACACTATGTTCTCATCTTATAAATCCTAGGTCTAGTTAGGTATAAATTAGGTATTATATAGTTTATTGAAATATATCTAGATATATTATCTCTTAGGGTGCACAAGATTATAAAATAGGTTTTTTTTAATTTACAGAAAGATTTGGTATTGTTTTTTTTTAATGTTAAATATGAAGATGTCAAGAAATTGTAGACCAATAAGAATATCAAACATTATAGTAGTGCATTGTTTGGATCATATATATAGTAGCATTTGTGGAAACATTAGATTGTTCTACATTACTATTATTATTTTTTACATTAAGTATTAAAGTAGTAATTAAAAACTAGGAAAATATTTTTGGTTATTCCTCAGAAATGAGAAAATTCAATATTCCATGTACATTTAGCTTGTATGTTGACTGAAATAGTGATTGGTAATTGTATATGTGCTAATGTTGTTTGGAATTTGATTGGGGAATAGTGACATTAATGTCCATTTTAAAATATTTTACTATCTAAAGGAGCTTGGATACTACAATTCACTATCTAATTTTCAAATAAACTCTGGTAGATTCTGGCTACTAACAATGTGTAATCACATTTATATTCCAAGTCCAAGTGGTGATTGGGATTGTCCCTTGAGTGGTGCAATTGAATTAGTACATTTGGAAAATGTATTTGTTATAGAATGCCCAAATGTTGAGAAATCCTTGTGGATTGTTGTTGGGGAAGAGTTTTTGCAAAATTAATATGGAACAATATAATATTTAATCATTATTTCAAAATTCCTTACTAATTGCATGAATCTTTTTGAAAATGATGAAATTGTAAATCAACTAGCAAATGGATATCTGAAGAGCTACTTTAGACCTCTTGAAGACTACAATGCATTAATTAATACATATGTAATAGAGACGAGTAATGCACCCATAGGTGGCTTGTTCTCCCTTGAAACTTTAAGATTTTTTGATTTTACAACCTATATGTATCATTCCCTAAAAATTGCTATCAAAACTAAGTTCAAATGTATTGTGGATCATGCATTGCATGCTCATCATTCCCTATTTTCTAAGCAAGATGTATTGAGGATTGCAAATGTTTGTGACACAATGATATTCCTACAAATTCATGTCTCCTCCTTAAATATTATGGGAGAGTTTCTTATCATTGGTCAACATTTGACATATAAATCTGGTGATTGAATAAGTTGTGTAGTGAAAACATTATTGTAAATAGATGTAATGATATTAAAACTATGTATTATCATCTTCTTGTAACACGGTCAACATTTTAAGTTACTATTATTTATGTCAATGTGTATTCATACATAATTATAGTAAATCGTAGAAGACATTGACACATCTAAATTAAAATGTAAGCTTATTGCATTGAAGCAATAATAATTTGACAATAAAAAATGCAAACCATTTTTCAAAAAAATTTATAACAAAGGAAGAAATTAATGAATGGAGGGTCAAAGCACAAACATATGTCAGCCTTTTCTAAAGGAAAAGGCTAACAAAAGTATAACTATTCAACTTCAATGATATAAAACTTGTATTATTATTTAAAATTTGAAAATGGAGTAAACTAATGAAATGTGAAGAAATTGAGGAAGTTTGGCATTATAATTTTTAACAATTATTTGGAATAAGAATTGATATATTTTCATAATTTTTTAAGATAATTTTTTAGTTCTTGAAAAATGCTGAAAATTAGGAGTGTAGTTCCCACCACAAAATTATATGCAAATAAACTTATTTCCCTTTGATCACAGGCTACGTTGTAGATAACATTTATATCTAGAAAATTCAAATATAAAAATTTGGTTTTAGACTAATATGTTTACTTTTATAATCATTCAAAGTTCAACTCACCTCAAATCGATAGTTTTCATCTCCCACCACATTTTTCAAAAAAAACTCTATTCTAACCAGAATAAAAATTATACATTCTAGAAGAGGAATCTCTCCTCTAGAACGTCATATAAGTTATACATGTTTTTGATATGATTTAATATTTATTTTTCTTTCTCAAAATTGAGATTTTTTCAAGTGTTAACATATATGCTTGTAATTTTTTTTAATTTTAATATACTTTATCTAATTATAACACTATAAAATCTATATGAGAATATTCTTGACTTTGAAATCTATAAAATAGTGTTTTTAAGTTATTAAAAATATATCATAAGAAATAGTAAGAGTTATTGAAATGTATGTTTTCTGAAATAATTATTTTCCTTTAGTAATTAGATATAAACTAGCATAAAACATGCATTTAATAGACATTTCCAATTGAAAATGTGTGATACCATATATTACTTAGATACAATAAATTTATCCAGATCATATTTTTGAACAAATTTGATTTTTAGATAGAAATACTCAAATTCTATCATTTTGATCAGTCAGCCTCAAATGTGACACAACTTTGTACTTTTACTTTGGATATATTTTTTTATAGATGATGTCTAATTATAGAGTAATATAAATTTCTTTTTCTAGTAATGTCATATTAAATGATGGATATTTACTGTCATATCTTGTACTAATTTTTTTAAACATTTGGTTATTTCCATTTTCCAAAAGGATTAAAAAAATCATTTATTGAATCTATGCAAATCTTACATGGCTCATAATGTTCAATATTTTGAATGTTAGGAGTTATTGGAGTATGTTACAAGTACTTCAATTTTTTAATAGATCTAACATCATCAATTGCAACACTAGTATGTTTCCATAGCATTTTTCCCAAATAAAAGTTTAGTTTTCACCTATAACTATATTGATAAAGTAATGATTAGTACATTTTAAATCATAAATTAGTTTCACTTCTACTGGTAATAATTTTGGTAAAAATTTATGTTTTCCATATTTTATCTTCTCTTGTAATTGTTTGTTCAATGGATTTTACTATCATTTATGAGATATATGAACATTTTTTGGATTTAACTTGACATTGTTTAGATGCCACCAAATATTGTCACAAAATAAATTACAAAGAAAAAATTCTAGTTGCTTGGGGAATAAAAAATTAAGATTTTCAAAATAGTGTGCTTTAGCAATGATGAACTTTTTAACATTTACAAATCTCAATATGACTCGATTAGCTTATAAGAATATATAAAACAAGGTTAATCTTTATGTTTTATTGTGTTGTGATAGAATTCAAATGCATTTATAGTTTCCGGAGCTTGAGATTTTTGCAATGCATTGATATTCTTCCAATTTCTTATGTGTGCATTGCTAGTTTGACCATATGTACCCATCAAATTCTTCAAAAAATGCATTCTAGTTCTAAACATATGTAAATAGTAACAATGCACAACCTCCTGCATTATCAAAAAAATTATGTACTTTTGATTAAAAAATGTGCCATTTATTTATAGAAAAATACAAATTAGTTAGATTCATATTAGTTTCCCATCAACAATATTTTCACAAAAGAATAACATTATTTAAGTTAAGATAAATCTTATAATTCATTGATGCTTCTCAAAAACTAAGAGATTTTGCTCGTTGTTGATAGGTTTTGTCTCTCCATGTTGTCTCAAAATGATTACTCTTAATGCATTGGTACAATAAACCACGCAACAGATCATCTCTTTGAAATTCCTCAATCTATTGTCCTTGAAAAAATCCTACAACTTTCAAGTGAATGCCAGAGGAAAATAGTGGAAAGATATTTTTTTGAGAACCATGTAGCTATGTTTCCATATGATGGATGGGGAAACATTCAGCCAATACCTAAGACCTATCAAATTTGTGTTCTATCTCTATTCATGAAAAATGGGGAATTGATTTACCTAAAATATCTAGTACAGATATATAGGGAAGCTCATATCATATTTAATTTTCAAGATATAATAATCCATTTCCCTTAAGGAAATCACACTATAGAAGATTTGGCCAATATTTTCAATCTAGCATGCAAAACATTATTTGGTCAGATATCACCATTTAGGGCTATTGCTAAAGATGACACACTCGTATCCATAATAAATCTTCTCATATCATATCCAACTCTTTCACTTGAATAGATTATAAGACATGATAATATAGAGCTTTTAGGAAAATGGTATGATGATGAAACATGAGCCCTAACAACTAAGACCATAAAGCACCATTACTCATGTCGTTACTTATTTGAATTTTTGAATAGTGACATGTCTCTTAACATTCACTTTGTAGAAGATATGAATTAGTTGTTACCACGTGACAATTGCAAGAAGTAAATACATATGATATATAAGATTAGGCTCCATTTTTTGTGTGTTGAAAAATAATAGTGCAATATGTATATGCTCATTTGTATCTTATTAGTGTGTGCATATCTAAGTTTAGCTAACTATGTGTTTTGCTACTATGAACTGGAAATAATTTCATCAATTAGATTTGATATGTATATAGTCAATAATGCTGTAGAAATAGACTATTCTAGCATTTCTGTACTGCCTACCCCTAGGTCGCATTTTTGTTGTCATTGTCGAGCTCTTTTGGGGCTAGTCTCATGTTGATGGTTAGCAACATTATTTTGAGACTATCAGATATTGTGCTATGGATTCAGTTTATTATGTGATGAGATCACTTAGACTTTATATTTCATGTATGCATGATGATCATTACATTGCTTTCAGTTATTGATGATAATTAGTTAGATGGTTTATTATCATATGTGTTTTCTTATGGATACTTACCCCATACTTGCATGTGTATGGTGTGCATGTTTATTCTTATGTATGGCATGTTTGATGTGGTTAAGGAAGGGAGTCGTAGTCACCTGCTAGTCAATATCTACACGATGCACCACTTCCTACTATTGCCTGTTTAGTTTAGTATATATTGTGCTTGTACATGCATGGTTTTTATGCAAGTTGCAGGTACTGGGTATCGACTTCCCTGAATTGTCAGGATGAGTGTACCCTATCACATTATCTCAATGGTAAGAGAGGGGAGATAAATTCTCAAGTCCAAATCCCAACCCTTTAAGCCATTTGTCCAAATTGGAAATTAGGACAAGTATTTGAGTTGAGTACCCTCAGAATGTATCAAATGATGTAATTCATGATATTAACCCTTGGTATGATTTTGTATGTATTTTAACAATGATGGGTTTTTCGTATTTTATTTTATGAGTCTTTGATATATTTTCTATTAATTAAACCTAATTAAAAGATTTAATTAATGCTTTAATTTAATGGAAAATTAATACCATATTTTAATATTTATTTTATTTAATTAATTGAGAAATTAATAAAATAAAATAATTAAATTTGAAGATAAAAGTTATAATTTTAAATTTAGAATGTGACAATATCTATTTTAATAATAATATATTTGGAGTTCCATTTTAAATAAATGACTAAATCATATTATTACTAAAGCTAATAAATATTTTAACAATTAAGTTTTGAAAATAAAATTTAAAAGTGGAAAAGATATTAAATTATTAAAAGATTCTAGATTTCATGTGATTAAAATATAAATATATTAAGATAAGAATAAGTGGAATTATTAAAGTTAGCGCATAAGATTTAATAATAAATTAATTAAATTGAAAAGTGTAAAGTAAATATTATAATAATTATGTGCATTATCTTAATATTTGCTCCCATAGGAGTTTGCAAATTCTCGGGAGTTGTCATGTAGACAACACAGGAGTTTGCACTCTAAGTATGCACTAGTTGTCTACACTTGGGAGTTAGCATTTTATTTGAGCACATGGTGTCTACAACCTTATGACTCATCTAGAAGGTTGGAGAAGACTCGTGCTTGGTTGTCATGCTTATCTTCTAGTTGTTTCCAGACACATTCTAGCCTCATCTTAGAGGCCTTTAAATAGAGGCTCTCCTAGTGTGTTTGGACAAGCTTCAAAGCTTACATGGATTTGAGAAGCTCATATGCTTCTACATGCTCATATGTTTCTACATGCTTCTATGCCACCATATGTAAACCCAAAAACTATGGCATAGTGTCGTGGACTATAAAACCTCCTTTCCTTTCCTTATGCTTCTTCAAGCAATTCTAGTCACGTGAGAATTTTGGTTGAATTGGATCTTGGAGGAATTGCGTATGAGAAGAAGGAAGGGAATTTCTATGGACTTCTGAGGCATTGAAAGTTAGCATCAGTGTCCAGGTCCACTTGTGATATTCGCATATTCCCTTTGCACTCTTTCTCTTCCTATCTTCATCATGTCTATTATATGTGTCTGAATCTTTCTATGATTAAATTTGTAATTTGAATCTAGTTATTTTATTTGGTTGAGAAGAAAATATTAGAAAACTCTAGATCCAATTAAGGAAGAAATTAGATCTAAATCAAGTTTGGGTTCGAATTAGAATCAAATTGAGAAATGATGGTAGCTAAACCTATTGGATGGATTAATGGGTATGTTTAGAAAATAATTATTTTAAAGAAAAAATTTTTAATTTAAGGAATTTGAAAGCTCTTCTTATTTAAAAGTTATATCTGTGTTCTCTTTTTAAATATATAGAATTTGCATACTTTTATAAAAATATAGGAATACATATATACATATATTTATGTATTTACAATGCTGAATACTGAAATGCGTATTAGCAAACTATATATATATATATATATATATACACACACACACACACACACACACACACACACACACATATACATACATACATACATACATACATATATATATATATAAATATAATAGTTTGGTATGAAATTATCGATATTAATCGTAGTAGAGATTTATCAATTTTTGTATTGCATGAAGTATTATTGAAAAATGCTATTTAAAATTGTGTTTCATAAAAATAATATATATTTTGGGGCAGGTGGCATTTATACCCACCACACCCACTCACCACATACCTTTCTTTCACCGACGGTCGCCTATACCCACTGACGCAGGTACTATGACTACCCTCGCAGGCCCTACGTTAAAGGGCAAGGCCGAACGGCCTTCATAATGCGGCTAGCGATTTAAAATCGTATCTAATTTTTTAATGCCCAGCGATAATGAATCACTTAAAACTTTATTATTATTATTTTGTTTAAATTGTAACATATGTTTATTCACTCCTTCATTGACAATTAGCAATTTATTAAAATGTCAATGAGTTATATATATATATATATATATATATATATATATATATATATATATATATATATATATATATATATATATATATATATATATATATATGCGATAATAAGTTTTAATGTTATAATAAGGTTTTAGCATTATATGATTTAATATATATTTGTTAGACATGATTTATCATTTGTTAACTTAACATTAGTGTGATGATGTTTAGTGTGATGATGTTTAGTCAATTTTTAATTAATAAAATTATTGTAATTTTATTAGTTATCAATGACTGATATTAATGAGTTACTATGAATAATTCAATTAACTGATTCAAATTATAGTCAAGCTTTAATTGAGTTATTATTATCATAATTTGGTTTGGCAAATTATATGTTCCAATAATTGATTTAATTAGTTGTGAATTAATTAAGATTAGTTAATAAAGAGGTTGATACCTTAAGTTTGAAAATTATTGTAACATATAGATGTTAATAACTAAATGTTAAGTATGGTATATTAATTTAATAATAATTGTTAATTATTATTAAAATGAAAAGAGATATAACTATTTATTTAAAATGGGGATGAATCTTGTTTTGTAGATTTTGTAATAAGATCATTAACATAACTTGTTATTAATTATCAATAGTATAAATTTATTAAGTTGTGCGATAGAGTTTGTTAAGGAAACATTAGTATAACCAAGGTGGTCATTATAAAGTTATTAATAAGATTTCCAATACATCTTGTTATTAAATATTAACAAGTTATTATTATTGAACTACGAATATGAATATTTGTGTATTGGATTATGGCTGACTTTTAACGTACAATTATAGTTAGTTATTAATCAACTCATAATCATTGGATTGATGGTATGGTTGTGTAATTATTAATTAAATCAATTAACTAGAGTTAATTGGATTTAATTAATAATTATCTAATAAATATTTAATTGATATAATTCTTTTAACAAGAATGTAAAAATATTGATATCGAAGTTGACAAGTCACACTCTCATGACCTGAATAATGACCTTAGATATTTTAATGGTGAGACTTAGTAATATTTAATTGAGAATTATTAGAATGTCAATAGGTGATGGATTGTGTACCTATGTTAATTGACTGATTAAATTGATCATTTTAATAAAGTTATAATCTTCTTATTCGAAGACTAGTAATTGGCTCTCTTATAATATAGCGAATAATGATTCTCTGATTAAGTTCAAGTAACATTAAGAAGAGTCATTCAATTTGTAACATTGATCTTAGCAAAATAAAGTGAATGATTTTATTAAGTGTCAAATGTTTTAATATTTCTCCTTCAGCTATTCTTAGAATATTATTTTAATGATGGAAAGAATAATGCTATCAGGGAACAAACAGGTTGACTTGTAGGTCAAATGATTAAAATTAGACACTTGAAGTATACTTGAAACAAAAACTAAAGCTCTACACTTAATTCAACTATGTAATATAGCAAAACCAAAACATGTGTTTGCACTGTGTATTCTCTATGCTTCTTGTTTTGGGTTTTTGGGTTAACTAGATTGTTGACCAGTCTTAGGTTGTTACCAGAGGCTCAGGGGTTATGAGATGTGATGGCATGTTGATCTTATTTGGTCTCAATCTTTATAAACCCAACCATGGTAATGTAATCGTATGCTCTATGAGATGTTTTTATTTAGTGATTGTTATTGTTCATTAGTCTTCATGTGTGAAGCTGAGATGTATGTGTATGAGACACTTGAGCTAATCATTTTTGAGTCATCGATCAGATATCCCTGGATTACTTTCTAGTCGCGAAGATGGGACTAAAATGTTGATTTATTTCTTGATGATGTCGTCTTGTGACATGTTTGAGTCAACCATTTTGGAGTCTTCGATCAGTATGATTTTGAGATATTCTTGGTTGCTTGTTGAAGAACCAATGGATATGGTGATTTATTTTGAGATATATTTTGGTTATTGAGAACCAATGGATACTTATGATTGTCAGTGACACCTTCAGTTGCCAATAGAGAACTGTTGTGGTCATGATTTTCTATGGATGCTTTTCAGATGCTCACGAAGATTTGATAATTCTTATTGTGGATATTTGATGTTTTTATCATGGATGTTTGATGATTCTTTTTATGCATTATCTTTTGGTATTTTTTTCTAGTCGCTTGTATAGGATTGGGGTGATTTTACGATTCCATGAGCTTAGGGTAGGTTATCTACTTGTAGTGTCGGGAAGTGGCTTGCAATGGGGACCGGGGCCCTAAGTGGCTGCCAGGGTAACTCATTGTAAGTTTTGTTAATAAGTCATAACATTTACACACTAAATGGGGATTAAATGAACCTAAAAAGATAATTGTTTTGATGTTATCGCCCATGCCTTGAGTGCCTGTATAGACTAGGATGGGAGTAGAGAGAACACATGGTTCCAACCTTGCATTCCATACTATGCCTCGTCAGTATGAGAGGATACTAGTGGCCGCATGAGATCAGTATGGACCCGTAGAGTTTAGCTAACTACCAGGGTATCTTGTACGTGATAAACGCAATGACACTTTCCCGCTTGCAGAGTAAGTTTCCTACATGTCTTTGTGTGCCTCTGGGAATTAGATGTAAGTTTTGTGTGATGGAACCTTTGAGTTAGTATACTTTTAGGATTCTTGGACATAGAGAGTATTTATACTTTGTGGTTTTGATAGCTTGTATGGGAATTGAGATTATCTCCTCAACATGGTGGGAGTGGACCACTTAGGTTCCACGCGGTCAGGTGGTAGTGTATTTCCACTCTTATCATTTGAGATCCATCCGAGACACCCTGGCTGATGCATTCTTTGTAGGTATTTATCTTTATTCTGTTCTTGGATCATTGTACCCTATGTTAGATATATTTACTGGTATGTTTCTTACATTGATGATTTGCATGATGTTATCTTATGCTTATAATTGCATCTTGGTTTAGTTTTTGCATATGATATAGTATATGTTAGCAGTGACATTCCTACTATATAAATATTGATGATCTCTTTGGTGCTTTGGAATGTTATGCACAGAGGGATGGCTAGGATCCACGATGGTCTAATGATGCTATTAACGGTTGGGAGGAACCATGCACTTAGATATTTATGTTTGCAATGTATGGTTATCTTTTATGATGGATGTTATATCTCTTGTGATGATGTATCACGTATGACATGTGGTTTCATTTACTTTAATTGCATCATGAATTAGAGTTAGTATGATGATGTACTTAATTTCACATATGTATATTCTTTTAAGCCATTCACACCTTTTGACATGTATAGTGGATGATTGAGCAATTTGAAATGTAATTACTAAAAGGACACTTGTATATGGTTTAAGAATGTCAGATGTATCATTGTTATTTCGTAAGGATGTGATGTTAGATGAATAGTTAATTTAGATGTGATGCAACCTTAAGGGATCCTTAAAGAATGAAACCTATTATGTATGTTATGTTTACTTTCAGTTGGATGTTACTATTGCTTCCGCAAATGTTATGAATGGTTTATCTTTCTTGTTTAAAAAAAAATTGTTTGGCAAACTTAGTGAAATTTTTGATTAATTCTTTGGATCCCTTGGTGGGGCATTACATTTAGTATCAGAGCCTGAGTTTCCACATTGGGAGCTCTGGGTATATTTGAATGCCACTAGTCATTAACTAGTTGAACAAAATGAAAACTTTGAATTATCATGTGTATCTCTTTCAAATTGAAAACTTGTAACTAGGTGAGCTGAAATAAAACTTAAACTGTTACTTGCATATTTTTCATAGTTCAACAGTTAGCTTTCAAAATTGAAAATTCTACTTAAACCTAAACGAGGGCAAAACTAGAACTTGAAACTCATTATAGTTGCAAAAACATGTATCTTTCATCTATGATTTAAGCTAGTATGCCCTTGATTATCTTTGCAAGCATTAAGTTGCTCTTGCTTAGAATGTATTAGGGGATCTATTTTAGTAGTTGATAAAAGAATGAATGTTGGATCGATATGGTTTTCAGTTTATCATTAAACCAGAATCATATTGCTCTAAGTGTTTTGTAATATCCTTAGTGGAATCATATTTCCCTGCAGGGGGAAAGGGTTCAATGGCACCTGCATAGTGAGTATCTTAGTTTCGTCATTCTTGTAGGCTTCCAGGAGTAAGCCTAATTCTAGGGGGGGTGGATGTAGTGCATATCCCTAGGTCACATTTTTGCTATCATTGTCGAGCTCTTTTGGGGCTAGTCTCATGTTGATGATTAGTAGCATTATTTTGAGACTATCAGATATTGTGCTATAGATTAAATTTATTATGTGATGAGATCATTTAGACTTTATATTTAATGTATGCATGATGATCATTACATTGATTTCATTTATTGGTGATGATTAGTTAGATGGTTTATTATCATATGTGTTTTCTTATGGATACTTACCCCATATTTGCATGTGTATGGTGTGCGTGTTTGTTCTTATGTATGGCGTGTTTGATGTGGTTAAGGAAGGGAGTTGTAGTCACCTGCTAATCAAGATCTACACGATGCACCGCTTCCTACCATTGCCTATTTAGTTTAGTATATATTGTGCTTGTACATGCATGGTTTTTATGCAGGTTTCAGGTACTGGGTATCGACTTCCCTGAATTGTCAGGATGAGCGTAACCTATCACATCCCAACCCTTTAAGCCATTTGTCCTAATTGGAAATTAGGACAAGTATCTGAGTTAAGTACCATCCGAATGCATTAGATGATGTAATTCATGATATTAACCCTTGGTTTGATTTTGTATGTATTTTGGCTATGATGGGTTTTCGTATTTTATTTTATGAGTCTTTGATGTATTTTCTATTGATTAAGCCTAATTAAAATATTTAATTAATGGTTTAATTTAATGAAAAATTAATACGATATTTTAATATTTATTTGATTTAATTAATTGGAAAATTAATTAAATAAAATAATTAAATTTGAAGATAAAATTTATAATTTTAAATTTGAAATGTGACAATATTTATTTTAATAATAATATCTTTGGAATTCATTTTTAAATAAATGACTAAATAATATTATTATTAAAGCTAATAAAGATTTTAGTAATTAAGTTTTGAAAATAAAATTTAAAAGTGGAAAAGATATTAAATTATTAAAAGATTCTAGATTTCATGTGATTAAAATATAAATATATTAAGATAAGAATAAGTGGAATTATTAAAGTTAGCACATAAGATTTAATAATAAATTAATTAAATTGAAAAGAGTAAAGTAAATATTATATTAATTATGTGCATTATCTTAATATTTGCTCACATAGGAGTTTCCAAATTCTCGAGAGCTGTCATGTAGACAACACAGGAGTTTGCACTCTAAGTATGCACTTGTTGTCGACACTTGGGAGTTAGCATTTTATTTGAGCACATGGTGTCTACAATCTTATGACTCATCTAGAAGGTTGGAGAAGACTCATGCTTGGTTGTCATGCTTATCTTCTAGTTGTTTCTAGACACATTCTAGATAGATCTTAGAGGCCTTTAAATAAAGGCTCTCCTAGTGTGTTTGGACAAGCTTCAAAGCTTACATGCATTTGAGAAGCTCATATGTTTCTACATGCTTCTATGCTTCTTCAAGCACTTCTAGTCACATGAGAATTTCGGTTGGCTTGGATCTTGGAGGAATTGCGTATGAGAAGAATGAAGGGAATTTCTATGGACTTCTGAGGCATGGCAAATTAGCATCAATGTCCAGGTGTACTCATGATATTCGCATATTCCTTTTGCACTCTTTCTCTTCCTGTCTTCATCATGTCTATTATATGTGTCTGAATCTTTCTATGATTAAATCTATAATTTGAATCTAGTTATTTTATTTGGTTGAGAAGAAAATATTAGAAAACCCTAGATCCAACTAAGGAAGAAATTATATCTAAATCAGGATTGGGTTCAAATTAGAATCAAATTGAGAAATGATGATAGCTAAACCTATTGGATGGATTAATGGGTATGTTTAGAAAACAATTACTTTAAAGGGAAAATTTTTAATTTAAGGAATTTGAGAGCTCTTCTTATTTAAAAGTTATATATGTGTTGTCTTTTTAAATATATAGAATCTGCATACTTTTATAAAAATATAGGAATACATATATACATATATTTATGTATTTACAATGCTGAATACTGAAATGCGTATTAACAAACTACGTATATATATCTATATATATAGACACACACACATATATACATATTTATACACACACATATATATATATACATACATACATACATATATATATATATATATATATATATATAGATATATATATATATATATATATATATATATATATATATATATATATATATATATATATATATATATATATAAGTAAATATAAAAGTTTGATATGAAATTATCGATATTAATCACAGTAGAGATTTATCAATTTTTGTATCGCATGAAACGTTATTGAAAAACGCTATTTAAAATCGTGTTTCATAAAAATAATATATATTTTGGGGCAGGTAAGGTTTATACCCACCGCACCCACTCACCACATACCTTTCTTCCGCTGGCGGTTGCCTATACCCGTTGACGTAGGTACTGCAACTGCCGTCACAGCGCATGGCCTTCATAATGCAGCTAGCGATTTAAAATCGCATCTAAAATTTTAATGCCCAGCGATAATGAATCGCTTAAAACATTTTTATTGTTATTTTTTTTAAATTGTAAAATATGTTAATTCACTTCTTCATTGACAATTAGTAATTTATTAAAATGTCAATGAGTTATATATATATATATATATATATATATATATATATATATATATATATATATATATATATATATATATATATATATATATATATATATATATATATATATATATGCGATAATCAGTTTTAATGTTATAATAAGGTTTTAGCATTATATTATTTAATATATATTTGTTAAACATGATTTATCATTTGTTAACTTAACATTAGTGTGATGATGTTTAGTCAATTTTTAATTAATAAAATTATTGTAATTTTATTAGTTATCAATGACTGATATTAATGAGTTACTATGAATAATTCAATTAACTGATTCAGATTATAGTCAAGTTTTAATTGAGTTATTATTATCATAATTTGGTTTGGTAAATTATATGTTCCATTAATTGATTTAATTAGTTGTGAATTGATTAAGATTAGAACTTAATAAAGAGGTTGATACCTTAAGTTTGAAAATTATCATAATATATAGATGTTAATAACTAAATGTTAAGTATGGTATATTAATTTAATAATAATTGTTAATTATTATTAAATTGAAAAGAGATATAACTATTTATTTAAAATGGGGATGAATCTTGTTTTGTAGATTTCGTAATAAGATCATTAACATAACTTGTTATTAATTATCAATAGTATAAAATTATTAAGTTGTGCGATAAAGTTTGTTAAGGAAACATTAGTATAACTAAGGTGGTCATTATAAAGTTATTAATAAGATTTCCAATACAGCTTGTTATTAAATATTAACAAGTTATTATTATTGAACTACGAATATGAATATTTGTGTATTGGATTATGGCTGACTTTTAACGTACAATTATAGTTAGTTATTAATCAACTGATAATCATTGGATTGATGGTATGGTTGTGTAATTATTAATTAAATCAATTAACTAGATTTAATTTGATTTAATTAATAATTATGTAATAGAGATTTAATTGATATAATTCTTTTAACAATAATGTAAAAATATTGATATCGAAGTTGACAAGTCATACTCTCATGACTTGAATAATGACCTTAGATATTTTAATGGTGAGACTTAGTAATATTTAATTGTGAACTATTAGAATGTCAATAGGTCATGGATTGTGTACCTATGTTAATTTATTGATTAAATTGATCATTTTAATAAAGTCATAATCTTCTTACTCGAAGACTAGTAATTGGCTCTCTTATAATATAGCGAATAATGATTCTCTGATTAAGTTGAAATAACATTAAGAAGAGTCATTCAATTTGTAACATTGATTTTAGCAAAATAAAGTGAATGATTTTATTAAGTGTTAAATGATTTAATATTTATCCTTAAGCTATTCTTAGAATATTATTTTAATGATGGAAAGAATAATGCTATCGGGGAACAAACGGGTTGACATGTAGGTCAAATGATTAAACTTAGACACTTGAAGTATACTTGAAACGAAAACTAAAGCTCTACACTTAATTCAACTATGTAATATAGCAAAACCAAAACATATGTTTGCATTGTGTATTCTCTATGCTTCTTGTTTTGGGTTTCTGGGTTAGCTAGATTGTTGACCAGTCTTGGGTTGTTACCAGAGGCTCAGGGGTTATGAGATGTGATGGTATGTTGATCTTATTTGGTCTCGATCTTTATAAACCCAACCATGGTAATGTGATTGTATGCTCTATAAGATGTTTGTATTTACTGATTGTTATTGTTCATCAATCTTCATATGTGAAGTTGAGATGTATGTGTATGAGACACTTGAGCTAATCATTTTTGAGTCACCAATTAGTTATTCCTGGATTACTTTCTAGTCGCTATGATGGGACTGAAATGTTGATTTATTTCTTGATGATGTCATGTTGTGACATGTTTTACTCAACCATTTTGGATTCTTTGATCAGTATGATTTTGAGATATTCTTAGTTTCTTGATGAAGAACCAATGGATATTGTGATTTATTTTGAGATATATTTTGGTTATTGAGAACCAATGGATACTTATGATTGTAAGTGACGCCTTCAGTTGCCAATAGAGAACTATTGTGGTCATGATTTTTTATGGATTCTTTTTAGATGCTCATGGAGATTTGATGATTCTTATCATGGAGATTTGATGATTCTTATTGTGGATATTTGATGCTTTTATCATGCATATTTGATGATTCTTTTTATGGATTATCTTTTGGTATTTCTTTTCAGTTGCTTGTATAAGACTAGGGTGATTTTATGATTCCATGAGCTTAGGGTAGGTTATCTAGTTGTAGTGTCGAGAAGTGGCTTGCAATGGGGGCTAGGGCCCTAAGTGGCTGCCAGGGTAACTCATTGTAAGCTTGGTTAATAAGTGATAACATTTAGACACTAAATGGGGATTAAATGAACCTAAAAAGATAATTGTTTTGATGTTCTCACCCATGCCTCGAGTGCTCGTACAGACTAGGATGGGAGTAGAGAGAACACATGGTTGTGACCTTGCATTGCATACTATGCCTCGTCAGTATGAGAGGATACTTGTGGCCACATGAGATCAGTATGGACCAATGGAGTTTAGCTAACTGCCAGGGTAACTTGTATGTGATAAATGCGATGACACTTTTTTGCTTGCAGAGTAGGTTTCCTACATGCCTTTGTGTGCCTCTAGGAATTAGATGTCAATTTTGTGTGATGGAACCTTTGAGTTTGTATACTTTTAGGATTCCTAGACTTAGAGAGTATTTATACTTTGTGGTTTTGATAGCCTATTTGGGACTTGAGATTATCTCCTCAGCACGGTGCGAGTGGACCAGTTAGGTTCCACGTAGTTAGGTGGTAGTGTATTTCCACTCTTATCATTTGAGATCCGTCCGAGACACCGTGGCTGATGCATTCTTTGTAGATATTTAGCTTCATTATGTTCTTGGATCATTATACCCTATGTTAGATATTTTTACTGGTATGTTTCTTAAATTGATGATTTGCATGATGTTATCTTATGCTTATAATTGCACGTTTGATTACTTTCTGCATATGATATAGTATATGTTAGGTGTGACATTCCTACTATATAAATACTGATGATCTCTTCGGTGCTTTGGAATGTTACACATGGAGGGATGGCTAGGATCCATGATGGTATAATGATGCTATTAATGGTTGGGAGGAACTGTGCACTTAGATATTTATGTTTGTGATGTATGGTTATCTTTTATGATTGATGTTATATCTCTTGTGATGATGTATCATGTATGACATGTGGTTTCATTTACTTTAATTGAATCATGAATTAGAGTTAGTATGATGATGTACTTAATTTCACATATTTATATTCTTTTAAACCTTTCATACCCTATGACATGTATAGTGGATGATTGAGCAATTTGAAATGTAATTACTAAAAGGACACTTGTATATGGTTTAAGAATGTTGGATGTATCATTGTTATTTCATAAGGATGTGATGTTAGATGAATAGTTAATTTAGATGTGATATAACGTTAAGGGATCCTTAAAGAATGAAACTTGTTATGTATGTTATGTTTACTTTCAGTTGGATGTTATTGTTGCTTCCACAAATTTTATGAATTGTTTATCTTTCTTGTTTAAAAAAAAAATTGTTTGGCAAACTTAGTGAAATTTTAGATTAATTCTTTGGATCCCTTGGCAGGGCATTACATTTGGTATCAGAGCCCGAGTTTCAACATTGGGATCTCTGGGTATATTTAAATGCCACTAGTCATTAACTAGTTGAACAAAATGAAAACTTTGAACTATCATGTGTATCTCTTTCAAACTGAAAACTTGTAACTAGTTGAACTGAAACAGAACTTAAACTGTTACTTGCATATTTTTCATACTTCAACGCTTAGCTTTCAAAATTGAAAATTCTACTTAAACCTACACGAGGAAAAAATTGGAACTTGAAACTCATTATAGTTGCAAAAACATGTATCTTTCATCTATGATTTAAGGTAGTATGCCCTTGATTATCTTTGCAAGCATTAAGTTGCTCTTGCTTAGAATGTATTAGGGGATCTATTTTAGTAGTTGATAAAAGAATGAATGTTTGATCGATATGGTTTTCAGTTTATCATTAAACCAGAATCATATTGCTCTAAGTGTTTTGTAATATCCTCAGTGGAATCATATTTCCCTACAGGGGGAAAGGGTTCAATGGCACCTGCATAGTGAGTATCTTAGTTTCGTCATTCTTGTAGGCTTCCAGGAGTAAGCCTAATTCTAGGGGGTTTGGATGTAGTGCATATCCCTAGGTCACATTTTTTCTATCATTGTCGAGCTCTTTTGGGGCTAGTCTCATGTTGATGGTTAGTAGCATTATTTTGAGACTATCAGATATTGTGCTATAGATTAAATTTATTATGTGATGAGATCATTTAGACTTTATATTTAATGTATGCATGATGATCATTACATTGATTTCATTTATTGGAGATGATTAGTTAGATGGTTTATTATCATATGTGTTTTCTTATGGATACTTACCCCATACTTTCATGTGTATGGTGTGTGTGTTTGTTCTTATGTATGGCGTGTTTGATGTGGTTAAGGAAGGGAGTCATAGTCACTAGGTAATTGGGATCTACACAATGCACCACTTCCTACCATTGCCTGTTTAGTTTAGTATATATTGTGCTTATACATGCATAGTTTTTATGCAGGTACTGGGTATCGACTTCCCTGAATTGCCAGGATGAGCGTACCCTATCACATTATCTCAATGGTAAGAGAGGGGAGATAAATTCTCAAGTCCAAATCCCAAACTTTTAAGCCATTTGTTCTAATTGGAAATTAGGACAAGTATCTAAGTTGAGTACCCACTAAATGCATCAGATGATGTAATTCGTGATATTAACCCTTGGTTTGATTTGGTATGTATTTTGGCTATGATGGCTTTTTGTATTTTATTTTATGAGTCTTTGATGTATTTTCTATTAATTAAGCCTAATTAAAAGATTTAATAAATGGTTTAATTTAATGGAAAATTAATACGATATTTTAATATTTATTTTATTTAATTAATTAAATAAAATAATTAAATTTGAGGATAAAAGTTATAATTTTAAATTTGGAATATGACAATATTTATTTTAATAATAATATATTTGGAGTTCATTTTTAAAGAATTGACTAAATAATATTATTATTAAAGCTAATAAATATTTTAGCAATTAAGTTTTGAAAATGAAATTTAAAAGTTGAAAAGATATTAAATTATTAAAAGATTCTATATTTCGTGTGATCAAAATATAAATATATTAAGATAAGAATAAGTGGAATTATTAAAGTTAGCACATAAGATTTAGTAATAAATAAATGAAATTGAAAAGAGTAAAGTAAATATTATATTAATTATGTGCATTATCTTAATATTTGCTCACATAGAAGTTTGCAAATTCTTAGCGGTTGTCATGTAGACAACACAGGAGTTTGCACTCTAAGTATGCACTAGTTGTCTACGCTTGGAAGTTAGCATTTTATTTGAGCACATGGTGTCTACAACCTTATGACTCATCTAGAAGGTTGGAGAAGACTCATGCTTGGTTGTCATGCTTATCTTCTAGTTGTTTCTAGACACATTCTAGATGCATCTTAGAGGCCTTTAATTAGAGGCTCTCCTAGTGTGTTTGGACAAGCTTCAAAGGTTACATGCATTTGAGAAGCTCATATGCTTCTACATGCTCATATGTTTCTACATGCTTCTATGCTTCTTCAAGCACTTCTAGTCACGTGAGAATTTTGGTTGGCTTGGATCTTGGAGGAATTGCATATGAGAAGAAGGAAGGGACTTTCTATGGACTTCTAAGGCATGGCAAATTAGCATCAGTGTCTAGGTGCACTTGTGATATTTGCATATTCCCTTTGCACTCTTTCTCTTCTTGTCTTCATCATGTCTATTATATGTGTCTGAATCTTTCTATGATTAAATTTGTAATTTGAATCTAGTTATTTTATTTGGTTCAGAAGAAAACATTAGAAAACCCTAGATCCAATTAAGGAAGAAATTAGATCTAAATCAAGTTTGGGTTCGAATTAGAATCAAATTGAGAAATGATGATAGTTAAACCTATTGGATGGATTAAGTGGTATGTTTAGAAAATAATTATTTTAAAGGGAAAATTCTTAATTTAAGGAATTTGAAAGCTTTTCTTATTTAAAAGTTATATATATGTTCTCTTTTTAAATATATAGAATCTGCATACTTTTATAAAAAATAGGAATACATATATACATATATTTATGTATTTACAATGTTGAATACTGAAATGCATATTAACAAACTACGTATATATATATGTGTGTGTGTGTGTGTGTGTGTGTGTGTGTGCATATTTATACACACATATATATACATACATACATATATATATATATATATGTAAATATAATAGTTTGATATGAAATTATCGATATTAATCGTAGTAGAGATTTATCAATTTTTGTATCGCATGAAGCATTATTGAAAAACGCTATTTAAAATTGCGTTTCATAAAAATAATATATATTTTCGGGCGGGTGGGGTTTATACCCACTGCACCCACTCACCACATACCTTTCTTCCATTGGCAGTCACTTGTACCTGCTGACGCAGGTACTGCGACTACCCTCGCAGGCCTTGCATCAGGGGGCAGGGCCGCAGGTACTGCGACTACCCTCGCAGGCCTTGCATCAGGGGGCAGGGCCGCATGACCTTCATAATGCAGCTAGCGATTTAAAATCACATATAAATTTTTAATGCCTAGCGATAATGAATCGTTTAAAACATTTTTATTATTATTTTGTTTAAATTGTAATATATGTTTATTCACTTCTTCATTGACAATTAGTAATTTTTTAAAATGTCAATGAGTTATGTGTGTGTGTGTGTGTGTGTGTGTGTGTGTGATAATCAATTTTAATGTTATAATAAGGTTTCAGCATTATATGATTTAATATATATTTTTTAGACATGATTTATCATTTGTTAACTTAACATTAGTGTGATCATGTTTAGTCAATTTTTAATTAATAAAATTATTGTAATGTTATTAGTTATCAATGATTGATATTAATGAGTTACTATGAATAATTCAATTAAGTGATTCAGATTATAGTCAAGTTTTAATTGAGTTATTATTATCATAATTTGGTTTCACAAACTATATGTTCCATTAATTGATTTAATTAGTTGTGAATTAATTAACATTAGTTAATAAAGAGGTTGATACCTTAAGTTTGAAAATTATTGTAATATATAGATGTTAATAACTAAATGTTAAGTATGGTATATTAATTTAATAATAATTGTTAATTACTATTAAATTGAAAAGAGATATAACTATTTATTTAAAATGGGGATGAATCTTATTTTGTAGATTTGGTAATAAGATCATTAACATAACTTGTTATTAATTATCAATAGTATAAAATTATTAAGTTGTGTGATAGAGTTTGTTAAGGAAACATTAGTATAACGAAGGTGGTCATCATAAAGTTATTAATAAGATTTCCAATATAGCTTGTTATTAAATATTAACAAGTTATTATTATTGAACTACGAATATGAATATTTGTGTATTGGATTATGGCTGACTTTTAACGTACAATTATAGTTAGTTATTAGTAAACTAATAATCATTGGATTGATGGTATGGCTGTGTAATTATTAATTAAATCAATTAACTAGAGTTAATTGGATTTAATTAATAATTATGTAATAGAGATTTAATTGATATAATTCTTTTAACAAGAATGTAAAAATATTGATATCGAAGTTGACAAGTCATACTCTCATGACTTGAATAATGACCTTAGATATTTTAATGCTGAGACTTAGTAATATTTAATTGAGAACTATTAGAATGTCAATAGGTCATGGATTGTGTACCTATGTTAATTGATTGATTAAATTGATCATTTTAATAAAGTTATAATCTTCTTATTCGAAGACTAGTAATTGGCTCTCTTATAATATAGCGAATAATGATCCTCTGATTAAGTTGAAGTAACATTAAGAAGATTCATTTAATTTGTAACATTGATCTTAGCAAAATAAAGTGAACGATTTTATTAAGTGTCAAATGTTTTAATATTTATCCTTTAGCTATTCTTAGAATATTATTTTAATGATGGAAAGAATAATGCTATCAGGAACAAACGGGTTGACTTGTAGGTCAAATGATTAAACTTAGACACTTGAAGTATACTTGAAACGAAAACTAAAGCTCTACACTTACTTAAACTATGTAATATAGCAAAACCAAAACATGTGTTTGCATTGTGTATTCTCTATGCTTCTTGTTTCTGGTTTTTTGGTTAACTAGATTGTTGACCAGTCTTAGGTTGTTACCAGAGGCTCAGGGGTTATGAGATGTGATGGTATGTTGATCTTATTTGGTCTTGATCTTTATAAACCCAACCATGGTAATGTGATCGTATGCTCTATGAGATGTTTGTATTTACTGATTATTATTGTTCATCAATCTTCATGTGTGAAGCTGAGATGTATGTGTATGAGACACTTGAGCTAATCATTTTTGAGTCATCGATCAGTTATCCCTGGATTACTTTCTAGTCACGATGATGGGACTAAAATGTTGATTTATTTCTTGATGATGTCGTCTTGTGACATGTTTGAGTCAACCATTTTGGAGTCTTCGATCAATATGATTTTGAGATATTCTTGGTTGCTTGTTGAAGAACCAATGGATATGGTGATTTATTTTGAGATATATTTTGGTTATTGAGAACCAATGAATACTTATGATTGTCAGTGACACCTTCAGTTGCCAATAGAGAACTGTTGTGGTCATGATTTTCTATGGATGCTTTTCAGATGCTCATGAAGATTTGATGATTCTTATTGTGGATATTTGATGCTTTTATCATGGATATTTGATGCTTTTATCATGGATATTTGATGTTTTTTTTTATGAATTATCTTTTGGTATTTCTTTCTAGTCTCTTGTATAGGATTGGGGTAATTTTATGATTCCATGAGCTTAGTGTAGGTTATCTCCTTGAAGTGTCAGGAAGTGGCTTGCAATGAGGGCTGGGGCCCTAAGTGAATGCCAGGGTAACTCATTGTAAGTTTGGTTAATAAGTGATAACATTTACACACTAAATGGGGATTAAACGAACCTAAAAAGATAATTGTTTTGATGTTCTGACCCATGCCTCGAGTGTTTTTACAGACTAGGATGGGAGTAGTGAAAACACATGCTTGCGACCTTGCATTCCATAGTATGCCTCATCATAATGAGAGGATACTAGTGGTTGCATGAGATCAGTATGGACCCGTGGAGTTTAGCTAACTGCCAGGGTAACTTGTATGTGATAAATACAATGACACTTTCCTACTTGCAAAGCAGATTTCCTACATGTCTTTGTGTGCCTCTAGGAATTAGATGTCAGTTTTGTAAGACGGAACCTTTGAGTTAGTATACTTGTAGGATTCCTTGACTTAGAGAGTATTTATACTTTGTGGTTTTGATAGCCTATTTGGGACTTGAGATTATCTCCTCAGCATGGTGGGAGTGGACCACTTAGGTTCCACGCAGTCGGGTGGTAGTGTATTTCCACTCTTATCATTTGAGATCCGTCCGAGACACCGTGGTTGATGCATTCTTTGTAGGTATTTATCTTCATTCTATTCTTGGATCATTATACCCTATGTTGGATATATTTACTATTATGTTTGTTACATTGATGATTTTCTTGATGTTATCTTATGCTTATAATTGCATGTTGGATTACTTTCTACATATTGTATAGTATATGTTAGGAGTTGCATTCCTACTATATAAATACCGATGATTTCTTCGATGCTTTGGAATGTTATGCACGGAGGGATGGCTAGGATCCATGATGGTCTAATGATGCTATTAACAGTTGGGAGGAATCGTGCACTTAGATATTTATGTTTGTGATCTATGGTTGTCTTTTATGATGGATGTTATATCTCTTGTGATGATGTATCATGCATGACATGTGGTTTCATTTACTTTAATTGCATCATGAATTAGAGTTAGTATGATGATGTACTTAATTTCACATATGTATATTCTTTTAAGCCATTCATACTTTGTGACATGTATAGTGGATGATTGAGAAATTTGAAATGTAATTACTAAAAGGACACTTGTATATGGTTTAAGAATGTTGGATGTATCATTTTTATTTCATAAGGATGTGATGTTAGATGAATAGTTAATTTAGATGTGATACAACCTTAAGGGATCCTTAAAGAATGAAACCTGTTATGTATGTTATGTTTACTTTCAGTTGGATGTTACTATTGCTTCGACGAATGTTATGAATGGTTTATCTTTCTTGTTTAAAAAAAAATTGTTTGGCAAGCTTAGTGAAATTTTAGTTTAATTCTTTGGATTCCTTGGTGGGGCATTACAATTTCTACAAGGAGAACTAGTGATCAAAGTATCAATTTCATGTAATGTTTTGATTCTATGACAAAAAATGTTCTGTTGATTTTTTTAACTCCTTGAGATTTGTGTTGACATTCTATAAGATCTCTAATCACATAAGTTTATCTTGCAACGTGGTAAATGGTAACAAAAAAATCTTGAAAAGTGTACAAAACAAACAAGTCAAAGCCATAGAAAATAGAGTAACATGCTTGTGAACATCATGTCTCATATGCCATTAATCCTATTATATGAGAGCATACTATGAGTATGATATCATCAGTTTGGAAGGCAATGATATTTTCTTAATACATAAATTCCTTCTACATAAATCTCACACTTGAAGAATAATGTCTCTTCTACAATGCCCAGTTGTGAGGACAATATGGAATTTATGATTTGCATTGAAAAGGTCAATTGTTATAGATTGACTTGTGATGGATTTGATAGTAATTCTGCAATTTAAGATACCTACAATAGTACCTTGTTCAAAACTAAAGCAAAAGCATGCAAAGTTCTCTTCTACATACAACTGTAATCTTGTCCATGCCTACTTTTGCCTAATACTATACATGAATTCTTGTTTATTTATCTAAACTTATGTAAATTAATAATTGTATTTATACAATTCTTTCAAAATCCTCCCTTATTGAATCACATGGAGAATTTGAAGAGCAAGATGTAGGACTGAATATATAAAATAAATCTTGTCTTTCATTTCACATTGAGGCATAATTAGTTTTCAAGTGGCTAGTTGAAGTGAATATATTCATGCAGCATGGATGACACATTTCAAGAAGACTTCTATTCTCTTTAAATTTTAGTCTCACATCAAGAGCCAATCAAGTTGATTGCAAGTATTTGTGATAAATTGTCAGAAGACAATGGAACTTGTTGAAATAGTACTGAGAGTTAAATTATACACTCTCTTGGTTTTATTTTTCTCTCTGAATAGAACACCTACTTTTATCTCATTGTTTGCTTCAAATGTAATACTCTTCTGTGTAATTCTCTAAGCAATTGAGAAATATTTGTAATTTATATAGCCATGAATAAATTTATAGACAATAAAGAAAACATTTTAACATTTAGATATGGTAAATGTTGATTATGTAGCCAAATGTAATCAATAAGTGCAAGGTGTAGTTAAAGTACTTTAAAAATAGTTATTATAATGGTATATACATTTTCATCATTAATTTATAAGTTTTCTTAAATTATCAAACATAATTGTAGAGAAAAATAATAATTTTTTTGATTTTGTTTCAAAAACCCTTTCCAATAAACAACTAACCTTGTAGTTGTTATAACATAGGATGGTAACAACATTTGAAAAAAAAAAGACTTCTACTTGTTTCATCTATTCAAATAATCTTATTTATGTAAATTGTTTATTCTCTTCATACAAGTAGTTACAACCATGACTACTTTGACACCAATACCAATTATCGATTTAGAGCATGAAGAGACATCAACTTTTTTTTGAAATTAAACATACCTCTAGCGGTTGAGTATAATGTTTCAAGTACAAAAAATAAAAGAATGTAAGGAGATGGTGTTTGGGTCACTATGGGGCACTATTCTATAGAGATAATGGACCTAGAGAGTAAATGACAACAATGGATTGGAACATTTCAAACTCATGAGAAAGTTGCAAATGCATACAAAAAAGCAACTCTCTCCATTAGAGGTGTAACAAAGTGTGTAGATTGTTATATTCGACATACAATACAATAATGGAAGCAAAAGATGGAATGCATTTTACTTGAGAGATTTTGTTAATTTTTTCTTACCAATTCTAATTCAATTCTAGCAAATAAATAGTTTTCTAAAGCCTTTAAGTAGTCTATAATGGCTAAGTAGTTTTTATTATTCAACATACAACCCAATGGTGAAGATGAAATAGATGAATTGCATTTTCTTGAGAGTTTTTTTTATTGTTCTTACCAATTTGGATTCAATTTTAGCAAATAAATAGTTTGTTTGGTTGCTAGACTATGATTTAGGACTTGAAATATGAAACCTTTGATTTGGGATTTAGGAACTTGAAATATAGATTAATTTCCATTGGGATTGTTTGGTTCAAATCTAAAAATATTGGATATTAAAAAATGGGCATGTGGATATCAAAGAAAGAAAAATTCTACAAAAATAGAAAGCCTTATTTATGGAGAGCTAAATGATATCCCTCTGGCCAACTTCTTTCAATCAACATGAAAATGATGATATCCCATTTGATATTATAGTAATACATGATGTGTAATGTCTATTGACAACTACAATTATGAATTGCTATACACCTTGGTATAGTAAACATTTACATGGGACTTGTCAAATTTGAAGATTTAGAATACAGAAAAGTACAAGGAAGCAATGTTATGTCCTCTAACCTTTCAATACTTGTTATATTCATAATCATTGGACAGTATTTGAATTTGTTTTAAAAAATTAGCATAATGAGAACACAAGCTCAGTATATATCCTTATTTTGGTTTTATACCATATTTAATTGTATCATTCCACAATCTATTATAGGAAGTGATATCATGATATGGTTTACAAACAAAAAAAACCTCCCACTAAATCCAACTAGCTTGCTCATACAGTGAAATCTATACAATTGTAATGTTAGTTTGTCAAACATTGAACATATTATGCACCATAGAAGCAGTTCTACCTGTGCAACAGATAGAAAAGAAAAGCTCAACATGTGGTGATTTGAATGCTATAGAAAATGTTGACAACAAACACCTTGCATTGTATGATGAGATTATTTTGGAAATGAGTGTTATGAAGTACAAGGAATCAGAAATTTAGAACATTGTAACTAATACTGAAAACTATTTATTCAATTTTTTGAATGGAACTATCCATCCGATATGAAATGCATATAAACATTTACATTTTGCCTAAAAAAATTGTAGATTTAGAATTGTATAAAAGAGGAAAGTTACAGAGTAAGCAAGTTTAATAGACTTCAACAAATATCTTTTTCTACATTTGCACAAATGGTCTTGCAACATTGTTAAGTATTAATAACAAACTATTGACAAAAATCAATATTTACATTCCATAATTCTATAATTACAATAGATATTAAACATTTAAAATATGATATATCATAATCTATGAGAAATGGCCAACATCTCCAAATTCAAAGCATTGCAACTAATATTGAAAACTATTTGTTTAATGGTGTCAATGAAACTATCCACCAACTATGAAATGCCTCTAAACATATACATTTATGCTTGGATGTAATATATTTAGAATTGTATAAAAAAGTAGTGTACAGAGAATGCTAGTTTTTTGGACTCTTAGAAATATTTTATTTTTACAATAGCACTAATGCTCTTGTAACTTTGCTCAGTATGAATATTTAATTTCTAAGAAACATTTATATGTATATACCATATTTGTACACTAGTAGTAGATATTCAACATTTTAAAATATGATATATCATAATATATGAAAAATTTACTAGCTAGCATCTTGAAATTGAATTATAATATGAATAAAATCAACTTAACAATATGGAAATTCAATGATTGCATGCCTATGGCATCTAATGCTCCTATTGTTTTCTTAAGTCTTGTATGTTTTTAATTTGTCATAATATGGAGATCGTGTTTTTTTTCTTTAAACAATTTTATCAAGATAATTTTGACACTGTAACTAATTTGGTTAAAGTAGTGTCAATTTGGAGACAATGCTAACATATAATTATTAAAATATAAGAGTGTATATGGAAAAAGATTAAAGTAGTGAACAATTCACAAAATCATTACACTTGGAAGAAGAGCATACTAATTTTTTTTTTAAAATGTGGCTGATGTATAGGAAGTGATAGGAGAGACATAAAATAAAGAAGACATGTTATTTTACTAAATATAGTGTTTTAGTAGATGTTGTACATATCAATATGAGATACCAAAATCAACCTTGCAACATTGATGAAGAGCTTAGAAAGCAAGGACTATATAGATTGCAAGAGTTCAAACACAATGTTGGTGGCTTCTTATTTAACTCTATTACATTTCTACTTGATTTCACCAAAACTTCTAGTCAACTGTGCAATGGGACAATAGATTACTTTTGCAAATGTCTTAAAAAACAAGATCCATAAGTACTTTACACATACAGTCATGAATTGCATCCTCTTACTATAGAAGAACTTCATAATGTGAAAAATGTAAACACTTATTTGAGAAGAACATGTCTCCTTGCACAAGAAAGAAAGAAAAAGAAATGAAAATAGTTAATGGGGAGACATATTTTGTATACACTAGATGTAAAAGTGGTTAAATATTCATATCTATATTTTCTCATTGACAACAGGAAAGGAATACCTTGACTTTAATTAAAGTTTGAGTGAATCTCACTACTATTTACTCTTTCATGATTCAAATCCATGAAGCAAACATTTTGAATCTCTAATTGAAATACAAAGGTTTGAATGCATTTGTCATACTCTAAAATTGCATAGATTGAAAAAAAGAAGAAGTAAAAATAAATAAGGCATACAAAATGCACTACATAAACAAGAACTACAAGAAATAGATATCATAAAAATAAAGAAAGTGACCTAAATAGTTGTCTAAAAAGTTGTTTCACAAGTTTGAGGCTGATCAAAAAGTACATCCAAAAAGAAGCAATATCGTGTCACAAATGCAATGAACAATTAAGTAAAACTATTTTTTGGTAATTATGAGAAAAAGGGAAACCTCAACACATATCAAGAAAAACAAAAAATTGAAAAGAAAAAGAGGAAAAGAAGGAAAACACAAATGACAACAATAGTAAGATATGAACTTGTAATACAAGACACACCAGAACATTCTTGTCGAGTTTGTGAGACTTTACAATTCAAGAAAGGTATGAGATATCCACCAAATAAAATGAAAGACGTATATAAAATTTTGAGAAAATGTAAATGACCATCTCACACTTCAAACATATAGAAAATATGTTACAAATCTCTAAAGAAATCTATTTCCCAAAATATGTAACCCCTCAAAACATTTCTAGAAACAAACCTTTGTGACATGTAACAATACTTACTCAATTAGAGGTAAGACTTGTATCCATGAGAATTAACTTTGCATAAATATGAGAATTTGGACATAGAAGACCACAAATGGGCATGAATGGGTCTATAATAAATGTCTATACAAATCTTAACATTGTCTGAAAAACACTTTACCAAACAATAGATAACACATCGATTATTGTATATTCTCTAAAGAGATGTCTTCAATATAAGAATACTTCCCAAAAAGCAATGGTTAGACCTAATATCATAATGCAAGACCTATATAAATTGATAGGAACATCATTGTATAAAGCAGAAAATGTGCAAATAAATGAATCATGGTTACAATTGCCTGATATAGAACAATAACTTCAATCAATGAGTGACAATACTTCAAGTGACACTAACTCAGATAGCAATATAGAAAATGAAAACCATATAGACACATTGATACATGGATTTATAGATGCTAGAAGCATACACAACATGAGTGACAAAATCATTGATTTAGCACCTGCACAAGAATTTTATCCAATTGGAATTTTTTGAGATAAACATTCCAAGAAAATAATTTTTCTAACCTTATTCTTTGGAGAGGCCCACAATAGTCATAACTTTGAAAAATTAAGTTATCAAACAGTTGCATAATGGGAGCTTCTAAACTCAAGTCATGTATTTGTGCTACGCATGAAAAATCTATTTTTTAAAATAATTAAAATACTCATCCACCAAGTCCTCTCAACAATGTGGGTGAGAATCATAAAAGGTCAACTAAAAGGTAGGAAACTAGTTGCCAAAGATATAAAAACCAAACTGAACTTGAAAAAGATTTTGAAATTAGACATTGGCTAGGTACATTTCAAGAGAATTAGAATATCTCTAGACCATTCCCAAATGCTAAAGAAAAATATTTTTTCTATGATATGACAATTAGGTCCTGTCACTTTTTTCCTCACTTTTACAAGTTCTAAGAAAAATTGGCAACCATTACGAAATACTCTAAAATTTTATTAAAAAAATTAACAATGAAACAAACAATACTAAATGAAATGCGTACACTAATTGTGACAGAGACACCCTTTTATGTAAAGACCCTTTCACATGTGCATGATACTACTGACACAGAGTGCAACAACTACAAAAATTAATTTTCAATGATCACTTATTTTTTGACAAAATTAATGACTTTTTTTTAGTCACTAAATTTCAAAATACGAGAAATGAACATGACCATATGTTGATTTGGGTTGAAAATTCTCTGATTTATGATAGAGAAAAGAACATCAAAAGAATTAAATTTGTTGACTATATAACCTGTTGTGTGGACCACATAGAGTTATCTTTAGTGAAATTACACAAGCATCATCACACAAAAAGCTGTAAGAAGATATAAAAAAAATGTCGATACAACTTTCCAATACCTTTGTTTCTACAAATAATGATATTAAATCATTTAATAGAAAAATAGAGACATTGTTAATATGAGCAAAAGATATTTTCTCAATTTTGAAAAAAGATAACTACGATAGTTCATGGACATATTGGATGTTTGTTGAAAAACTACAGCTAACAAACTCTAAATAAATCAACTCAATATGATCTACATTAGACAAACCTACTATATT
This sequence comes from Cupressus sempervirens, assembly GCA_028749045.1. Taxonomy (NCBI): domain Eukaryota; kingdom Viridiplantae; phylum Streptophyta; class Pinopsida; order Cupressales; family Cupressaceae; genus Cupressus; species Cupressus sempervirens. The sequence goes on from CM053789.1 coordinate 774,037,835, forward strand.
TTTTAGAAGAAGACCTTGTGAAATTTGGAATTACAATTTTGCAGCTTGGCGATGCCTACATTATGGAAAGCAAATATGAACGCACAATTTGTATTGAACACATATGTATTGTAGTTTATATATAGAAAAAGTTGACAAACCAATGGCAAATACATTAATAAAAATAATAATATAGATGTAGTTCACATGATAAGAAAACTTGGAAATACTTTACTAAACTTATAAAAAATTTCAACATAACAAGCAACACATCTAGTGCTCTCAATGCCATTTAATCAAAGTTCACGAAAGTGCACATTTACTGATATAAGAGTTGATGGGGAGAGAGTTTTTGTGCTTAAATTTTTAAAACAACTGAACAATGAGGCAGATGATTCTGAAAATGTGATGGCTAAATCAATTATAGATTATTATGTTCAATATTCAAAATTTGTAAAGCATATATGCTTTGCTGAATTTGTCTCATAATATCACAAAACCAAACATGTAATTAGTAAGAAAATAAAACCAAACATTATACATTACATAAATTATAATAAGCATACCAATCTAATTAACTACTATAGAGAAAAAACTTCTCTTGTATGTCCCATTTGTGTTAAATGTTGACACACTCCTACATAACTTTCAAACTTGGCAATTTTAATATGAACACCATAAGGAAAAAGTTGAAAAAATCATGCAAAATTTGTCTACAATGTCCATTCACAAAGAGGAGAATGAGGTACATGCTAGAGATTGGAGTAGTGGAGAATCAAATACAGAAATAAAAAAATCAATGCAACCCATGAAGATTATTACATTGGAAAAGACATTCCAAGACTCTCAAACAACAAAATAGGTCATCCATTGCATACTAGTTTTGAAATAGGCAAACACCTCAAGATAATAGATAACAATGAGTACCTAAAATTATGTCAAGTACTTAATACCAAAAAATTAATGATTGTTAAAGATATTCTAATAAGAAAAGAACAAAATATGGCAACACCAATATACCTATTCCTCATAGGTGGAGTTGGCACAGGCAAAACATTTATAACAAAGGCTATTTACCATGCACTAATTCGACTCTATTGTAATGACATAAACAATGACCCAGTAAAACCAAAGGGGTTGATAGCTACATATACAGGGAAGGCAACATATAATATTGGCGGTGTTACAATACACTCTGCATTGCACATTCCATTCAACAAGTCAAAAGTCATCCCATTAAGCAGCAAGACTCTAGACAAGATGTGCAAACATTATTGCCAACTATCTGTCCTTCTCATCGATGAGATATCCTTAGTAGGGTCTACCTTCTTAAGATAGATTGAGTTACAGGTCTAGTTGATATAATGCAAAAACTAACATGCGATTTTGGAGGTTTGAACACAATCTTCTATGGTGATCTAAACTGAGCATTACCCATTTTAGATTCGATTATTTTTGAAATAAATCCAAGTACTAAAGAACTATTGTCTTATAATTTTTACAAAGACAATATAAGATACTACTCTTTAACAACTATAATGAGACAAAAAGATGCACCATTTTTTAAATTTTGAATAGAACCTATATAGGAAGTTAGAAAATAAAAAATAAAAAATAGCTTAATGACAACTGTCTAAAACCAATACAAGATGACCCTACACTTCCATATCTCTTCTTTCATAGATCAGATGTAGCCACACATAATAATAAAATACTATCAGACATGGCTAGTCATAAAATCACATTGAAAGCTATTGATAAAATTGAAGAACAATCCCATGCCATACACCATTATACCCATACAACGTTACTCCCAAGTGAATTAAATGTCAAACTAGGGGTTTTAGTTGAAATATAGTCAGGTAACTGTAGCACTGAAGATGGCATTGTCAATGACTCAAATGGTATATTCAAATTATACAATAAAAAAGTTAACAACAACATCATTTGGATCATGTTTAATGATGCAAACATAGGGCACCGACAATGAATAAAATATATGACATACTACGACAATGAAATTAAATGAAAATGGGTACCCATATTGTGTATTGTAAGACCAATACTATGAATTAGGTCAAACAAAAATATAACCATAAGGAAATAATTCCCAATACAACTTGCTTGTCCTCGTACCATTCATCAATCCAAAGGCCTCACAATGAAAGCCCTTGCTTTTGATCCAACAAGAGTAAAACAACATGGTATAGCATATATAGCCATCTCACAAACATAAACAATTGAAAACCTATACTTGCTGAAGCATCTTACGTAAAAAAATTTCAAAGTGAAGAAAACCATTATTCTAGAAATGGAATGGCTACAGATAACTTCATCATAGAAGCTTGACTACAATAAAATATGTTTAACATCATCATCATACTTGACCTTATGCACACTAAACACTCATAAATACCATCCACATATAAATGACCTAACCAATGACTACCATGTAATATCTTCAGATATTATATGCCTACAAGGATTTAACACAAAAGAGAAAGAACTAGTTTGTTTCAACAAATTGTACAACCAATTCTCAATTACCACTATCCATGGTTTAATGAATTTAACAAGGAAAACCATAACTACTACCAAAATTGACCACCATATCTCCACAAATGTTGAAACCCTGACAGTGAAGATAGCAATAGAAAATAAAGAAATAAATATTACTAATGTTTATGCAAGATCACACACTTACTTATAGGAGATAGGATAGGCTCTACATAATGTAGTCAAAAGCATAGAACCAAATAAGATATTGTAAATAGTACCTGAGATTTCAACATCAATATGAAAACAACAAATAATAGAAGTAGAGGTTTGACATTCTACATGCACAACCATAACCTCAAACTTCTACTAAATACAACAGATAGTACTAACCATTCAGTTATTAACCATGTATGGTCTAATCTCAATTCAAAATTATGCAATATTTTTAGATCAGAATAATATTGGACCGATTACTTTTTAAATTTACTCACAATCCACCCAACATTTGTAACCAACCTACTATAAATAATAATCCATTCAAAATAAACATGCAAGTCAATTGCAATTAAATCAAACATCTATAATAAATCTATTTAACAACTACAATAGTAAAAACATATAAATACAATTCATAGAGAATTATTTTATCCATGCATTTTATTGACTACAAAAATATAGTTATTCAATCATAGTTTTGTAGATTGTAGGGTACAATGGAAGTAACCAATATGCAAAAAAAAAATGCAACCACTAACCAAGTCAAACTAGAAGTAGCTAAGAGAATTGAAAAAAATACAATGGTCAAATAAGATCAGAATGCAAAAAGGTATAAATTTGTTCTATAAAAATGTTGCACATACTATTGTTACAAAAAAAACAAGAGTTGATAGAAACACAATGACAATACACAGGTCAAAGTTTAAAAATACAATCACTATTTCAATTGAAGAAATTAATGAAAGAAAATAGGCAAGATCTTTCAAGGGGATAGATTAGTTGTGTACAAATACATCCTTGCAAAGATTAACAAGACCCATGAGGTTCTTTGTGCTAATGTCATAGATAGGAAGGTGGAAATTAAAATAATGGTTAATGTGAAGGATAATTTGGTCCAGCAATATGAAGATAAATTGATTGTAGCGACGGGCATATGTATTTCTGATTTTTAGTTGGAGCCAAAATCTAGTTAGGACTATGGTAATGATAGAGCAATACGTAACTATTTTAGTACAAATATTATGAACAACCAATAATAATATGATGTATATGGTAATCAGAATAAACCTTCACCTCCATCTTTGCGTAAAGGTAGCATTACCATTATATTGTAGTTTGAACTAGATCCAATCCCAGGGCATCATCATGCTCTAGTAGATGAAATGTTGCATTGTAATGAAACTGCACTACTTCTATTCCGTAACATTGTCACAAAGGTAGAAAAAAATATCTATTTCGTATAGGAATTTCTGCATACATTTGCAAGTTAAATGACTTAAGAACTCTTAAAATGCTTAACAAATTGTTGTAGCAGACATATGAGGTAATAGAAAATAATTTTGACATATTTATTTTCTAAAAAATAAAGTAAACTCCCCTCACTAATATTCATTAATAGTCAAATAGGTTTGTGGTATTTTGAGATTTTTCAATCCATTCTCTAATCCTTTCACTGACTTTTGCTCACAATGCAATTAAAATTTTGATGGCTTCAATATTCTCAAGGAAGGATTTGGGTACTACATCAAGTGTAATGAAGATATCAACTATGTACAAAAGATCCATTTGAAAATAATATTGGCTACTAAAAACAAGCAAATAATTTACTGTTCAGTTGACCATTTCATAATTAAAGAGTCAGTCCCAAAAATTGTAGAAATGAAATATGAAGACTACTTTAAGAACAAATCCCAATTTGTCTTCATCCTATGAGAAATATCAAGAAAAGAAAGGTTGACACTAACCCAGAACAATATTGTCAAAAATACCACTCTCCTCCCCCATCATGAATGATGTAAAAGGTAATATGCTTCAAGCCCAACTGTAGTATACATAGAGGGAAAAAATTGTTTTCAAAGCTTTTAGATCATCCCCCCTCCATTGAAAAACAAAACTTTTTTCCCCCACATATTGTAGGACACTACCTAGCAGAAATGAACTGATATGATTCGCTTTGAAAATGCATCCATGTATATTAGCTTGAACAATATTAATTCTTGCTTACTAAAACTATTTACTAGCCCATAGACCATCAAGAAAATGTAGCAATTCCCATAGAACTATCTTCATGGTGGACCAGATGTGGTTTCTCTATATTTCTTAAAATAATGTGTAACAATAGTTTTAATATCATAAATGGTACCATATGTATTCGATAATATATTTTGACTTGCACTTATATGCTATTGATTAGTCACAAGTAAACAAGTCAATTTACTCACCACAATTTATTTCTTCTAATCTTGCTTCTTGTAATCTTCCTTCATCACCATTCCCATTACACATTTTGCTCTTCCAAGAAATCATCCTATCTACATATGCTTTCAAAATATTTTGTTTGATTCTTTTATAAATTTTGAAAAAGAAAAAATTAGTTAACTTGAAGCAAACTAAAATTCAATTGTGTAGCTTACAGAATGTAGTGTTGTAGTCCAAGCAAGTAAAAATAGCTAAAACAAATGGATATTATGAGATTGCATCAAATACAATTTTATTTTCACTAATTAATCATTTTTAGTGTTGAATGTATACTGTAATCATTTTTAATGTTGAATGTATAGTGTAAATAATATTATATTTTTAATATCTTCCATTATGTACATTCTTACAATGGGACTATGATTTCAGGTGATACTATAAATCTTGTGTTTTATATAGTTATCGCAGGGAATCTATAAATTACTTGATGTTATTCGAGACTAAAATTTTTTTGAGTCATGTTATAGTTTTCAATGCATGAAATGAACTTGTTACACAAAAATATAGCTGAGACTATAAACCTTGTGAGAAAATGTGGCACAATGGTCAATGAAAAAAATGCTCAATTTTTATATTCTTGAGTCGTCAATTATAAGATTTAGTATCAAATATTATTTGGGCTATTGAGTTCAAATTGTAAAGATCTTGTAGAATTATTTTAAAGTGCTAAATGTATGGCTATTAATTTGTATTCTTTTCAATCTTTTATTATGCACTGGTGTACTACAAAATTATAGCATTAACTACATGTATCTTTCTGATACTATATTGTACAATTATAAAATTTCCTATCAATTTAAGTTGACCATATTCCACCCTAATTAGAAAATGTTCCTCAATCCACATACAACAACACCCTTACCATATGCCCAAGCATACCATATGTCTTGCCTTGTTCATTCCACTTCCTCCACTATATGTCTATATGTACAACTCTATCTGTAGCCTCTGTAAGAGATCACAGACTATGTCATGATTTTGTGGTGTTTATTTCTAGAATAAAACATTACATTCTCTTACTTTTGTGAAAAATGTGGAAATCAATTTTCAAGTTTATAACTTTGAACTTGCTAAATTTCAAAAAAATTGTTCTTTAAGCATTGTTTTTCTTGAATATTGAAGGCTTACCAATTGACTTCATCTAGAACATATATGCTTTTATGTGAGGAAGTTACTAGTCTCTTTTAAGAGGTTCACACTACTACAACATATCCTCTTAAAGGGATTCTATGAACTCACCTTAGTCTCAAACATTATGGAAGACATGATAAAGATGGAGAGTTTGAGCCTTTCTCACTATACAGAATTAGAAGATTTTCCCCCTCACATTACAAATCAAGCTTCCTTGATAGAGATCCTTTTATTTAATACATATAGAGTAATGCACCTACTAGTGAACATTGATCAACTAAGAAAGATTGAGAGTTGCATATTGAGAGTGACTTATTGATAAGTCAGCCAATATCTCTTCCAAATATGTCCTCCTTGAACGACCTATGGAGAGAAATTTTTTGGAGTATTTACTTGACCATCTAGGTCATCTTAAACACTTAAATCATATAGGTTACAAGTCAAACCTAGGTAAATGACCATCATTTTTTCTTCTTTATGCTAAGCAAAAATAGGTAGATAGAACACAATCTATAATGGGGTTGACACTAAAACTTGGGTATCAAGAAATTAACTTGGGAAGTAAGCCATTGATAATTTTGGCCCTTTCAAATAATCCTACAAATTCTTGAGGTGTACAATGCTAATCATAACAACTAAAACATGCTCTCCCCAACTAAAAGAAAACCTGAAATAAGAACTCACTGTGTGAATCCCTAGTCAATGGGAGTACCCTAGTTTCCTCTCCCACATCCCTCTCTCTTAACTTCATGACTGCAACAATAGTCAATGATTATTCTTCTAACAAGTGACTAGAAAATAAAGTCTCTATCATGAAAATATTTCTATTCTAATATAAAACATTAACAGCCAAACACCCTAGTCCAGTACCACTCTATCGTTCAAATTGCCTTTGAGGCCACTCAGATTCATTTTAGTCACCATTCCTATATCCACCACAACCACCAAACCCATGGCCACCATGATCACATCCTCCCCCATATCCTCATCCTCTTTTAGAATTACCATATTCTCCATCCTCTTGGAGAGCACATCCCTCTTCTCGACCTTTGTAGAAAGATCCACCACCATGGCCTCAACCAAAGTAACTGTTTCCATTGTCACTATCATTATTACCATCTCACTTGAATATCTCACCATTTTAGTTTCCATGGCCACAATTTCTAAAAACCCCATCTTGAGCATGGCCTCCTCATGCACCTGAACCTCATCTTCCTCCCACATTCTTAACTTCCCTCATTTCCATCAAGAAAATAGCGAGTAAGCTCACTATAGTTTAAAAAATATCATTTCTAAGATAATATACAAAGATGAGACTTATTAAACTAGGATCCTTTAAAACATTATATGAAACAAAAATTATAGTAATATCTAAATGAATAATCATTGATCTATCGGAATTTGAAATACATTTGTCATAAATTTGAAAGATGAACTTGTTGAATTGGGCTCCTTTAATACATTCTATCAAACAAATTAGAACCATATCCAAAAATAATAATTATTCAATACAAACAAGCAAGAAAGCTATGTATTAACTCCAATCTTGTAAGAAGTTTGGACCTTTAAAAATGATTTCTCTAAGAGGAATCAACATATAATGTTGCAGGATGAAATGGAGAATTTATATGCTCAATCCACACAAAATCATTCATTTATCAGAATTTGAAATGCTCAATGTTAAATTAATAAATCTAAACATTAAACATAACCCCAAGTAAGAAAGATTTATATTATTTCAAATTTTGTCAAAACTTCAGAGTTAAGAAATAATCACAGGTCCAAATGGAAAGGTTGTACACACTAGATAACAACACAAGCTATTGCTAGTTGCCCTTGAAATTAAAATTGTAATGATGAAAGATTGGATAATACCTATAGCATCTAACTCTAATAGACATTGAACAAGCATAAACACATGTAGCATATTCAATATGAGGTCTTTAAAATGCAACATTCCTTAGCCAAAATAACAGACAAAATAGTAGTGTTAATATATCCAGCCATGCAAAGCATTAAACCCATTGAAATGACATTCAAAAAAGTATCTTCAAGTTTTGTAAATTGTAACAAGAAAGGGGCTAATAAAAATTAAAAAAATCTAAGAAGCTTGCATATACTAGATAGTCTCACTAGTTAATGGCTTGCATATACCAAAAAGTGTTGCTAGTTAGCAAACATATATAGTTACAAAAATAATAGTACTAACTAGTAAGGTAGTAAGGATATATCTTTCTTAAAAATCAAAAGAATGAGACCACAAGCTAAGTAAAGAAGATATGGTAATTAAAATATGACCACATTAAACACAAAACCTTCTACAAATACATGGATTAAAAATTTCCATCAAGAAGCATTAAGACAAGTCAAATATCGCCTCCATTGCATGTGCAATTATTTTTGCATTTCAAATAAATGCAAAAGGATCTTGTTGATAGGTTTAGCATACGTACAATAAATTGCAACTATAAAAAAAGGACTCAATGAGCCCAAAATGCAGCTATATCAAAAGATCAATTTAAACCTATGTAATCAAATCTCCAAATCATATATAACAACAATCATAAAATACCAAAAGAAAAGGTTACAAGAATTGAAATAGCAAGAAAGGATCCAATCACTTGTATTAGTGAAAGGAAAGTTTCATGGGAATAAAGTCTCTTCCCAAATCAGTTGGGCAACTTGATAGCCTTCCAGAACTGTAAATATCTGCTTGCCTCATCAAATAATTAGAACTTGGGGTAGAATCATCTTGTTGTTAGATGTGCAAGCTTGAGAAGATCTTTATCAAAAACCCAAAACATAATAGAACAAAGAAAAGTAAATAATAGTAAAAGTTAACAAAGATAATTTAATAAAAAATCTCAAAATTTCTTACACACTAAATTATATAAATAAATAAATAAATATATATATATATATATATATATATATATATATATATATATATATATATATATATATATATATATATATATATATATATATAACACTACCTATTTCTCTATTCTAATAAAAAAAACCTACAAACACATTTGTACCTATTTCTGGTCTTATATATATATATATATATATATATATATATATATATATAACACTACGTATTTCTCTATTCTAATAAGAAAAACCTACAAACACATTTGTACTACAAAATATAGTCATAGATTCCACTTATTATAATTGGCCATAAAATTAAACTTCATGGATGTATTCTACCACAAATATTATTGTGACCAGAAAATAATTTCCTAGATGAAGTGTTGAGATTTCATTTCGTTTGATAAAAATATACATTTCTCAAAGTTGTATCAATTTTCTTATTGAAAAATTGAATCATCGTGAAACAAAGAGATGCATGATTTCATTTTGTAAAAAGTACATTTGCATCATAATTGAGAAACAATAGAAGATCTTTTCTTCCAAAAAAATAAATAGCATTAGGCACTCTCTGCTTGAGGCTTTAACGAGCACCCATTACTACCTAAAAACAAAATCTGACAAAATTAAGAGACACTGAAAGAGTTTTTTTGCTAATAACTTGTTATCTTTTTTTGAATTGTAAACGGTAGGGGAGGCGTTTTACCAAAACTAACATTGATAAACTCCTATCTAACAAATAACTCAATCAAAGGCAATGAACCTATGTCCAACAATAATTTCACTTAAGCCAAACTATGAGCTTCTTGGAAATATAAAGTGCACATTTTTCCTTAATAATTAACTGTCATCTAAAACATTATTGAATGAAAAAATATTACCTAATGAATTATTATCTTAAAAGAGAGTAAATTCAAATGTTTTCTTCTTCATGTACATGTTTTTTGCTTGGTTTTATGTTTGTTTTGTTTAATCTTAAAATGAGACTTCAAAGTCAATTTTACATCTGCACACTAAACTCTTCTACTGTAAAAAAAATTGTTGTGATCCATTCTAAAATTTACTTATGTATAGCACCTTATTGTGACTATTAATGACAATAGCGTTCATATTGAGCTCTATTTGAAAATTGTTAAAAATAATTTTTAATTTAATTATTATTTGTTTTTAAAATATGAAAACAATCTTAACCCACCTAACTAAAAAATGTTACTCATCATGTCCAACCTAGCTTAATGCATTTATTACTAAAATTAATAGATCATGAAGTTTTTCAAAAAACAACTACTAAATTTTTTTACTTAATGATTTAAAAATTTTAAATAAAAAATTATCAAACTCAAATTGTACCATACTCTACAAATGCTAAAAACCCATAATACATGGAATATTTAGGAAAAATATTAAATGATTAAACACATGTAAACATAGAGTCAATTTCAAATTTTAAATTTACGATTTATAAATTCTTAATTAATTACTTGTTAGAAATAAAATTATCTAAAGAAGATGTCATTGAAATTTATATAACTAATTTTTATGAAATCTACAAAACAAGATATATGATTTTAGTATATCTAACCAATAATAATAAAAATGAATCTCATTGTTGTTTAAATATTTATCTTGTTCTTATTGTTGATGCTTTCAGCAGATTCATTAATAGATCTTCACAATTGGGCTTATGGCAAGGAATTTTGATTCCTTGTACATCTATTACTATTACCCACTCCCTATTTGTTGATGATACTCTTCTTTTTGGTACGTCAAATGTAAAGGAAGCTAACCATATTAAATATGCCTTGGATCTATATTCAGAAGTTGTTGGTCAAAGAATCAATGCCAACAAGTCCAAAATTTTCATTTTCAACACTAATGATGTAGTGGCTCAGAGGATTTCTTTAACTTTGGGTTTCCCAGTGGATCACCTCCCATCCATTTATCTTGGAATTCCTTTTTTTATGGGAGCAAACAAAACAACCTTTTGGCTTCCTATCATTGACAGAATTAGGGCTAGGATCTCTACTTGGAAAGCTAGATGGTTATCTTTTTCAGGCCATATTTTGTTAGTTAAAGCTGTCCTAACAACTATCCCAAACTATTATTTTTCAATTCTCAATCCTCCTTCTTCTATAATCTTGCAAATTCAAAAGATTATCAAAGACTTTATATGGAAAGGAAATCTGTTAGATAATAAGAAGCTTCCTCTTGTCTCTCTGCTTGAAATGTCTCATGATAAGGCATCTGGGGGTGTGGGGTTGCATGATATTGCTACTAGAAATAAGGCTTTTGTGGGCAAGCTTGTGTGGCAAATGTATACAAAATCTCATGCAAAGTGGTGTTCAATCATGCAAGAAAAATACTTAGATTCCTCAAGTCCTTCCAGAATTTTTACTGTGTTTGATCCTCCTTTAGGTTCAGCCATATGGAATTTTATGATGTCTTCAAAGGATATTGTTTGTAATTATGTTACTTGGGAAATTCACAGTGGAGAGAAAGTAAAGTTTTGGGAAGACTCATGGAATGGATTTTGCCCTCTATGCAGACAAGAAAAGTTGGATGAAGCACGCCACATCCTAAATGCTGAGTGGGGATCCTCTTTTTGGGACTATGTTTTGGCTATTGAAATTCATTCAAGAAGGGTTCTCTGGAAAGAACCTCCAACACATCTTCTTAGTCAGCCAAGTCTCCTTTCCTTGAGGGACTCTCTTGCTGAAAGAATTATTTTTCTTTCTAATAGGGAAGATATAGTTATATGGGCCCTGGCCAAAGGTGGTGATTACTCAATCAAGGAAGGTTATTATGGTCTTCGACAAGCATATAATTCAAGCAGGAACTGTAGATCTTTTTCCTTTTTTTGGAATTCCACTGTGTTGCCTAAGGCTGGATTTTTTGCTTGGCTAGCCCTTAGAAAAAGAATACTCACCAGTGAATGATTGTCCAAGCTAGGTATTGCTGAATCTTTTATTTGTAAATTATGCAACAAGGAGCTAGAATCTACAGATCATCTTCTTCTCCAGCGTCCCTTTGCTTATCAGTGTTGGGTTCTTGTGTTGAACAAGCTTCAAATGTCTTTACCTCTACCAAATAGTCTTTGGGACCTATTTCAATCTTGGCCAGTTCTGTTCTCAAGATCTCTATTTGCTAGTATTTGGAAGTGCATCCTAGCTACTGTGGTGTGGGCCATCTGGTGGGAATGTAACAAGATCATTTTTTGCAATGAAAAATCAAACCTAGAATCTATTCTAGATGGGATTGAGAATGCAATTTCAGAAAGAGTAAATGCAAATATGTTCAATTGTATGAATAATATTTTAGTTTCTTCTTGTGATTATCTTCTTCTAAAATTCTAGAAACAAATTAAGTTACCTCTAGGGTTCTCTGCAAATTGGAATTCTAATCATCTATCTGATCGACTTCATGTAAAATGGTCTCCCCCCTCTAGAAATTTTCTAAAGTTAAATTTTTATGGTTGCTCTCATGGGAACCCTGGTAAGTCAGGATTGGGTGCTTGTATTAGAAATTGGCAAGGTGAGGTAGTTGCAATCAAAGCAGATGTTTTACTAGTTGGTTCTAGCAACCTTGCAGAAGCCCAAGCTCTATTGGCAAGTCTAATTTTGGCAAAGAAATGTAATGTTTCCACCATCCATATTGAAGGTGATTCTCAAGTAATTATAAATTCTTGTTTATCATGATCTTCACATACCTGGAAACTAGCCTATATCCTTCAACAATGCTGGGATTTAATTGATTCTTTTCAAGCTACTTGTTTCTCTCACACTCTAAGGGAGGGCAATAAACTAGCTGATTGTCTAGCTAATCTTGGTTGTGAAGGCTCCATATTTTAATCTTGCCATTTAGAGGTTATTTTTTCAAAATTCCCATGCTTAAAAAAGTGCCATATTTGGGACAAAAAGCAGATGAATGAAGCTTAATAGATTAGCTTGCAAATTCTTTGTGCATGATTCACAAATGCTCCAATTAGATTGGAGGTTCAAAGTTCTATTGATTTTAGTTAAATCTTTCAGAAGGAGAGGTTTATTGGCATAATTGGACCTTGATCATTGTTGAGTATTGATATATATCATATTTTGGGTAATCTTGCTTAGTGCAAAGAAATTGTATTTTGTTATAGGTATGCCTGGTATGACATATCTGCTTTTAACACTTTTGTATTTTGGCAGTGATTCAGAGTTTTCTTGCTAGTTCTTTCTCTAATGAGCCCTTCAACTAGTTTAATAATAAATATATTATATAAGTGCTATGTCACTTTTTGATTTTATATATATATATATATATATATATATATATATATATTACCAGTAAATTTGCTTAAAATATGAAAGTCAATAGAAATTTGCATTCTAATTCTATTTAAAATAATCTAAACAATTTTTTCTACCTTATATTTTTTTTCAAAATTAGCATATATAATAAAGATTTGAATATTGAACAAAATTAAACAAAAACAATAATATACTCATTTAGTTGTATACTAAACAACATTGTCCTCAAAATACATTTTCAATGCAAAAATGACTAGTGGGCTTCTCATCTTCACCAAGTGTATTGCATGTTACCAATGACCTAAATATAAATTTGGTTACCAACCTAAATATATATTTGGTTACCACAAAATGAGTACTAGTTCAACTAAAAAATTCTACTATATTTAGTAACGATAGGAACTAGATGCTATGCATCTCTCCTTGCTAAAGAGGTAAAAATCAAATTGACAACTTTTGGATATTGATATAATTGAGATATTTGAAGTGTTATTTTTGTGAATAAAATCTTCTAGTGATAATATTTTATTATTATTTTTATAACCTTAATTATGAGACTTTATAAAGTTTATTTAATTTTTAAGTACATTATAAGATATGAAAAATATTATTATGTAAATTATAATAGAAATTGAGAGAATAAAAATAATAACCAGTAATTCTATAAATAGTAATATGTTTTAAAATGAATTGTACAATTTTGAGTTAACTATAAAGGATGATGAATCATTTGATTTTCAAGGAGCGAATCTCAATAATTCCTATAGGCTAAAACTTATTCACATGAATTTCTAGATGTATGAATTTTGTAGTGAATAGTAATGCTTATAGACATAATTAGGAATTTGTTTTCTCAAAAGAATTAAGTTCCTAATTATCTTAGTACTTGAAAGTTTCATCTTTATAGGCTTTAGTTGAGGTTTGAAGAATGTTTTAAAAAAGTGCAATCAAACTAAGACAATGTTTGATAAAGTAATATGTTAATTTATTCATTTTACTAAAAGATTATAAGTACCCAATTGATTTCTAAGTGATTTCAAATGAATGAAAAAATATCTTTAACTATAACAAAGTTGTTCATTTATGAAGAAGAGTTATAATCTTATTACTAATAGTAAAATAATAGGCCAAATAAGAAATTCAAATTTTAGATATTAATATAAAGTACTAATTATTTGAATTTCACAATCATTAATCTCATCCAAAATATAAAGTAACAATTTTTAAGAATAAAATAATAATCCAATAAAAATACATAATAATTAAGATGAAAATGACCATTGCACCATCCAAAAACATAAGAGAAAATAACACGACAATACAATTTCCTAGAAGTTGTCTTATTGATATGAATTCCATTATTAAATTTCTCTATTATTTATCAAAAAGTTTCAAAAACATTGTCATTAGACAACTTTCACCAAGCTGACAAGACTTTGGATATGGCTGCTATAGCTTTGGATACATCTTGTGCACTTCCATCTATATACCTCTTTATTTCTCACCTTGTTTGAAAATCTCTTTGACATATGTCACAACCCATTTTACAAATGCCAAATAAATTAAATAGGTTATTGAATTTCTAAGTTTTAAAAATGGGTAGTAACCTAAACATAAATATTAGTGTTGTTGCTAGTTTCAAATCTACGAAAAAGGAAAGATTACTAAATATTAGAAGTGAGCATGAGTTGGATTAACAAAAAAAACAAAAAAAAAATCATTTTGAGAAACAAGGTTTTTGTATAAATTTATTATCTTCAAAATCCTTTAAATTTAAAAATTGAGGTAGGGATTTCTCATTGTAAATATGTCTAGTTTAATAAATATAAAAGAAAAGAAGACTATATGCCTAGTTTAATAAATATATGTCTTTTATTTACTATTGTCCTCATCTTGGCTCTAGTTGTATAGGAATAATATTCACATGACTAATAAGAGACATAGGTTGTATGCATGTGGAGACACACAAATTATATTTGTACATTCAAAAATAAATAATTTACTATGCAACCCTCTAGATGAAAAAATGGTTTCATTAGGCATAGTTATAAATGTTATCACCACATTAAAATTAAGAAGTACCATTCCTTGTGAGAACTTTATCTCTCTTATTTTAAAACTTATTTTTGGTTGATGAATTAACTCTTAGAGGGATAATAGATTTAAATTAAAGCTTATTTTACCTTTTAAAAAAATCTTAGAATCATTAGTTCATTGTTGCTTTAATCTTGTCTTCTCTTAGTCATAAATTTCAATAGGCCATTTTTTCTTTATAATTTTGAAAGCTCTTAAAATTAATTTTATTTTATGCTACAATGATACAAAATTATCAAATCACCTTGAGAAAAGTAATTAAATCTAACATTGAAGTGCAAGAGCTAGAATTAGTTTTGTAGTGTTTATCTTTAAGTTCATTTTTTCGAATAACATGCCAATCTTTCCAAATAGAAATGTAAAATAGTTAATTGTTAAATTCATTTTGTTTTATCAAAAATTTCTATGTTTCCTAACTATATGAATAGTTATAAATGAATATTTTATGGAAAAAAAACCTTTATCATCCACTAATACTCTTAATTGCATAAAGGATCCAAAAATTTATCTATGAATATTTAATTTGAATATGAATTTGTGTACATACAGTTCTACGATTGTTGGAGTGGAATATAAATCTATGCTTGAGTTATAAAACACCTAGGGTCCTTTTATATGTGCATGATTTAAAATAGCATTCTACATGGGAGTTTTTTTAATTTTTATGTGTGAAATAAATTGGTGTCAAGTGTCCAAGCAATTTGGATATACTAATAGGAGATGTAGTTACTTTTCATTGAAGCTTACACACATTTTGTTATGAATGAATTATTATTTTGAATGGAGTTATGTTATTTTATTTCTTATTTATTTGGTATGTCAATTTATGAATCATCTTTGTACCATATCTCTGAAAAGTTTTTCTGCGAAAAAGTTTAGTTTTTTAGGATCGTTCACTCAATATGATATTACCCTTGTGGACTTCATCTGCATAAAATAATGAAAATAGCTTATGTTGTACCATGAGGGTTTTATGATATAGTAGAAATGTGTTACACTTGTCTGATTTTGTATACATTTATTAATAAAAAAAATATTACAAATTTGTGATCTCTACTAAGGAAATATTGAACTTTTGCATTCAAATATCTTGCTAATATGTAGCGGAAAATTACATAGAGGTTAGAAATAAAATTAGGTAGCTCCTACACGAACAATAGTTAATGTCTTTGGAGTATAGAATAAACCATACATTACTCATTTAGAATATTTGATGATAAATATGTTAAATAATAGGAGAAATG
The DNA here is from genome assembly GCA_028749045.1 of Cupressus sempervirens. NCBI lineage: Eukaryota > Viridiplantae > Streptophyta > Pinopsida > Cupressales > Cupressaceae > Cupressus > Cupressus sempervirens. Next base: position 774,054,420 of record CM053789.1, read on the forward strand.
CTCTCATATTTTTTGTGTTGGGATTACACTATTGAGTTTAATAAGGAAATGTTTGAGCTTTCTTGTAGATTCTATGTATGGAAAATAAATTTTGATTTCACCTAGAAAACTTCCCTTGCAATGTATATTATGGTTGATGATGAAAAAAATAGTATAACCTTAGTATGTAGGAAACTATTTGAAAGTGCATATATTGGAGACATGGAAAAGGTTCTAATAAATATAAATGATGAATGTTAGATCCTAAGACAATGTAACTATGACATTAACCTAAATAGAGGAAGGAATGTGCCACTTTTCCCCACAGTGCTCACTATAGATTAGAAAAGATTTAGGAAATGGAAACCTACGATTAAAAGGAATGTAGATTTCTTACTTCATTTCCTTCATGTACACTTTCCACCATCCTTTGGGTGTATAGATTTTTTCATGAATGATGACTAGATTGCAGTTTGGGAAGATAGATAATATCATTCTTGAATTGATTACATTGAATGACTTGTTTGAAAAACTATCAGAATCTAATGTAACACCTTCTCCTTTGAAAATGAATTTATATTTTAAAAAAGTCTAAATAAAGGAAAATATTGAAAGATATTAATGATATTTTTGATATCTAAGTTTTATTAGCTCCATACTTTATCTTTTAACTGCAACTTAATGCATAAAGGATAAGGTTAAATCTTTGTCTTTTTAGCTTTTAGATTATCTTTAGAAATAAATGATCTAATCATCCCATAATGAGAAAGTTTCTAATTATGTAGACATGAACTTTCAAGCTATGCAATAATAAAATCAATCAAGGTCTAAAATTCAAATAAATGTATAAGCAAGGCCAAAATTCTTTTATTTTATTTTATTATTCACAACATAGGTATTTATCTATGTTGACCCTCTTAATTTGTACTCAAGGGCCTAGGCCTTTCACTAATAATGAAAAGGAAGATCATTTATTCAAATAATGAAGATTACCTTGTTTGGACACCAAGTAAAATAGTACAATATCTCTAAGATTTTTTATAGGATATCTAATAAGGAATAGGAAACTTTTCATTTAATTGGTGTGATGCAATTTTGTGAAAGGTAGGGATCACTCACCAAGATGACATTTATTATAATAATTCTAGCTACTACTATACTTGAAATATTAAGATTTACAAAAGGTTTCAATTGTGTATTATGTGGATTATGTGCCAAAACATTAGAGCACTTGTTACTTTAATGTCCCTTCTCTCAAGGTTGTTTGAAGTGTTTACAAAATAAATTGAAGTGGATAGGTATGCTATTGGATTCTCTTAAGGTCTCTAAGTTGAATGGATCCTTTTAAATAAAGAATTATTTTCTATTATCTTGTTTCTGGTCTCTTCATCAATAGTATTATGCTGTATTTGGTGGGAGAGATGAATACATAGATATGATAGCCTACCTATCCACAATGTGTTTGACCAAATGGAAAAGTCCATTTTAGAAAATATAAATGTATGTCTATGAAGAGTAAAGAATTTGTACTTGAATTTGACATATATAGATTATCAAATTCTAATAGATTGTCCTATGACTAAAAACACTCATTTATGGGATCATTGGTATGATATACTCTGAAGGTATCAAAATGGGTTTCAATTATGTGGAAATGCCAAAATAGGAAACTATGAAGTTAAAAAATTTATGGTATCTCTACATGTAATATTGGAGAATTTTTGATTGGGTGTATCTTCAGAGATAGTAAGGACATATAATAGCCACACATATTGTGACATTCATATTAAGATTCAATTTTTTAGTCTTTTGAGTCAAACTCATTGACCCATATTTTGTGATTACATACTCACATGAACCCATGTTTCATGAGAATGAATGAAACACTTAATACTTATTAGATATAGGTGATGCTCAAAGGGTGAATCACTAGGATTTACTAATATCTTATCCTTCCCAGTTCTACTTCATCTTGAGTATGCTTAGCTACAAAGTTTCTTCCATAGTTAAGCCTACTCTTCTTGCAAATGGGATTGGATGCATAGTGGGTTCAACTATTGAGGAAAATTTGTAGTTAAGGGGTAGTTTGATTGATAAAATTAAATCAAAATTGGTAGGAAAAAATTCTAAAAAAATTCAATCCTTATTTAGGATGAGTTAACCCAAAATTTGAATATGATTTTTGAATTCTCATTTTGGTCTGAAATGAGGATTTGTTAATTTCACCTAGAGGTGGAATTGGAATTTAAATTAAATGAAATTTTCATTTTTATTTTTAATGATCAACAAAATACAATTCCAAGTTAATAAATCCAACATCTAAAAAAATCTAGATATATAAACAATGTGGCATTTTCTAATGCTACTAGCCAAGTGGGCCCTAAGCGTGCTCAACTTGGAGTAGTATTGGGATGTGCAACATCTTAGGAAGCCTTAATACTTCACCTCTATGAGAACAACTTAGATCTAATGAGTGTTAAGTGTTCCATTCATTCCCATGAGAGATGGGTTCATGTAAATCACTAATAATGAAACATGGGTCAATGAGTTTGACTAAATAAACTAAAAAGCTAAATCATAATAAAAGTAGGTATAAATATGATTACATACATAGATACATGCATACATATGTGTGTGTGTGTGTGTGTGTGTGTGTGTGTGTGTGTGTGTGTGTGTGTGTGTGTGTGTGTGTGCGTGTGTGTGTGCGTGCGTGTGTGTGTGTGAAAACCCCTAGATGTTCTCTCTGCAAAGGAAGAGATGAAGATATGTATGTGTGTGTGTACGCGCACACGTGTGTCTATGAAAACCCCTAGATGTTCTCTCTTCAAAGGGAGAGATGAACCTAGTAATTTAGCTCCTTGCCACAACAAGGGTAAAATTCCACTAGCAAAAGAAGTAATGGCTATATCATGTATTTGAGGGTGAGGACTTTTTCTATATTTTAGCCATTTTGCATTGGTGATATTGTGAGACATTTTTGAGTCTAAGTCTTAGTTTTGTCTCCTTACGGTTCCTTCTCTCTTTTTGCTTGGGCATTTAGTTCTTCTCTCGGTCCATTTTTACACCTTAAATTGAATGGTCCAAGAGTGGTAGTAAAGTTTACTTTCCAAAAAGACTCCTTGTTGAATCTCAATCTTTCTTTTGTTTCTAGATTTTAAGATATAAATAGGTTAGTTAATGCTAACAAATGTTTCTCTCTAAATAGTTCTGATTCTTGGGAAGGATAAATGATCAGCCAAAATTATCATGAAAGTGGAATTTAATAAATGATTAGCTAAAATTATCATTAGCACTATAAAAAATATATTGTGAATTGTAAATCAACAAAGGAAAATGTCAGTATGAATTATTTATTTTTCTCAATTTTTCGAAGATATCCTACACTTAATGAAAATGATATGACAACTTCAGAAAGGAAAACTATCATAAAGAGGAAAAATAACTTGTAAATAATAATAAATGATTGAATCTTAACTAAATCAAATGATACTTCAAACAAAATGTAATTATTTTTCATGTGAATTATGGTTGAATCTATTTAAAAATATATTACAATTTATTTTTTTAAATGAAATAAATAAAATAATAAACATTAGCATGGAACCATCTTTAGAGACATACAAATGAAAATGAAATTCTACATTTGTCTACAATGCCCTAGAAGTCACATGCCTTTGCTAGGAGATATATTACACAAACTATCTCTTGGTTTAAGATTGAATATTTGAAGCTTTAAATTTAGAAGAGGTATAATGCACTATTGCTTTTATGTTAAATTTCATGAATGTTTGACCAGACAAGATTTGATTTGTATATTTCTTATATAACATTTTAGTAAAATATATCAATTATAGAAAATATTTAATTTATAATTTTTTATAACTTTTTATATTTTAATATTCATTACCTCAATCATTGATACATATGCATGTGACATATTTACCACCTATTTCAATTACACATTTACATATAAGGTAATTATTTAATAAATTAAGATTATTATTATTTTTTTAATACGGTTTTAAATGTATATTTTAAATTATCTAAAAAAAATTAATTTCATTTATAAAATGTTTACTTATTCAAAAAAATAGTTAAATGCAGTTCATCCAGTCTAACTAATTTCCTTGTCTAAATGATTTTGATCTTAGAGAATTAGGTAAGTATTACTAATCTTCTTAATACCATGTTGTTTATGGAATGTGAATCAAAAGAACTCAAGAATAATCTATTACATAGAGGTCCTTTGTTCTTAGAAGGTCAATTTTTTAAATTATTTGAATGGAACCTTGATTTCAATATTGAAAACATTAAAGGTCAAACGACCCCTAAATGGATCTATTGAGCTCCTCAATGAAAAAAATCCTTTTTTTTTTGGAGAATCTCTAGGGGGATTTTGAGGATTAATGCAAGATTTCACATCTTCTTCATATATCAAAATCCTAGTTGACATAAAGATAGGTGAATCCTTGATGAACCTATTGTAATAATTACTAATCAATCTATTTACTACCTTAGCTTAGAAATTTACCAAGGGAATGTGGAAGGTAGCCTACTATGGTTCCCCTATGTGGAAACCCCTAATTTGGAAGCCCTAAAAATTAATCTTTCTAGGAAGCATTGGAAAAATGTATGACATCCATCACTTATGGATAATTTCACTAATATTTTTTTCTAATTTGGAGCCCATCAAGGATGATGTGTCATGCTCTCACCTTCACAGTAATCTCAACTATCTCAAAGATTATGTTCCTACACCTTCCTTAGATATCTCACTCAATATAGATTGTTGGTGTAAATTAGTACTTTACTATTTACACTTACTTAAGTTTACTTAGGTTAATGCATTAGTTAATTACTTTGCATTATTTTATTATTTTTATTGTGAGACACTTAGGATTTTGCGCCACCTTGTGATTTTTCATGTTGACAACACAGGAGTTTGCACCTTTATTTGAGCACATGGTGTCTACAACACTGTTTTGCATGTTCCACTCTTCTAGGTTTATCCTCTCATCACCGCACTTACTTCCATGCTTAATGGAGGATAATCCATAACTGGTGGACATTTTCTTGGTTGTTTGACACTTCATGGTGCTAACTTCTATGCACTCTAGAAGCTCTCCTGTAGCCTTTATAATCAAGCACTCCTAGTGTACTCTAAGCATTGTGCATTATGCATAGCATATCACATTCTGAACAGAGCAATGTATTCAGACATACTCTGATTAATTGATCATACTCTCTCCTTTGGTCTACTGTGTGCTTATGTTTGAGCTCTAGGTTCTTGGGTGAAGTTTGCCCTTAAGCAAATTCTTACATGGTATCAGAGCTTGGAGTCTTTCTCTTCACAAGTCGTTCGAGACCTCTTGCTTCATCACCTCAGCCTGAATTCGGAGTGCTGCAGAAATTGGGAGCGTCCAGCATCAAATCTGACCTCTCTATTGCGTCTGAAACGTTGAACCGGTGAAAATTGACTATAAGCACGCCTACTTTGGCCCATAGTCGACCGTGAGGAAATTTTTTTTTTTGCAAACCAGCACCCGAAGCCACCAATTTGCGGTATGAGTATGGTTATTTTTCTCAGATCTAATTAATTTATTTTCAGATCTGTATTTTCTCTTTGTATTTTCGTCATTTTTCTGTGTAAATTTTCAAAATTTATTTTTTGCCCTTCGGGCATAGTCAGAGAAAAATTTTGTGGCAGACCCGGGCCATCAACCCTCGACCTGCTATTTTTTAGCAGATATATTTTAATTCGCAGGATTCAATATCTATTTTGCGGGTTCTTTCCAAATTCCATGTGCCGAAATCATATTTACCGGCCGCCGCACAACCCCAATCACAGCGAGGCCCCACGAACCAAACAAACCGGTGGCATTCCGTTTCATTCCCGACCGACGAGCTCACATCACATTTAATTGTGAGCGTTCCCATTTTTAAGACAGTCTGCTGACTGTCTCCCACTGCATGTGGGATTAAACCCACAGTTCCTGGCGATTTTCTACCGCCCGCGGAACGCAGAAGATTTTTCAGAGACTTTCCTTGGCCGCACACAGTAGTTTTTCAGCAATCGGTGGAGTCCCTGCAGACGTCCCACACGGCACCAGTGGCAGCATCAAAATTTTGGCCCCTACTGCAGGTTTTCCGGTGTCAGCATTGGAGATTCTTCCGGCGACGTCTTTTCTACAGAGTTCCCACCCGCTGATAAGACATTCTCAACACCGCTGCATATCTTCCAGGCAACTTTCAACCCCCGACATTCCGCAAACTTCGACAAATGTAACGCGGTTTTCGGCAGGTTTTTACTAGCACGCGGTTTCACTTTTTCAAGACAACGCGTTCTAGACAACGCGCCACCAGTCAAGCCGCGACACGCGGTGACACAGTATTGCCCTTTGCCGTGTCATCTTTTGTATTGCTACATCATCACATGGACAACCGACTTTTGAGACATCATCAATTTCCGTACGAAACGGATCCTCCACGTTAGCCTGGGGTGCATTTTTCTTGCTGACATCATCATTTTCAAGGTCTAAAATTGACGCCCGTCAGGACGTCAATCCAGGGTATTTTTTGAACTGCATTGATGGTTATTTGACCATCAAATTTAACCTCGCAGTTCCTGCTCCAGACCCCTCTCCATATTGCTTTTCAATTTGGTAGCCTGTCTTCACAAGTTCATAACTCGGGCATCCGACCTCCGATTCAGGTGCAATTTTTTTTAAAATTAGGTAAAATTTGCTAAATTTTCCATTGGTGGTGTTGTTTTTTGGTTTTGGTACATATTTTTTGCAGAATTTGTATTTTTTGGCGACTGTACTTGCATAATCTTGCCTTTTGCAACTTCAAAAGCTCCGTACGGGCACATCTGGTCACCTTTACAGGTTCTATTTTTTTGAAAGTGTATGTTTTTTCGTCTACTTTCCAGATCTGAAGTCAGATTCTAGGGTTGTGTGGACAAATTTCTCACTTTCAGAATTAGGCCTTCTTTGGCATTATAATGCTTTCATTCTTTTCAGAAATCTTGTAAAAGTAAACTACAGTGCTTAAGTGATAGATTTCAGCCTCATAAGGTAGTTGTAAAAGCCAAATCAGAAAGTCCACTTTGGTCATTTTGACAAGTGGCTCATTGTACACACACTACTTATAAAGTGCCAACAGCATCTCTTTTGGGGGGGTCTTTTGATTGAGTGAATAGGGAGGGTGTGTACAGTGTTCTTTTGTCTCTATTTTGTGCTCTTTCATTTCTACATCATGGGTTTTAAATGTCCTCCTTTAACTTCACACAACGATTCTACATGGAAAGATATTGCCTGGAGTAGATTAATAGAAAAAGGATATAGTTTATATGTTGATGGTACAATCACTAAACCTACTAATGCTAAAGAACTCATTACTTGGCAAATTAAAGACCAACAAGCTTTAGGTGCTATCAGGAGTTGTGTATATAGCGATCTTCTCTTCCACATTAAAAATTGTTCAGAATCTAAGGAAGCTTGGGATAAACTTGAACAGTTGTATGGTAAAGTGGATGAAGAAAAGGGATTTCAGATTGAGGATGATCTACTTCTCTTAGATCCCAAGAATTATGACACAATTCAGGATTATATCATCAAAGTTAATGAGTATAGGGCACTTCTTAAAGATTGTGGAAATCCCATGAAGGATGAAAGGTTGATACATCACATCCTGAAAAAGCTACCTCAAGAGTATGCCAACTTTGTTTCGAGTTGTAATACTCACAAGTTAACCATGGGATCTTCTTACTAGAAACCTTCCTTTGATGGATTTGCAGACATGTTGATTGTTGAACAATTTCACTTGGTGGATTTTGGTCTTCTCAAGTCATCCAAGACCAAAGCCTTGGTGGCTAATGATGCTCAGAAATCTAGTCCAGGGGGAAAAAGAAACAACAAGAAGAAGCAGTGGAAGCAGAAAACACAATCTGAGACACCACATGATTCCTCTCAACAAGGCGGTTCTTCTTCAAACAAGAAAGGAAGTAATGAGAAGAAGGACAAACTCTTTTGTGCATACTGTAAAAAGCCAAATCATGATGAGCATCATTGCAAAACAAAAAGAATCGATGAGTTAGAAAATCTACTCAAGAAGAACAGAATTCAAGTGCCAGGTACTTCCAAGGATTCTACTCCTAACTCTTCAAAGGGTAAAGGTCAAGCACTTATGGCAAACACAACTTCTTCTTCGGAATGGATACTTGACTCAGGTGCCTCTTACCACATGGGTTCTTCAAGGCAAGATTTTTCTTCATTGAAGCAGTCACAGGTACCATACATCTTCGTGGGAGATGATGCAAAAATGGAAGTTGAAGGGAAAGGACATGTTGAAATGGAAGATGGGGAATTCAAAGATGTTCTCTATGTTCCAAATCTAAGTTCCAATCTACTTTCAGTTTACCCAATCACTCACCTTGGAGATGGTCATAAGGTTGAGTTCCTTCCCAATTTAGTGATGGTGCAAAGTCTAAAAGATGATTCATTGGTAGCAGTTGGGAAAGTCAATGATGACAGGAGACTCTATTCCTTCTCCCATTTTGTGCCTAAGAGTTCTTCTCAAGCCTTGTTAAGTCACTCACATTCAAACAACAACTTATGGCATGAGCGGTTTGGTCACCTTGACTTCCGCTCTCTTCAGCAACTTTTCTCAAAACGCATGGTTAAAGGTCTACCCAACATCAACTTTTCTAAGGGGGAGTGTTCATCTTGCTCAGTGGATACGCATCTCAAGGAGAAGTATGATAAAGGGAAGTCTTCTCGAGCTCCAGTTGTTCTTCAGCTAGTTCACATGGTATTAGCAGGACCGTTTGCAGTGACTTCAGTCAGCCAAGGCCGCTATATACTCGCATTTGTTGATGACTTTTCAAGATTCACTTGGGTCTTCTTCCTTCATCATAAAAATGAAGTAGTTCATAAGCTTCAAGAATTCAAGACTCATGCTGAACACAAGTTAAGGAAAGCCATCAAAGTATTAAGAGTGGACAATGAGAACAGATATGTTGATAGGAGACTTAAGAACTTTTGTAGAATTGAGGGGATTGATCTTCAGAACTCACCAGTATTCAGTCCGCACAAGACCGATATTGCAGCTATGAGGATTAGGACTCTTAAGACCATAGCAAGTTGCATGATAAAGGCCAAGTCTGTTGATCCTACACTTGAAGTTGAAGCCATTAGTAGTGCTACTCACATACTTAACAGATCTCCTCATCCAACCTTAGATGGCAAGACTCCTTTTGAGGTTTGGTGTGGCAGAAAACCAGTTGTGAGTCACCTTAGAGTCTTCGGTTGTCCAGCATGGGCTAACCTTTCTTCCAGGAGCTGCAAGGCACAGACACCTAGGCCTTGTACCTTTATTGGTTATGAAGACAATGTGAAGGCTTACATACTTCTTGATCCAGAGACAAATGAGATTTTTGTGGAGAAGGATGTTCACTTTGAGGAAAGTTCTCCAAGCTTATCCTCTACTCCTCTCCGCACTTCATACACAGTGGAAATTGATAGTGACACAAGCGATAGTGCTTCAACAGGTTCTGATATGTGGGGTTCTGTTGACAGTTGCAGTGAGAGGTCACATCAGTCAAGTCCACATGCTTATATTGCCACAGTGAAAGGTCCATCTCAGCATGGTAGATCTCGTCTTCCAGCTCCAGCTTCATTTGACTTGGGAGACAGACTTGAGGACACACATCTTCTCATTGATGATGATACTTCTATAGTTGTTGCGAGGGCTCACTTTGACCCTCATCTCCATTCTCTACATGATCAATCTACACAGGTTGGCATGATTGTGGATCCTTATGAACAGCAATTAGTGGAGGTCTCTTTGTCAATAGAGGAGATAGATGGCTTCATGGAACAGGTTCAACAGACATCCTTGACAGATCTGCATTCATTCTTTTCAGCACAGTTGGATAGGGTGAACTTCAGCGTCAGTATAGGGATACTTGAGCAGGCTTCCAGGCCACCACACATCTTCAGGATAGTTGCTTGGGCATTGTTTCTTCCTAAGGGGAGGAACACCATTCTGCATTCTTGGACCTGCTTCTTCATCAGAGGAGCCTTCACCTGTTGGCATTCTTCTTTTTGGGGGGGAGCCTCTTCTGTCTCTCTTCCTTCTTTCATTCTCTTATGTATATATTGGATGTATGTTGTAATGGGGGGGTCTTGATTACTCCATCCATCGATGCATCCATCTTTATCTCTCTTTTGGGGGAGGGTTTTTCCCATGACGTTTTCCCTCTTTCTCCACTTTATGGGAGATTTGCATTGCATTTTCATTATGTACATGGGTACCTAACATGGCCTAGTAGCCGAGACCCATTATGCATCTTCATCCTAGTTCGTAACCTTAAGCGCATTCCCCTAACTTGCACTTAAGGGGGGGTGTTGGTGTAAATTAGTAGTTTACTATTTACACTTACTTAAGTTTACTTAGGTTAATGCATTAGTTAATTACTTTGCATTATTTTATTATTTTTATTGTCTGACACTTAGGATTTTGTGCCACCTTGTGATTTGTCATGTTGACAACACAGGAGTTTGCACCTTTATTTGAGCACATGGTGTCTACAACACTATTTTGCATGTTCCACTCTTCTAGGTTTATCCTCTCATCACCGCACTTACTTCCTTGCTTAATGGAGGATAATCCATAACTGGTGGATATTTGCTTGGTTGTTTGACACTTCATGGTGCTAACTTCTATGCACTCTAGAAGCTCTCCTGTAGCCTTTATAATCAGGCACTCCTAGTGTACTCTAAGCATTGTGCATTATGCATAGCATATCACATTCTGAACAGAGCGATGTATTCGGACATACTCTGATTAATTGATCATACTCTCTCCTTTGGTCTACTGTGTGCTTGTGTTTGAGTTCTAGGTTCTTGGGTGAATTTTTCCCTTAAGCAAATTCTTAGATATCTCACTCAATATAGATAAATGAGGTTGAACACCATTTTGGATTGTTCATCCTCCCCTATAGAAGATTTGATAGTAACTCATAATTAAGTAACTCTCAATAAGAAGCATTTGAGGGAGAATCTTCTATTGAGGGGGGCTAATTCTCCTTTACATGAAAATTTTGACATATGTGATATGGATATAGCTCCAGATAGCCCCACTATCTATTCTAATATGAGGATAACTTATGTTGTCACATCTTCTCCAAATTTTATGGAGGAGGATGCATTATCCTGAGATAGTAAAGCCTACTTTGACTCAAAAATGAGTGGGAAAGAAAATGAAGCCTTATGTGCCCAACTCACTAAAAATATCATTAACATGTGTAGTAAGAAGGTTGTTCTAGGAGGTTTAACTACGAAAAAAGAAGAAAATCATAAATCAACTACTTGCCTTAGGAGGTGAAGTATATACACACGAAGATCTTAGAAATGATCTTATTAGTATGGAATAGGAGGAAAACCTTCGAGAACTTGAACAATCTTGGGAACCAAGGATTTTTCCTAATCTAAGTAAGCTATCAAAAAAAGAGGAAGGAAATCTTTGAATGAATTAAGATCTCTAGACACAAAGGCCAATGAAAAAAACAAAACTAACCAATATGTTTGATGTAGTGAAGGGGAAGTTCCTTCCCATGGGAACATGAAGGCTATAACATGAAATATTAGGGGCCTAAATTCCCCTAACAAGAATTGTCTAGTTAAGTGTTCCCTTTCTCAATATAAACCTGATATTTGTATGATCCAGGATACTAAAATGAATCTCAAGGAACTCTATATCTTTGGCCCAAAATTGGGTTCAAGGAAAATTGTTGAAACTTTAGGGGCTGTAGGAGGTCTAGCTATTATATGGAATTCTTAAGATGTTGATCTTACCGCTGTAAGAGGAGAAAAACACTGGATGCTAGTTCATATAAAAGCACAAAATTTTCAATTCTCTTTATTTAGTGTTAATGGGTGAAAACCTACACTTGAAAAAATAGATTTATGTATGGAATGAGATGAAAATCTCAAAAATTCATTTTTCCCTTTCATTCTTGGGGAAGATTTTAATGTAAATACATCCTCTATAGGAAAAAGAGGAGGTCTCTCAAACAATCTCAAGTTTAACTTGATTTAAATAATTGGATGTATCAATCAACACTAATATGGGTTAAATCTAAGGAAAATGCCTTTACATAGAGTAACAGAAGACTAGGCTTTAGTCAGATTGTGGAAAAATTAGATAGATTCTTGCTCTCTGGAAATCTACATGTAGAGTTGCCTCCATGTTATCTAAACCTCTTCCTTTTTTCTAGGTGTGATCATTACCTAATTCTCTTATCTATTGAATCTAAGGGTTCTCCTATGAATAAACTTTTCAAGTTTGAATTAATGTGGTTCAAGGATGATAATTTTCTTCCAAATTTGTAATAATGGTTGAGCAGTTCTAAGATAAAAGGGTCTAGATTTTATAAACTTGTTTAAAATCTTAAACATATTAAATAAAATCTAATTTTGTGGAATAATTAGAAGTTTGGTAATATCTTTGATTCTAAGAGGTCAATAGAAGCCAACCTTACCCTCGTTAATTTAGAAGTTATGCTTAGGGGAATGGATGTTGAATTATATATCAAAGAAAGAGACCTACAACTTAAATTAAAGGATATTCAGGCAATAGATAAAATCTATTGGAAACATAAATCAAGGGAATCTTGGCTTAATGTTGGAAATAAGAATAGTAAATATTTTCAAATTAGTACTAAACAAAGAAGATCCATTAATAATATTTCTAAAAAAAATAAAATCATATAACATTCAAGTTGAACAACCTTCTAAAATTGCGTAGGATGCTGTAATTTTTTAGAAAATATGCTTAATAACTTGGAATGATCTCCCCTTATTCAAAAAATATACTCCTTAGACACATTCCCAAAATCATTTTTGAGGAGCATGATAAAAATATTCTTCAGAAAATTTCTACGGATGACATCAAAAAATTCCACTTTCAAATGGCCCTCGATAAATCTCTAGGACTGGACAGGTTCCTCGCATGTTTTTTTTAACAAATGCTGATTTTTTTTGGGGACAAAGTTACTGAAGCTCTAGAAATTTTTAGAAACTCTAGTGTCTTGTTAAAAGAGGTCAATCACACAATTTTTGTGTTGATCCCTAAAATGAACTCATCAAAAATCTTCAAGGATTTTGGGCCTATTTCCCTTTGCAACACTCTATATAATTTATTATTCAAAACATTGGCTAATTGTTTGACAAATCTCCTTCTTGCTCTTATTAATACATATCAACTAGGTTTTATTCTAACAAGATCCATCTATGATGGTATAATAATTACATAATAAAAAACAAACTCCTTTTCTAAGCATAACAAACTAAGTGCATGATGATCAAACTTGATATAAGTAAAGCTTATGAAAAATTAGATTGGTTGTTCCTTTGTAGATGCCTTATTAGCTTTGGTTTCTTTAAACGATGGGTAAACTTGTTTTTTGAATGTGTTTTAATGCCTATATTTTATGTCTTAATCAATGGGACTCTTGAAGGTTTCTTCTTGCCTTCTAGAGGTCGTAAACAGGGTGATCCTATTTCCCATCTCTTTTCATTATTATGTTTCAAGCCTTGGGAAGACTAGTGAATAGCTTAAAAATAATCAATACCTGAAAGGAATCCACATATCCCATGAATCAGATGTAACTACTCACAAAAAAAATTATTTATCATACCATGCTATATGGGGTAGCAACTTGTAAGGAAGCCAACACCCTGAAAGAGGTTCATCATTCCCATATGTTGGCCTTTGGACAAGAAATAATTCTGGTCAAATCTGAAATTTTATTTTTCAAAATTTCCTCATACTAGGGAAAACATTGAAAAGGGTTTCCTACCTTGTAAATATTCAGGAGTCTATTTGGAATAGGGAGAAAAAAATACTCAAGTTGGGATTCCTTAGTTTGTAAAATCATGTCAAAGATTCATACTTGGAAAGGTAAATATTTATCCCTAGCTGGAAGAATTACTATACTCAAACTTGTTCTTTTCAATATCCCCATTTTTTAACTTTTAATATTCAAGCTTTCAACTCTAGTTAGGGATCACCTTAATAAGATTCTAAAAGACTATTTTTTGAAGGGTTCTGAAGATAAACATAAAATTTCTCTCCTAACATGGGACAAGGTTTGTAGACCTAGATAGGATGGTGGCTTTGGCATTAAAAATATGAAAGATTAGGACATGGCCCTAGGATCTAAATTGATTTAGAAAATGATTAGAAATCCTAATCTGAAATGGGCAAGGACATTATTTAATAAATACTTACATTGTAATGATCTCTTAAGTATTGTCAGAACCAAGAATCCTATGAGAGGCTCCAACTTTTGGAACTTTTTACTATCATGTAGACCCATCATCTCTAATAAGGTTGCTTAAAAAATTGGCAAAGGTGATCAAGTGAGATTTTGGACTAATTCTTGGGAAGGATACCCAATTATAAGTAAGCTCTTTAATGTCCAATCCTCTTGATCTATTCTTGAAGAAAGTCTGAGTCTATTCCTTATTAATTATGTGGAATCAAATAGTGGTCCCCTTTGGGTGGAAATGGAAATCTTTCTCTACCTTCTAATTACCCAACATTGAAGAAGAAGTCCTATATCAGTTCCTAAAGAAGAAGAATTTTTTATTCTTAGGTCTTGAAGATGCTCTCATATTGGATGATTATACGAATGGTGAATACAATACCAAGGATGGTTACAACTATATTTCATCTCTCAAATTACACCCCAAGATGGAACTACCATATTTGTTGTGTTGGGATGCCTTATGTCTCCCAAAAGATAGGGCTTTCTCTTGGATAGCTCTTCAGAACCAGATCCTTAGAAGAATTAGAATAAGAAAGTTTAGCCTCACTGGGCCATCATATTGTCCTTTATGTTATTTCTCTGAGGAAAGTGTGGACCATCTCCTTCTTTCTTGTTCTTTTAATTCTAAAATATGGTATTGGTTTTGTGGTAAATCAAATTTAAAGTTGGATTTACCTAACTCGGTCTTGTCTCTTATGCTCTCATGGAAAAGGTTAAAATCTTGAAGTATATATTATGGTTTGTGGATTATCTCCCCATCCATCATTATTTGGAAACTTTTGAAGTAGTATAATAGGAGATCTTTAAAAAATCCATTATGTCCTTGGAACACCTTACTCTCAAAATTGAGACTCTCATCATCGAAACCCTTAACTGTAAAATTCTTAACTCTAATGGAACTTCAAAATATAAGTCAATTTGGAATACTAAAATGAGACTTCGTTAGCCTAGTATAAAACTCCCATCCTTCTATGGTAAAGGGAAAGAAGATAGTAAGAAGAGTAGGGCTCTGTGTAGATGGTCTACCCCTATTGCTAATTGGGTCAAACTCAAATTTGATGGGGCTTCTAGAGGTAACCTAGGTATTGTTGGGATTGGTTGTTGTAACTCCAATCATTATGGGAACATTTTTTCTAAATGCATGAAACTAATTAGTAAGGATAATAATAATAAAGCATAATTTAAAGCCCTTATTGAAGGATTGTGGCTTTGTATTAAAATAAATATTAATCATTTTGAGATAGATGGGGATTGTACTATTATGGTCAATGCTTTTAGAAGCAAATCTATTCCCAATTGGAGGCTTAGTTTTCTCTTAGTTAAGGATCTTCACTTGGCCTCTAGCATTATTTTTTTACCATTCAACACATCTATTTTGAGGGCAATGGCTTGGCCGATAAACTAGGCAAGGAAGGGGCTGATGGTAAAAATGATACTATCTTTTATCCTCACCCTCTTCTGCATTGATTTCCTACTTTTAATTTCAAATATTTTAGTTTCTCTCTCTAATTTTAGTTATTTAAATCTACTATTTATGTTGTTTTTCTTTGTGATTTTCTCTAACCCAATTCATGTACTTTTCTGTTGGATACAATTATTCAATTGTGTGTTTTCTTTGATGTTACACAAATTTCATATTAGTCATATGATAGAGTCTACTGAGCTCAGATGGTCAACAAGGCAAAAGACAGAGCCTACCGAGCTCAAAAGGTTAGTAAGGAAGGTTTACAGTGTCTACCGAGCAGATAATTGTTATTGAGCTTTCAAGGTTAAACAAAGAAATTTAGTTGTTATCGAGCTCACTCAGTCATCAAAGGAAAATATGGCAAAAATAGTTCTTACTGAGCTCTCATGGACAACAAAGGAATTTAGTTCTTACCGAGTTAACTCAGCAGCCAAAGGATTTTGCAGATTTTGCAATGTTAACCGAGTCAAGATGGTTAACTTAGGAAATTATTTTTGGAAGTAGTAGTTACTGAGTAGGGTCAGCCAATGAAGGATTTCATTGATTTATGAAATAATATTTCTTTGTTTAAAGTAATATCTGTAGCTGACTGATGTATGGTTTATTAGTAAATGTAACTTATGAATGAGTCAACTTAATAGTCTGAATGGTATATATGAGAAGTCAAGTTGCGAATCCTAAGTGCAAGTGATGGAGTCGATGTAATGTGAATAAGAAGGGAGACTGATTATTGTGAAAGTGAATTTTGAAGGATGATCAGAGATCATTGAGAAGTAGCAAAGCTATATTTGATCAAGGAGGATCGAATGGTGCAGAATAGGGATATGTAATCAACAAATTCAATTGCATCCTATTCAGGGTTGGCTCCTAATAGGGCTCACTTTAGAAAAGTGAAAATTGGTAGCTAGTTACTTGGTGGTTTTTCCCATATTGGGTTTCCACATTAAATTTGATGTCTCTTGTGTTCATTTTATTTACTTTTGCATGCATGAATCCTTGAAGATTAGCAAAAAGTTAATTTACCAAGTTACAACATTTTTTTGTTTACTGAGTATCAACAATAACTAATTATTTAAGACATCTAAGGGATCTGTGAAATTATTTTTGTAGTAACTGATTCGGCCCCCCCCCCTCGGTCACTCCATCTATAATCCTAAAAATTGGTATAAGAGCTCTTGGTGCTTTCAAGAAAAGATTTCAAGGATCTAACCTAAAGATTAGGATGTCTTACAAGAGGGGAATTCCAATACTTAATAGGGACAAATTTTTAGCATGGTAGGGATTGATGAGACTTCATCTGACTTCTATTGGTGATTCAGGACTGAAGTACCTTGATGAAAATATGCAGAGCTTGCTAGTACATTATCTGTCAATGATATTGCTGAAAAGAAGACTCACAACAACATGATGATATATATAGTGTCTGCTATGATTATGAAGAATTTGATGACATCAAGGATTGCAAAACTGCCTTTGAAATGTGGAACAAGTTAAAATAGATCTATGGAGGAGATGATAATGTAAGAAGAGCCAAAGAAAAAAGTTTGAGAGGACAATTTGATCAAATGAAGATGAGAGAGGATGAAAACATTGCAAAATGTGTTGAAAGAGTTAAAAGATGCGTTAGTGCAATCAAAGCATCTGGAGGAGATATCAAGGAGGAGACAATTATAAGTAAAGTTCTTAGAACTCTACTCCCTATTTATGCAATTAGAGTCTCTGCAATTCAAGAAAGAAGCTGTGAAGAAAATCATAAGATAAATTTAGAGGCTATAATTAGAAGATTGATTGCATTCAAGCTAGATAACTATGATAATAATGTTCCAGCTGCCAAGAACATTGAATCAGCATTTGAAGCCAAGCTTTCACTCAAAGAAAAAGGCAAAAAAATGAAAGATCCTCAGTCAGATAGTGATGAAGAAATAGAATAGGGTTCAGATAATGATCTTGAGGTGGTTGAAGCTCTGTTAGCAAGGAAATATTGAAGAGGCAAAAGGAAATACAAAGGTAAGGTTCCTCTAATCTTTTTTTCTTGTGAGTAAATTGGACATATTCCTCCTAGGTGCCCAAATAAGCAGAACAAGGATGAGAAGAAAGGTCACAAGTGCAATGGCAAGAAAGACTTCAAATCATTCAATGATAAAGGTAAGAAAACATGTTTCATGGCTAAAGATTCTACTAATTCTGATGATGAAGGAGAAGATGAAATTGTTTACATTGTTGTAAAAGATGAGTCTGATAATGATGAAGAAATGGCACTCATTTCTCATATGAGAAGAAATGATACATGGATTATAGATAGTGGTTGTTCTCATCACATGACTAGTGATAAAACTAAGTTTGAACATATTGAAGACTATAATGGTGGTAGTGTAAGATTTGGCAACAATGAACCTTGTTGTATAAAAAGAAAAGGAAGAATCTCACTGACCAAGGAACTTGTATGTGACAATGCATACTGGGTAGAAGGACTAAATCACAATCTGTTGAGGTTGACACAGCTACTCAATAATGGATTTAAAGTAGAATTCATGCATGGAAAAGAAAGACTGCTGGATGGCAAAGGTAAGCTAATTGGATCAGGCACTCAAACAAAAGGTAACTTGTTTTATCTTGAACTTGGTGAATGTTCATGCTTTATTGCTTAAGTTGAAGAAAAGTTGGCTATGGAATAGGAGGTTATGTCATGTAAACTTTGACAACTTGATAAAAATAAGTAAATTCAGGAAAGTAAGAGGCATTCCTAATATAAAGAAACCTGGGGTTGGTTTATGCAAGAATTGTCAAATCGGCAAAATGGAAAAGACCAGCTTTAAAAGCAAGAACTATCAGTTTGAAGAAATTCTAGAAATTGTGCATACTGATTTGTGTGGACCTATTGGGATTGAAAGTTATACCAGTGAAAAAAAATTCATTCTTTTTGTTGATGATTATTCAAGAATGGTGACTATAATGTACCTAAGAGAGAAATCAGAAGCATTTGAAAAGTTCAAATGGTATTTTTGCATAGTAGAAAAGGAAATAGGTAAATGACTAAAATGCTTGAGGTCTAACAGAGGTGGTGAATTCATTTCACATGAGCTCAATAACTTTTGCATTGAAAGGAGAATCAAAAGACATGTTTCAACACCTGGAACTCCTGAAAAAAATGGAATAATAGAAAGAAGGAATACATCTATCATGGACTATGCAAGAATCTTAATGATTGAGAAAAGCATTGCTATCAAATACTGGAAGGAAGCTATTAGCATTGTAGTTCATACCTTGAACCAAGTATAGTTGAAAAAGGAGTCATTCAAAACACCCTATGAGTTATGGTATGGTTACAAACCTAATGTAAGTTACCTAAAAGTATTTGGAAGCAAATGTTACATGTTAAAACAATCTAGATAAGGTAAATTTGATGTAAAAAGTGATGAAGGAATATTTTTGGGATACTCTTGCAAAAGAAAAGCATATAGATGTTTGAATTTATCTACTCACAAAGTCATAGAAAGTACAAATGTGAAAGTTGATGAGTTTGCAGAAGGAACTAAAGAAGAAAGCAAAAGGGAACCTAAAGAGTACAAGAGATTTGTTTACATTGACCCTGACACAATGCCAAATACACCTGTCAATCAAGAATCTTCAACTCCTAAGTCTTCAGTAACTGAGTCATAGGAAGTTCAAACTAAGCTAATACATATCGAGTTGCAAGAACCCGAGATGCAAATCACCTATCGAGCCTGAGCAACTAGAATTAAAACTAGAAGTTGAAGCACAAAAGGATAACAATGCAGGTCACCTAAAAGGAATGGAGTCTATGTTAGCCAAGTATGTTAGGAAGCATCATGCACTAGATCAGATCAAAGGAGATAAATCAGAAGGAACAATGACAAGAAGTGAGTTGAAAAACACTTGTTTACTTGCTGATTTTGAACATAGAAATGTCAAAGATTCATTAGGAAATGAAAGTTGGATTGAAGCTATGAATGAAAAGATAGAATAGATAGAGAAAAAAAAAATGGACTCTTGTACCTAGACCTAAAGACAAGAATGTGATTGGAACTAAGTGGGTATTCAGAAACAAGTTAAATGAAGATGGTAAGGTGTCAAGGAACAAAGCTAGATTAGTATGCAAAGGATACTCTCAAGAAAAAGGTGTAGACTATGGAGAAATTTTTTCTCCTGTTGCAAGATTGGAAGGTGTCAGAACCTTACTTGCATATGTTGCATACAAAGGATTCAAAGTTTATCAAATGGATGTCAAGTTAGCATTTCTCAATGGCATATTGGATGAAGAGGTTTACATTGAACAACCTAAACTTTTTTTTGATCTAGACAAGAAGGACATGGTCTGAAAATTGCATAAAGAAATGTATGGTCTGAAATAAGCACCTAGAGCATGGTATGAAAGATTGCATAACTATCTTATTTAGATTGGTTTTCAAAGAACTAATGACAACAATAGTTTGTACATAAAGGAAGGCCTAGATAATAAGATTGTTTTGGCAGAAATATTTGTAGATGATACTTTGTTCATAGGAAATGATGATCTTTGCAAAGAATTTTCAAAATAAATGAACAAAGAATTTGAAATGTCAACATTTGGAGAAATCAAATTCTTTTTTGGTCTTCAAATTCATTAGAGTAAGAATGGTCTCTACATCACTCAATCTAAATACATCAAGGAGCTACTGAAAAAATTTGGTATGGAAGACTACAAACCACTTGGAACTCCTATGTGTACTAGATTGAAACTTACCAAGGATGATGAATCAAAGGAAATGGATTAGAAATTGTATAGATCTATGATTGGAAAGTTGTAGTATGTAGTGCACACAAGAGTAGACATTGCTCTTGCAGTAGGAATTGTAGCAAGATTCGCAACAAAACAAAAAGAAAATCACATGATGGTAATCAAAAGGATCATGAGATACTTAAAAGGAATTGAAGATTATGTATTATGGTATAAACTTGGAGGAAATATGGATTTAAAAGTGTTCACTAATGCAGATTGGGCAGGGAATGTTAATGATAGAAAGAGTACAAGTGGAGGAGTTTTCTTTCTTGGAAAGAGGTTGGTTTCTTGGACAAGTAAAAAGGTAGAATTGTACATCCCAGTCCACAATAGAGGTTGAATATGTTGCAGCAGTAGTAAACTACTCAAACATTGTATGGTTCAAACAATTATTGGAAGGTATGAAGTAAGAAATCAAAGAACCTGTTGTTATGTTTTGTGACAACACGAGTGCAATTAACTTATACAAGAATCTTGTGATGCATTCAAAGATGAAGCATATTGCTATAAAGTATCACTTTGTTACTTGGAATATGTCCATACAAAGTAATAAATTGTTGACATATTAACAAAGCCTTTACCTAAGGATGCATTCTTGTATCTAAGAGGTAAGTTAGGGGTCATTCCCTTATCTGAAGCTCACTAAAATATAGTTTTAGTGATGCATCAACAGGAACAAAATTGAAGATCTATCAGTTGATACAGAAAAGTAATGAAGACATTGCATATGAATCAGTACATTAGGTACAATGTTATTCATTTGATTTGTGTTATCTTTGGCATGTGTTGTCAAAGAGGGAGAGTATACTGTCATATCTTTCTAAAATTTGAAAAAATAATAAGATTTTGGGTAAGAGGGAGAGATTATTATGAAAGAGGAAGATTACTATATTTGAGGAAGAGGGTGAAGTATTCTATCAGTAAAGACTTGTCTTCAAATTTCATTTTGCTATGACATGTTGTGTTGCCATCAATGCCAAAGAGGGAGATTGTTGGATACAATTGTTCAATTATGTGTTGTCTTTGATGTTACACAAATCTCATATTAGTCATAAGAAAAAGTCTACCGAGCTTAGATGGTTAGCAATGCAAAAAATAGAGCCTACCGAGCTCAAAAGGTTAGTAAAGAAAGTTTATAGTGTCTGCCAAGCAGACAGTTGTTACCGAGCTTTCAAGGTTAAACAAAAAAATTTAGTTGTTACCGAGCTCACTCGGTCATCAAAGGAAAATATGACAGAAATAGTTCTTACTGAGCTCTCATGGACAGCGAAGGAATTTAGTTCTTACCAAGTTAACTCAACAACCAAAGGATTTTGTAGATGTTGCAATGTTAATCAAGTCAAGATGGTTAACTCAAGAAATTATTTCTAGAAGTAGTAGTTATCGAGCACGGCCGACCAATGAAGGATTTCATTGATTTATGAAATAATATTTCTTTGTTTAAAGTAATATTTGTAGCCGATTGATGTATTTTTTATTAGTAAATGTAACTTATGAATGAGCCAACTTAATAGTTTGAATGGTATATATGAGAAGTCAAGTTGTGAATTCTAAGTGCAAGTGATGGAATCGATGCAATGTGAATAAGAAGGGAGATTGATTATTGTGAA
Organism: Cupressus sempervirens; assembly: GCA_028749045.1. Classification (NCBI taxonomy): domain Eukaryota; kingdom Viridiplantae; phylum Streptophyta; class Pinopsida; order Cupressales; family Cupressaceae; genus Cupressus; species Cupressus sempervirens. The sequence continues at coordinate 774,076,589 of CM053789.1, forward strand.
AATAAATTTGTAGGATGATTAGAAATCATTGAGAAGCAGCAAAGCTATATTTGATCAAGGAGGATCTAATGGTGCAGAATAAAGATCTATAATCAGCAAATTCAGTTGCATCCTATTCAGGGTTGGCTCCTAATAGGGCTCACTTTAGAAGAGTGAAAATTGGTAGCTAGTTACTTGGTGGTTTTTCCCATATTGGGTTTCCACATTAAATTTGATGTCTCTGATGTTCATCTTATTTACTTTTACATGCATGAATCGTTGAAGATTAGTAACAAGTTAATTTACCGAGTTACAATATTTTTTTGTTTGCCGAGTATCAATAGTAACTAATTATTTAAGACATCTAAGGGATCTATGAAATTATTTTTGTAGTAACTAGTTCCCGCCCCCCTCTTAGTCACTCCATCTATAATCCCAACACTTTTCTTCATCCATCCTAATAAATACATTATTAAGTAGAGATTTTTGCACAAGTTTCTATCTTCCCAATGTAAAAGCCTTAAATGAAATTTTCCCTCAACAACATGGCAAATTATTCCCCTCCTTATTTATTGGGGAAGGTGGTCTCATTTTTCTCCACTTCTTTCTATGGATACTCTGATTAAGATTTAATTCCCTTCTCACCTTATGGCCTTTAACAACCCTATTAGAATTGAGAGGGTTATGCAATTTGTTACTATTTAGAACATAGTTGTTTGGAAGGCGAATATTTGATATCTTGGGACTAAATTTATTTTTTGTCCTAGTAGATTTCAATCTAACCCATAAATTATTGTCATGTTTATTGCTATAGCTCACCATTTCTATGTGGATCATGATTGCATTATCACTCTCTATTGGGAACTCTTTGTTGAAGCTTTACTTGGGGACCTAGATACTCTTCTACAAAATATTAGAGATGATTGATCAATCCTTCTAGCTAAGAATTACAATATGCTTTATTTAAGAGGAGAACCCGTCAGAAGTAATCCAATTCTCTTCATTAAAGATCTAGCCAATTTCTAGGATGAGAGTGATGTCTATAGAAAGAACTTACGCTTCCTTGTGCACTTTTGTTCTCTGATTGACCCCATGGAGGATGATTAGTTTCACAAATAGTTTGAGGAGGAAAACATTCTACAGGACAAATCTTTGTGGGTTGTTGTGGAAGACCTTCAAGAAGCTTTAAGTGTTGATTAGTTCATATTGGCATTACCTAAAATTTTAAATTTTGTGTTCACAATTCCTTTTTATTGATGATAAACAAGTGGACTGATATTTTTATCTAAATTGAATTAATATCTTTTAATATTAATATGAAACTCTTTGATTATTTATTTTGTTAAATTTGTTTTGTGGGTTGTTGTCCTTTTCTGTGGCCTAGTTAACTTGTGTGGTGATTTTGGAGGTTCAATTTGGCCCATAATGACATGGATGCATTTAACTTTATTTTTTGGTATGGATATTTGTGGGAGACAATGGAAAATGAGCTCAATTTTCACCCTGATTACACTAAGGTGTTGTTTGTAGTGTTCTTATGATATTCCTCAACTATTTATATGTTTCCTAACTTTACAATTTACTTTAGTAGACAATGAATTTCTAATGTTTACCAGGGATACTTGATGCTTCCACTCAAATTGAAATTTCTTGGATAGGTCTATATCCTATCACTTTCTTTGAGTTAAAGATTCTTTTATTTATGATGGTTGTTTTGGATTAACAACCAACTCTTTTAATTATTTGAGTGATTCTTCTAACACATTTCTGATGCTTTTTTTTTTATGGTATTAACTTATTTTTTGGAGCTAGATTATTTTGTGTTGGTTTTCTTGTTGTGACAGGTGGCTTGCACTTCATAGCTTAGGTGCATTGACATTCTTATAGCTGAATGCCAATTCTTTTGTCTCCTATCTATTTTTCTTATATAGGGCTTCTTCTTACTATTTAAAAACTTTGTATTATGAGGTATGCCCTTGCTCTTCATGTAAAGGAGGGAATGTCGTCTTTCAACTCCTTTGAGGGGAGTTTTCTATGTATACATGACTTTGGTCATGGGAAATACCTAGGGTTTCCTTAACCCCATTTGTTTTCCCTCAATGCTCTCACTTTAAATGAGGTCTTGTAAATATTTTTGAAAGTAATAAAATGGGCAATTGCCTCTTATTAATAAAAAAATTTATATAGAAATTTTACAATTGTAATCAAAACTATGAATTTTAAATTATAATTTTATATTAACATTTTAAATATGAATTTCTTGATCTCTCAATTAGTTTATTATCATTTATAAGATCATAGTTTGTTTCTTAAATAAATTAGGTACATCTAAATTTAAATAATAAAATGAGTAAATTAACTTATTACATCATTGAAGTATTTAAAAATGAATATCTTAATTTAATAATTTATTATTTCAATAACCTTGGTCTTCATTAAAGACTATAACGCTAAAAAAAACAAGTAGTTAACAATTGAGAACTTAATTATCAACACAAAATAAATCTTTAAACATTTTCATAAGCATTTCTATTTATTACAAGATTAGAACATTAGAAAAATTAAATTCATGAAAATAAGTCATAAAGAATTGATGAGATTAATCCCATGAGAGTTTAAAAGAATGTCATTATTTTGAGGGAATTCAAAATAAGTCAATTGATATTAAGTTTTGTCAAGTTTTTCACTTTGCTAGGGTTTCATGCATTTTTTGAGTTTCCTTATGTATTGCTCTATGCCTGAGCTCTCCTATGTTTACCATTTGTCAAACTATATTTAGTATGCGAGTTTTTAGGGTAGTTTATAATGGCCCTAACCAATGATGACCCAGTTGGTGATGTTTGCGTTCACATTGTTGCTTTGGAAAGCCATGGTGCCTCCATTGAACAAATGATGTCGCAAATTCTTCCTAAAGGTCTTTCACAAGGTAATCCTGATACTATCCTTCCTTTGCAAGAATTTGATGTTGCTTGTGATTGGTTAGTACAACATACCTTAATAGGATATTTTGTGGGTAGTACTCCTCCTAAAGCTATGCTCTAAGAATGGGCAAACAAGCGCTCGACTCCTCATCGAGTTCACCTTGATGCTATACAAAACCTAATTTTTTTTTAATATCATTTTTCCAACCCATCTTAGGAAGACATAGTTTATAACAATGGCCCTTGGTTAGTGTGATCTTCCCTACTAATTATTCAAAGATGGTCAAGAGACTTCACTGTCTTTGATGACAAAAAGCTTAGGGTTCCTATGTGGGTTGAGTTCCCAGGTTTACCCCACCCCCCCGCGCCCCCCCCGGCGCCCCCCCTCCCATTGGCCTTTTAATGAGTCCATTGCCAATACTCTTGGAAAAATTATTACAAAGGAACATGAAAAGTTTTTCAATGCTCATCCTCAAAAAATCATGTGTGTTGAGTTTGATCTTTCCAAGGATCTCATGGATTTTGTGGAGATTTAGATTGGTTCTCAAACCTTCTCTCAGAAGGTTCTTGATTTGAACCTAACCAACACCTATTATAGGTGCCAACCAGTGGAACACAAGATTAGGGATTGCCGTTTGGCTATGTCCAGGGTTAAAACCCTACCTAAGGAAGCACCTGCCAAACCGGAAAAAGGGAAACAAAAAGAAGAATGGACCATTGTTGGGCGCAAGCACAAGACTCCCTTAGCTCCTAAACAGTCACATGTGGCAGTCATTTTCGTTCCTCTTATTTCCATAGGAGCATAAATCCTAGCCATTGTAGGGTTGATGATGGTTTTTCCAGATTCAAATCTTGTTTTTTTGTAGGTTTCAAACTATGGTAGTTCACATTGGATCAAGGTAGCCGCCAGGGCTACCAGTTCTATTGTGGTTCACATTTTGTATGCTGCATCCTGCATTGTGACTCAGAATGTGCATTGTTCTCATAATCCTCTTAGACATGCTAAGAAACTAGAATTTAAAAGAAGGGCTATCAGTCTAGAGGAGTTTCCTTCTAGCTTCAACCAAATTTCAACTTTCTTTCAAAATAGTTACTCCTCTCTTGAGGAAAAGGAAGATATGGAAGATTTTTTATTAATTTTTTAATACCATGGAACGTGCAAAGTCTTACAAACCTCTCTAGAAAGTACTATGTTAGGGACATCCATCATAGACTTGGTAATTTAGATTTTCTTTGCATGCAAGAGTTTAAAATTTTTGATTTCATACTTTCGTCTCCATGTCATGTAATTTGGCCAGATGGAATTATGCTTTCCTCTTAGAAAAAAACTAGTAGAGGTGGTGCAGTTACTCTTCTATCACCTTGTCTTCATTCTACTATTATTTTGCATGGTTCTAATCCCATGCACAAAATAATTTGGCTTTTTCTTTCTATCAACAATCATTCATTTGGAGTAGTTAATGTTTATGCTTCTAATGATGATGTGGAAAGATCCCAATTGTGAAGTTGGATAGCTAACAACTTGCCTCGAGCTACTTGGGTTATGTGTGGTGATTTAAATATGATTGAGGTTGCCTTTGACAAAGATGACATTTTTCCTTTTCAATTGACAATTGGGGAAACGGAAGCCTGGTACTACATGCACAATAAATTGGACCTTTTTGATCCCAATACTAACTGCTGCTAGCATAGTTGGGTCTGGCAGACTTGATCCAACTTTCAAGGTGGCTCTAAACACATTTTAAAATGTCTCAATCATGCTAAGGTTACTGCACAATCTTTTCTCTACTTTTTTGAGGATCAAGATTTACCTATCATTCCCTTACCAAATGTGATGTTATCAAACCACTATCATATTTATTTTTCCATTTATTGGCACACAGCTATCCAGTAAGTTGTCTGAATCTAGATTTTCTCAATCTGTCAGTGATGACACATGCTTCCACTATTTCTCATATCCTACATTTTTGGAATTTGGATCTACATCCACATTCTCAAATAGGTTAGATTCAATGGTGGAATGATGCTATTACTAGAACTACTAGATTTCTATGCATCTATGGATGATAGTTGGTAGTTTCAGATGACGGTCTTATGAATCCACTGCCATGGCTCTCAAGAAAGCCTTTGAAGCTCCCACCCTTAAACCTTTTGATGTTGATTTGCAAATTCATCATGACAAGAAGATTGTGGATAACTATATTGATTGAGGAGCCCAAATCTAATCTCCCCTCCATTGGTTGGAGGTTGGTGATAAGGCCCCTATAGAATTCTTCCAAGATCTTAGAGCCTGTCATACCAATTTTGGGATTAAAAAGATCAAACAGGGCAATTCTATTCTCTCCAATCTCCTTGACATCCTACAAGATTTTGTTCACCACTATGAAATTTTTTTTCCTTCACAAGGAAATTCAGTTGCTTGGGAGGAAGCCCTTTAAAGTGTATTTTTATTACTCCAAACTACCTAGTGGTCAAGAAATGTGCTTTCTGTGAGTATCTTCTCACCATCTAAGACCTCAAGAAGTCGGTCGTTTCCATGGTTGATGACAAATCACCTGGGCGTGATGAGTTTCCCTTTGAATTTTACACACACGTTTGGGAGTCTATTGGTCTCAACCTGCACAAAGTTTATCTTAAAGCCTATCATTCTAAGAGTCTAGGAGTTATTATCAACAAAGGAAATTACAAATTCATACCTAAATTTGGTGATCCTAAGGATATCTATAACTGGCAGCCCATTACCTTGCTTAATGTGTCTTATAAGATTATTGCTAAAGCAATGCCTCTTAAAATTTGTCATTTCGTGCCTTTAATTGTGTGGCTAGAGAAAAATAGCTTTATTAAGTCCACAAATATTCTTAACAACATCATTGTTGTGATATGAATATCAGGATTTAACTGTGTGATTTTGAGTCAAACTCATTGGCCCATGTTTCATGAGTAGTGATTCAACAGGAATCCATCTCTCATGAGCATAAATGGAACACTTAGCACTCATTGGATCTAGGTGATGCTCACAAGGGTGAAGCACCGGGACTTCTCAAGAGGTCACCCATCCCAGTACTACTCCAGCCTGAGTGCGCTTAACTATGGAGTTTCCTCCATAGTTAAACCCAAAGCTTGCAACCCCATTTGCAAAACCTTCACCAAGTGTTGTGCCTTATGAACCATTCATCAAAAAGCCCCTTAAGCTCATCAATTGATAAGTAGGAGATAATTTCCACAGCAAGTCAAATTGTGATATGAATATCAGGATTTAACTATGTGATTTTGAGTCAAACTCATTGAGCCATGTTTCACTCAAGGGGCTCTCTGATGAATGGTTCATAAGCCACAACACTTGGTGTAGGTTTTGCAAATGGGGTTGCAAGCTTTGGGTTTAACTATGGAGGAAACTCCATAGTTAAGCGCACTCAGGTTGGAGTAGTACTGGGATGGGTGACCTCCCGGGAAGTCCCAGTGCTTCACCCCTGTGAGCATCACCTAGATCCAATGAGTGCTAAGTGTTCCATTTATGCTCATGAGAGATGGATTCATGTTGAATCACTACTCATGAAACATGGGTCAATGAGTTTGACTCAAAATTACATAGTTAAATCCTGATATTCATATCACAATTTGACTTGCTATGGAAATTATCTCCTACTTATCAATTGATGAGTTTAAGAGGCTTTCTAATGAATGGTTCATAAGGCACAATACTTGGTGAAGGTTGTGCAAACGGGGTTGCAAGCTTGGGTTTAACTATGGAGGAAACTCCATAGTTAAGCGCACTCAAGCTGGAGTAGTACTGGGACGAGTGACCTCCCGGGAAGTCTCGGTGCTTCACCCCTATGAGCATCACCTAGATCCAATGAGTGCTAAGTGTTCCATTTATGCTCATGAGAGATGGATTCATGTTGAATCACTACTCATGAATCATGGGTCAATGAGTTTGACTCAAAATCACACAGTTAAATCCTAACTTTCATATCACAATTTGACTTGCTGTGGAAATTATCTCCTACTTATCAACATCATTGTTGTCTAGGAGTGGGCTCACAAATCCAATCAGCTATCAATGTTTTGAAAAATTGATTTTGCTAAAGCATACGACTAGATTGAATGGCATTTCATTTTGTCTATGCTTCGAACTCTTGGTTTTGGTCCCAATTTTCTCCAATCTGTGAAGATTCTTTTTGGAGAGGCTAATGCTTGCATTACTATTAGCAGCTCTCAATTTGAAGCATTTGGCATTTTTTGCTCCATCTGGCAAGGTTTCCCTTGGGCTTCGGCTTTATATGTTCTTGCTACTGAAGGGTTTGGTTATTTGCTAGCTCAATCTGTTTCTTCTAGTTAGATTCATGGCATCTCCTTACTAGATTCCTCTTCTCAGTTAGTCAATGGGAACTTTGCTAATGTTTTCTTTCTCACTCTTTTGGAGGATGAGGAAAACATCATTAATTTCTTGAAATTCCTAGACACCTTTTGTCAAGCCTTTGGTTCTATTATTCAATGACAAAAACACTCTATTATAGGCAAAAACCATTTCTAGCTTTGACATGGCTTGACCAGTTCGAATGGAAATAGGTCACTCATGGAGAGATATTTCACTTCCTAGGCATTCCCTTTTCCTTCCATGCTTCACCAATTGAGTTGTGGAATGTTGTGCTATTCAAGATTGAAAATAAGCTTGACTGTTGGCTTACTAAACCCCTTTCTCTCATGAGGAAATTTTAGATCTATTTAAAGGTCCTGGTAGCTACACATGTTTATTATTCTTCCTATTGACTCCCTCCAATGCCTCTTATCTTAAATTAGAGAGATTTCTCCATGATTTTCTTTGGGCTTCCAATTCTTACCATCATGATTTTCACAAAGTCGCTTGGGAACTTTTTTGTCTCCCCAAAAAGTCTGGAAGCCTTGGCATGTTTTCCACATAGAAGCAAGGCTTTTCTCTTTATGCCAAATGGATTATATGTTCCATTATTGGAGATGAAGCTTGGAAAGCTTTGGTTGGGCATTGCATTTCTTCTAGGTTTCCTATTAATAGGCCTATATGGAAGGGGATTGGCTTTCAAAACCTTCTCATCATGTGAGAACCTGTGCACATATAGGGTTCTTTTGTTATAAACAACATATGGAAAGCCTGGGAAGATGTGAAGCCTTGGCTTCACTGGTCTAGTGATGGGTTCCATGATGGGCTCTCTTTGAATTATCAGAGCATTTGGTAGTCTCCAATATTTTTCATCCAAGTTGTTCCTCTGGCCAAGACTCAAGGTCCTAGTGCTCTACATTTTTTTTAATGTGGCATCAAGACACCTAAGGACCTCTTTTCTAGGGTCTCTATGAGTATCAAATCTTGGGAAGATATGTAAGTCCATTTTTGTTTTGCCTATTCAGATCAATACACTTTTGATTTGTTGCTTTTTGCAATTCCAGATCACTTAATTCACAAAGTGGGTATTCAGTCTGTTCGACCTTGGTGGATAGACTGGAAGTGGTATCCTGTCACTCCCTTCACCAAATACAAATCAAGTTTGGGGTATTGATGGCTTTATCCCCATTTGGTGATGGTGGATACTATCAACCAGCATTGGCATCTACAGTCTTCCCTTAGTGAAGATTAGTGAAGAAAGTGTTTCAACACCATATGGAGTGCCATTACTGAGCCCAAGATTGCACATTTTTCTTGATTCCTGATGTTTCAAGGTCTTCCCCTTGGGCCTCAGCTCAATAATATTAGGGTTTTGAATCCTTAGTTTCCTTTTTGTGGGCAACCAAAGTCCTTTTTCCATGTTTTTTTGGTTCTATAGATGTGCCCAAAATTATTGGCACTAGATTCATGATTTCTTTAAGCCATTTTGGCCAGAACCTTTTTCCTAGCATACGATTTTGTTGGGTGACTCCCCTAGGTTTCCTATGCAATTTACTTAGATTTGGCATACCTTCAAGATGGAGATTTTGTTTACTTTCTGGAAGGATATAATTTTTTTTCTTTTGACTCATAGTTTTCTTGACATAAATGTTGTTATGTACACCAAAGCATGCATTTGTAACAATGTAATGATGTAGATTCATGTCCAGGCGAATAAGGTGGCTCTAGAGGTGGCCTGCTTCTAAGAGCTACTCAATCATTAGGGTAATGCTCCCTGTATGGTTGCCAGAGTGCCTCTTGACATCTCGGTTGATCACACTCTATCCAGGGGCCACCGTCGGGGGCATAGTTCTTCTACCCATCACTCCCTCATGCCTCATTCATAGGCTTCTTGCCACCACTCTCCTAGTGGTGGCAATGGTGGTTAGCGTCGTTGCTTAGATTCTCTGCCTCACCATGACTCTGAATGGTCCATGGGTCCAGTGGCTCTCCCTCTTGGTGCTCCTCGTGCGGTTTCTGGGAAATGGCCTTTTTTCCAGAAGTTGGTTATTTCTCCCCTACGAGTTGATATAAAGGTTGATGACCAAGCCCCTGATGATGCTGCTAATGGTTGGACTATTCCTAGCCCTCCTACCAATCTCAAGGATGACTAGAGATTTGATGATCGAGATGAACCATCCCCCTCAGCTAGCACTGCTTTGGTAGCCTCAGGGGTTGCTTAATGTTTTTTTAATGAATAGTTGTTGATTTTGGCTTTAGCCATGTGAACTTTTATGAGGTGATCCTATACCCCCTGACCCATTTTTATGAATTGTAACTAGTATATTATTTATTAATAGAAAAGGATTATTCATAAAAAAGAACTCAATTCAACTTGAAACATACTACTACTTATAGAACTCTTAATTATTATTATTTTATTATAGTTTTTCATAAATTGTATCTTATAGTCTTTTTAATATATTATAATCTATAAATAAATTAAATAAAATCATAAAATCTTATAATTAGTATTATAAAATAATACTAATAATTTTGACACTTCAAATACCTTAGGCCCCGTTTGGTTGCTGGAAGATGAGGGCCAAAACCGGGTTATCAGGAGTAAAACCAGGTTTTGCAAAAAAAATTTGGTGTTTGGCTGGTTAAAATCATAACCTGGTTTTCAATTTCATCTTCCAATTTTGGTTAAAAATTGGAAGAAGTTTCTTCCAACAAAAAGGTGGAATTTGAAATTAAAACCAGGTTTTGAATTTTATGACAGTTTTTTTAATAATATTGTGGGGTCCACGGTATATTCATCTTCCATGTCAACCAAACGGAGCATTAGCTTTCCAAACCACAAAACCAGATTTTCGAAAACCTGGTTATAAGATAACCTGGTTATAGCACAAATTGATCTTCCCCAACCAAACGGAGCCTTAGTTATTTCAATAAATCTCGAAATGAAAATGTCTTTTACCTATATAATAACCATGAAAATCGATCCTAATAAGCACAGATGTTTAATTTACAAATTGTAGTAAGGGGTGAAGCAAGGAGTCAAGGCGGAACTTCCAATTAATTACGTGATTAACCTCAAATTCTTGAAAAAAATCAAACGATCTCTACTTACCATAAATTTAATATTATGCCGTCCATTCCAATATTGGAGCTAAGAAAATTCTTAGATGTAGATGGACACAGTTAGATAGACACAAAACTAATTATTTCAGCGCTCTTTCTCCACTTGTTTTGTTATTATAATCATCGAATCCCAAAGCTGGGCTGACACATTTATTTTATGTGTTTATGTTATCTGGCTCCTCCCTTTCTAATAGGTTTCTTCACCCACCTTATTCAATTCAATGCATTCTAACTGATCTAGATTGTTTTGTGTTTTGTTTATTTGATTTCCCATCCCAAGAATATTCTGGCCTAATATACTATGTTGTTTTCAAGGGAATGATTGAGCTCCGGTGAAGTTTCGTGGAAGGAGAAAATTAGCACTAGCTAACCAATGGTTTCAACGCTAAGCAATCTTCATTATAGGTTGAAGTTTGTTGGAAAGAGTAAGAAAAATGTTGTGTGTCAATATCAAAATTGGAAATAGATCCAATCATATTAAGTTCGTTCACCACATAATATTAAATTCGTTGCAGAAAGCGGAAAATCCAAAAATGGAAGGCTTCAATATGCATGCCTTTTTAGATATATCAAATTCTCCAAATGAAGAAGGCTTCGATGTAAGCAACTTCTCTTCTGTGATAATCTCCGTAATGGCATACAGCCTGTATAACATTATGATTGCTTCAAGCCGGTTTCGTATGTCTTAGGAAATATCAACATTGTGAGCTCCACATGTCTTCCTTGTCATTCATCCCTGATTTGCAAGCAGTCATCGAAGCAGTAGTTATCATTCAGCCATGTAAATGTGGGACGATCTCTTATTCTCAGTTATGATTCTTTAGTTCAGAGTTATATCCTGATCGTGGCCAACATCCAAGTGTTACACTTGATAAGATTGCTTTATTGCTTGTATATCACTTGTTCTGTCCTCTGTTACGTGTTGGATGCTGGAGTCGTTAGTTTTGAATTTCCTCCAGAAACGGATATCCAGCTATCTCGAGAATATGCTTCCATTTTTCAGGACGTCATAAAACTTACCATGAGGGGAGTCAACGCCAGCAAGGAGAACAGCGTAAACTGGGCATATTCTTCCAACATATTCCTCTATGGGATCATCATAAACCTTCTCAAGCACCGGTAAGTTTTTCCCCTCGTTTGCAGTTCATAATAAGTAAATTCGATAATGGCAGTGGAAGTTAAGAAAACCAAATATGGGCTGTGCTGATCGCAAGCTCAGCTTATTCTATTTATAATCACAGGCTTAATATTATACGGAAGTTCCTAGATTGTAGTTTGATGGATTATTGATGATTATGGTTGGAATGGACGGCTGTAGGTAGCAATGGTTGGTTGCACATGCAAAATATGGCTGGTCTTTGTTGACCACCGACAGGAAATTGTTGATGTAATTAATTTATTTCAACATTCCTTAAATTAATTATATTAACTATGCTAAATATCTATACTATTTAAATATTTTCTTATAATCTAGAAAATATGGGTCCTAACTTAAATCCTTCTTAGGTACCCATTTACAATCATTCATTAAATATAATCATTCATATCATTCTTCCCCCCATCACAAACACTTACCCCTAATGGATGCAATTTTGAAGTAGTTTCAAGCTCACAACAAACACCACAAACATTACACAAGCGGTTTCAAGATCGCCACAAAATTCACACTAAAGTAGTTTTGGCTCACCACAAACCTCACTCATAAATGTTTTCAAAATCACCATAAACATTGCAGTCAAGTGGTTCTGGATTACCACAAACCAAGCACATATTGTGCACAAACTATCACTATGGGGAAACCATCGTCACTTTGGGCCTTTATGGTTCTATTCTTGCATCAAAACAAATTATTGTGTCCATATAAAAATAAATCCATCTACCGAGATACATTGGTACCCAACTGTTCTACTCGCAAGTTCTATAAGAATCCTTTTTAGATACATGGCTCATCAATATATTAAGCAAAAACCTTTGGGGGTATATGACACAACCAATAATGCACCCCATGCATTCACATAGCCCATTAACAAACATTCACTATTTTAAACTCCATTGTTCTCTTGATGGATATCGATAATCACTCTTCTATTACATGACCACATCTTTACAACATTATAGCCTTCATAATTCGTCAAATCAAACACTTTCAACCCAAACCAACATACATATACTAGACACGCCTTATTGCACAATGACAACCAACAAACCACCAATACAAACTATTTAAAATTAATGCAATCACAACTAACTTCAAAAACCAATCTATAACATTAGACACAGATACTTCAAAAATAAACATATATTAAAACACTTTTATTAGTAGACAAATAAGCTTTCACCTTCAACTTTAGCTTTCTTGTTTTTACATTGCATTTTTTTAAAATATTCTTCCCTCTCAAGAATTGTGCATGCACTCTCTGGCACTCCCTCTTGCATGTAGGTGCTCCACATACTGTTGATCTCTAATTGAAAGCTACACCAATGTTTTGCATTTGTCCAGATATTTAACAATGCATTAAAATTCCTATTCTACACATACCACACAAATAACAATATGCAATTTCCTTTCTCAATATAGACTTCAATAAAGGTTTTTACTATGATCAAAAAAAAAATTCACCAAATAATAGTAGCATTATACAATTCAAGACTTTAGCACTTTTTATGTCTATTCTCCCAACAAGAATAGTCATTTTCGCTGATCAGACATACTCTCCAACACCTTCAACTCCCTTATTACAAAACACTTAAAATGCAAGGCTCCCTTCTACTCAAGACTTTTGTTAGTTTTATAGAATGTCCTCAATCACCTCCAAGTTGGGCACTCTTCAACAATATTTGTTTATCAACTTTACCAATCCTTCTCAATGATTCAAACAACTTGCGAATGATTTCAAAAAAAATAGGCACAACGACATTATAGGTAATTGATACTCCAATGTTCAAATTCTCACTCACTATTCCTTGCCAATGGTTCTAATGCAAAGTTGAGAAACACAAATATGGTCTCCGATACCAAGTTAAAAATCAATTGCTCTGATACCAAGTTGAGAAACCCAAATATGAGCTCTACTGATCACAAACCTATCTTATTCTATTTATAACCACATGTGTACTAAATCTACATAAATTTTTATATTGTAGTTTGATGGATTATTAATGAGTATGGTTGGGATGGATGACCAGACATGCAATATATGGTGAGTCTGTGTTGACCATCAACCATAAAAAAATGTTGATGTAATTAATTTATTTCAACACCCCCTAATTAATTACATTAACTATGGTAAATATGTATACTATCTAAATATTCCCCCATAATCTAGAAAATATGGGTCCTAGCCTAATGCCTTTTTAGCTACTCATTTACAATCATTTACTGAATATCATCATTCATACCATTTCCACTACATCACAAACACTTACCCCTAACTGATGCAATTTTGAAGTAGTTTCAAGTTCAAAAAAAACACCACAAATATTACATAGTGGTTTCAAGATCAGCACACACTTCACACTAAAGTAATTTTGGCTCATCAGAAATGTCACTCATAAATATTTTCAAAATCTCCATAAACATTGTACTCAACCAATTTCAGATTACTACAAACCATGCACATATTCTGCACAAACCATCATTATGGGAAAACTATCATGACTTTGGGCCTTTATCCTTCAATACCTCCATCAAAACTAATTATTGAGTCCATATAAACAAAAATTCATCTAACGAGATACATGGGTACCCAATTTTTGTTCTCACCAATTCTATAGGAACCCTTTTAGCTTACATGATTTATAAATACATTAATAAAAACTCTTTAGAGGTGTTCAGCACAACCAATAATGCACCTGATACATTCACATAGCTCATTAACAAACATTCACTAATTTAAACTCCATTATTCTCTTGAGGGATATCAATAATCACTCTTCTATTACATGACCACATCTTCACAACATTGTAGCCTTCACAATTTGTCAAATCAAACACTTTATACCCACATCAATGTTCACATATATGATAGACCTTATTGTACCATGACAAACAAAAAACCACCAATACAAATAATTTTAACTTAATGCAATCACAACTAACTTCAAAAACCAATCTATAGTATCAGACACACATACTTAAGAAACAAACACATAATAAAATAATTTTATTAGGAGAAAAATAACCTTTCACCTTCTGAATAAGATAAAAATGAATGGGATATTTATATGAGAGGGGGAATATAGGACCTATCATTAACCCAAATTCAAAAAAGGAATAATCTAAATTGATGAATCACAAGGAAGTGATCAATGCACAAATGGATCAAACAATGGAGAATATGAAGAAAGGAGGAAATCCTACAATCTATTATATGGAAAGTATGTACTTGAAATCTTGAATGAATAAAATATAAATACTAACCTCAAAGTACGACAAATTTGGAAAATGTTGATTTCTGATGATTGTGCACAATTTTAGGAAATTTTGCAACTTGCTCTAGACTGGAAATGCTAAGATAGAGAAGACTTAAAAAATTGTATCCTTCCAAGGATAGGTTGACCTTGACCCACATAGTGAGGCACAATCTTACCCGCAAAAGTTAACCTTGACTTGTGCTGCTCCAATGTTGGAAATTCAATTTGTGGATCTTGGAAGTTTGCTAAAAAGGGTATCCAACTTTGAAGTTCAATTCACTATCATGTACCCATACCTACAAGAAAAAAATATTTTTTTTGTTTGGATTTGGGTTTTGCCTTGGTCAAACCCTAGTTTGGACTCAACATTGAAATGTACTTGAAAATGTATAAAGAATAAACAAAATAAATGAAACTATTCACCTTCCTTATGTTGAAATCATTGTGGAGGATTCAAATCCTTAAATTGATAATTATGGATGCTATAAACGAATGTAGGATGTCTCAAAATAAATGACATTAGATCTTCAACAAAAATATTGAATAAATCTTAGCATAGGAAGAGCCTTGAATGAATGTAGATGTAGAAATCTTCAAAAAGAGGGCTCCATAGAGATTGAATCCTTCAATGGCTAACAATGGATTTCCTTGATGACTTGGATCTTGAATACTTGAAAGCTTCAATGCTTGATAATGGATCATTTGATATAATGTCTCCTCATGAAAAGTAGATGATAGATAGATATCAAAACTTCATAGTGTATTGATTATAAATAGATGTCAAAACTTCATAGTCAGTTGATGTCAAAATGAGAGAAGAAGGCTTCCTTATATAGTGATCTAGGGTACAAACTTGAACTGGCATCTCCCCCTTTGAATTGGCATTTTTGTTGTAGACTTTCGTCTACAATTTCCCACCAACCTACTATTTTGATGTCTACAATTCACCAATGACTCCTAACTTTGTCATCTACACTTTTTTCGACAGATGCAACTTCTATCATCTATGTTTTTTAGCATCTCTGCTCTGCTATTGTTGTGTGCAATCTGCAACTGTAAGTATTAGGTATATTGTATTTGGGTTTGTTTTGTCGTCTTCTTTTTGTCATCTTTAAAGTTTTATTGTTTGTGACTATATTTTGTCATCTACATTTTCACAAAATGAAATTTGACTTTTAGTGGTTCTGTAGGATATGTGCTATTCTAAGTTGATTTATGTATATAAAATATTTTTAAAAAAAGTTAAAATAAATTTTTCTATAGTCAAGCATTCATTTTGGTGATTTTGGTGATGTCAATCAAGTTGATTATTTGTCGCATTACACATTGGAGCATTCTAAAAATAACAAATCATGTGTCTTGCAAGATTTTCTTATAATTTTGTTTCTCTTGGGAAATGAACTTGAATGCTTAAACCTTTTCTTTAAATGCATGTTGCACTTAATTGGATAAATCAAACACACTCTTGAATGACCAAACTTAAAACAAGAAAATCCAATCTTGAATGCATAATCAATTGAACAAAACCTTTCATTTGGATGAATGTTTTTTAAACACAATCTTGAATGCTTAAATATTCAAAGAACATTGCAACAAACATTTGGATAGGGTGCTTAAAATGAACAATCACTCAATCTTGAATGCATTAAAGGAATTTTCTCTATCCCTATCAAATTTCTTATGTTGACATCGATCGATTTATTTTTGTTCATGAACTCTCAATTTCTTATGTTGATGATGTTATCAAGTTGGAAAGAATGTTGTATTTTATAAACACGAGTGTCATCAAGAATACATAGAAAATCTAAAGCTTCAATTGGGAAAGAATAAGTGTCATCTAAACCCAAGACCACTTACATATTCACTCCTCTCACACCTTTGGGTGATCTTATGTGTAGAAGAAATAAGTTGCCTTGTTTTGCACTTTTTTTTTGGAGGCCTTCTTCAGGATTTCATCACTCCTTGAGATGACCTCAACTCTAGAATTCTAGCAGAGTATAAATATTGGGAGGTAAATCTAAAGACACCTTTTTGGGAAGTAAAATGTTGTCACTCTTGGCTAAAACCCAAAGAAATTTATACCTTTGGGAAGTAAAGATGGATATTTGGGTTATTGTCTCCTCTTGGCTATGTGGCATCATTTTATTTTATCTATAGATTTGGGCCTCACGTACCTTGCATATATTGAGGACACCCCTAGTTGAGCTTGTATATCCTTGTCAAAACTTGACAGGATTGTTGGTGTGTTTAACATGCTTGAATGTTCAAAACCATCCCCATTTCAAGGGAACACACCATCTAAACTTTTCTTGTATATATTTCACTATATTATTTGCATGTTATGTTTCAAAAAAAATCCAAAAACATCATAAAATTGCAAAATCCAAAAACATTTTAAAATAAAAAAATAACAAAAAGAAGCTCTTGTTTTCTACATCACTTCTTCTATCCATCAAATTCATCACCATCATGCATTTCTAGTCTTAACCATTTAAATAATTCCTCAAAATCTCAAATCCTCCTAGTCATTACCTCATCTTCTCAATTATTCAATTAAATCCCTAATCTTCATCCCACTCATGTTTCATAATCCAGATCGGGATGCAATTGCTTCATCCAATGCTTCATACTTATGATTCTTAATCCAATCTCTTGTCAAATTCATTTCTTTCTAATCAATTCATAATTCAATCTATTAACATCTTCATCCAAAAATAATCTTTCTAATTCAAATCTTCTTCTAATTCAATTTTTCATAAAATCTTCCACTCTGGACATAGGAGCACCATCATAAATCTTGGACTTTAATCACATCTATCTTGATTGACTCAAATTAATACCATCAATCATATTTCTCCTTCATCAAGATTCAATCCAATCTATAGGTAGAAAGACCTTTTCAAGGTGTGATATTAGACCTTCATCCTTCAAAAAACTTATCATAGTTGTACTCTCTCACTTGGTACCATTTGTCTATCACCATGTATTGAGTCATCTATTGTATATCCTATTCTAACTTGGGATCATTTGCCCATCTCCAAGTGGAAGAAGATATCATCATCCAAAAGCAACATCCAATTATTTGCAATATAGTAAGATCTTTATCTACATCAAGGTTATCTCAAACCTTCATTGAATTCAAATCAAATTTAAATCAAATCAACACAAAGTCCAAAATTTCTCCTAGTCCTAAGGTTATATTTTCATACATCATCAAATCTTTCATCACTCCTCATATAAGTTCATGGATAGGAATTGGCTTAACCAAATGCTTGAAGATCTTCAAAGGGAATATGGAGTTATACCTCCCATTCAACCTATGTACCAAATCCATCCTCAAAACTTCATATCCAATTCTAATCAATTTCACATTCCTTATTCTTCTACTTTTGACAAGGGAAATCCACCTCATTATCCTTCATCCATGTATGATTCCCCTCACAGGCCACATAATGCCTAAAATATAGATTCCATTGCCCAAGAATTTGAGGAACTCAAGAATTATGTCTTTACCCTATCAAATGGGGTCAAAAGTAAAAATCTACCTTCCAAAATATTTTTCCTGTTCCCCTATGCTTTGAAGTCCATAATCCTCATGTTCCATCCAACCCAAATACTCCATGTAATTCCCTATACTTTGATTTTAATGTCCAAAATCATCATCCTGATCCCCTACCAATTCCTCAACCTCCACACAATCCTAATCCTCCAAAATCAACTTCATTCCCATCTTTTAATAGGTTTATCTCACTAGAAACCTTGTCTAAGTACAAAAATAAAAATGAAGTGATCTAATCACCAAAGTCTTACACCCAATTCCATGTCAAGCAATTGTTCCAAATCATGCCATTATGGATTCCTCCTCTGCTCTAGATCCAAGCAATTCACCATCCCATAATTCCCTTATCCCTCAAAATCCATTTATCCCTGTTAATACATCTCATGATCCCCTTCCTAATCAATATCAAGGCATTCAATGTTCCATGCACATTAATGATTCCATTCCATCTCAAGAGTTAGCATCCATAGATCCCCCACTTCATGAAGATTTTTGTTCCACTTCATCAACTATAGTTTGACTAGGTCAAGATCAATTTACTCCATCATATTGTTCCATTCCCTCCACTCCATTCTATGATTCGATTCCATCTCATGATCCAATCATTCCTTCCATTCCACTACATGATCCTCTTATATGTCAAGATTAAAGTACTCCTTCATTTACATTTCATTATCCCAAAGCATTTCATGATCCTACTATCCCTTATGATTCATCTCACGATACCAATCCTCTAGAAGACTTTGCCAAAACTATCCAATCCACTCATGAACCCCCTACACATGTAGTCACATATTGTATTGAAAATGATAAGTATCCCATTGAAGAAATAATGTCTCAAGATGTTGGTACACCTTCCACACCTTCTAAATCCGAAATTCCTCCATGCAAACCCAAAATTTCCCATCATCCATATTCCAAGTCCATTTTGGGCCCTTAGATCCATATTCTCATTCCTTCCTCATTTCCATCCATTTTGGGTCCTTATGTTCCAAATCAAAGCCCTTCATCCCTTCTATCCATTTTGGATTCTTACATACATCCATCTACCATATCCAATTCTTCCACTTCATCACCTCACGCGCCTAGTAAAGATCAACAAAGGTACACATACTTGAATTCCTTCCAATGTTCACCCTCCATAGTTGCATCCACCATCTCCCCATACCATTTATTCTCATACACCCATACCAAGGCCAATGGAATAAAATTGGATGCCAAAGATAAAGTGAATCAAGCAAAAAATCCACAAAACTAGAAGGATACACATGTCTCCTCTAAAAGACACGTTCAAGAAAAGGAAAACATGATCCAAACCAAAGAAAAAATTAGAAGGCCACAAAGGCTAAAAATAAAAAATTGAAAAATTATGCGAATTCCAAAGACACTTAATGAAGCAATGAATCTCAAAGAAAACTTCAAAATGACATCCAATTTTGCTAATCCAAAGGCTTCCTTCATTCATAAATCCTCAAAACTTCCATTTACCAACTCTCTTTTGGGTCCTTATGTACCTATATCCACCATCCTAAATCCATGATCTCGTTCAACCATTTTGGGTCCCTATATCCCAAAATTCGAACTTTCTCATCCATATCCTCCAAAATTTCCTCCTTTCCATCACCCTTCAAGGTGTATGATGATGACGATATTTCTACCTCCTTCATCCACTTGTTCATAGTCCTTCCAACCTAGAATCCATCAACCATGTCTTCCTCCCAACCATTCAAACCCCTTAATCCAAACTTTTTTATAAGTCAGTATCTTTTGTTTTTGTACTCATTTCATCCCTCATTTCCCTATCCTACCAACATTTATGAGAAAATAGTAAAAAAAAAAAAAAAAAATCCTTGAAAATTGCAAAGAAAGAGAAATAAATATAAAGGGATGGCACTAGCGTAGCTAAATGCTTGAGTCCTCTTGTGTATCCACCATCTTTTGAATTCACTTATCCATCCATTCACTTTTCCTCTTGCACTTGCACTCTACACAAGGGGTAAGCTTCATCCATACTGCATCACATATCTTCCATATCCACTTCCACTATCCATCATCCCATATATGTACATCATCTTTTTTTAATCTCTGATCTTGACTATACTATCATATTCCTTCCATCCATCCATATGCACCTACCATATTCATTATACATTATCCACCCATTATCCTACATATTTCCATCCATTTTCACATCTTTGATCTTGACATCCTAACCATATCTTGCATCCCATAGTCCTTGTCATGTTAATTTCCTCCATCCTCCATCCATAGTCCTACATACTTCCATCCTTCATTCATATGTCCTTGGTCTTGATTATCCCATAAATTTCATCTATTTCATGTCCCACCTTTCATCCATACTCTTCATATCATTATCCCTATTTCATACCCTCCCTCACATATCCTTTATTCAGTCTAGTTTCAGGCCTATGTTCATGATGAATAATAGAGGCACAATAACAAAATGTTCATACATGCTTTGGAAATACACATGCCTTCCCTTCCTCCATACAATTTCCTTCACACCATCTTTCCATGTTCATGCATCATTTTCCACCATATTTCCTTCCATTTTCATATTCTTGGTATGGTGCATTTCAGCTCCTTTGAAACATGGTCATTTGCTTCCCATTGTCCTATACTGAATCCTTTGGCCCCCCATATTCTTTCAGCATTCTATCCCCACCCTTCTCATCCATTTACCATTTCTTGGATATTCTTTTTCAATGGTCCTAATCTAGTCCATTTCATCACTTTAATCAATTCATTTATTTTCTACTCTAATCAAATTCCCTTCTTCCAATCATTTCCTACAAATCAATTTCCATCCAATATGCCTATCTTTTTCTTCTAACCCAAGATTATCACATCCATTCATTTAATTCAATCATGTTCTTCTTTCATTCATCATTTGGTCAAAATTATTCTATTCATCATCTAGTCTCATGACACTAAGTTTCAACCCATCAAACTAAGATTATCAAAATAGTGATTGCAAACAAAAATTACACAAATTCACACCGAGACTAAATGATTTGAGAACCTCTTTCCTTCCACACAATTTCCATCAAACAATCACACACATTTCAATATAGTTCAATCCAAAAATCATTTTTTTCCTTATAGGATGCATCCTTCCTATATAGGCTTAATAGATTCACCATCAAAATTAAGTTCATCGCAAGAACTATGGACTGAATGACTAGTTAGTCATAAGGTCTTTTGTTGATCTTATCTTTGTGTGTCAGTGATAGCCTCCCCAAGTGTGCCTTGATTTTCAATATCTTTGCATCATTTGAATGGATTAACCTGATTAAAAAGTTCATTTTGTGATAAGATATATTTTCATGATTCTTTGGAATATTTATGTTAGTTTTGAGTTATGGTTATGCATTTCTCACTAGGGGAAATGGGTTAGCACACTTTCCACCAAGATCCCTAAAAAGACATTGGGTGTGCCCAGACCTCTCTAGAGCGTATTTTTCATTTGTTCCATCATAGCTATGAAATCTACATTGTGTTTTAAGAGTCTAGTCCATGCAAAGGAACCTTGCCATCTATGGTACTATAGCATTTGATGCATAACTCCTCTTGCAATGTAAAACTAGGGTGTGCTTTCCCATATGAACACAACTGACTCCCATGCATTCATGTAGTTAGAATACATTTAGATTAATCATTATCCAATTCACCCTGCCTCATTCTAATCTTACCAACAAGTCATGCAAGGGCTACTTTTAAGCCTTTTTTCCTTTCCTTTCCCTTCCTGTGTATATTTCCAAGAAAATGGGGAAAAATATATTCTTTTTTCACCCCATTTTCTTAAGGGGGCACCCTCCTCCCTTGTATTCACTACTATAGAACTCTTTGCACTCCTCTCCTCACTAGGGCAACCTATATTTTCTTTTCTTTGATGCAATGTTGTCCTGACACTACATCAAACAGCGGCAAAATGTAGACAGTTAAAATTTTCCTAAACACTATTTTAATTTATTTAATATTTCCCTTGAAATTATAATTAATTATTTATTAACTAATTATATTCGACATATTCTTCTACTTATTTAATTAAATAGGTTCACTTCCATAATGTATTTAAATTTAATTTGAATACCTCACCTCTAGTGTGTTAAATTTATTTAATGCATAGTGCTTCATAAATTCCCTCTTAAATAAATCCTAATTTATTTTATTCCCTCCACTTTATTAAATTCTTTAATCCTATGATTAAGTTAAATCCTTTTAAATTTAATCCCAATCTCATCCTAAAATCTAGTTTTCACCCATCACTCTCATCCTTCTAAGCATACCCATTAGTTAATCCCACTTAATTAATCCTAAACACCTTTTAGTACCTAAGTGTTATATCACACATGTGTGACAAACTCAAGATCCAAGAAAGAATCCATTTTATTAATTTATTCAAAATTCTCTTACACTCTTACAGACTTGTCCCCCTTTCTTTTCTCCAAGGTTGCTCACACGTGTGTGAGCAAACCTTGAGCCATTTCTTTCACCAAAAAGGATTATGTTAGTACCTTTGCATGGCTATTTCCCTTATCCCATGTGTATCCCTTGTGAAACCTATGTGGATGCAACATAGATGCCACCTCCTCAAGGCCTCTCTCAAGCCTATAAATAGAGCCCTTGTCGCAAGCACTTTCAATCTCCTCCATTGCATTGTTATCATGCTAGTTTGGTTTTAGAGATTTTCAAGATTTTTATGCTTAGAGATAACTTTTGCTAGTTGTTTTCATTCTAGTCTTAGATATTACATTCTCATTCTGGATTTGCATTGTTTGTTTGATTATTTGCATCCATCTTCATATCCTTTGAATGCTTTCAATTATGGTAGCTTTCGTAGCCATTGCTTGAAGTGTTTTCCATTCATCGTAGCATAGTTTCATATCATCAATAATTCATCAAATCATGGGATTCATCCATAATTATGTTTGCTGAGAGAATATCCACATCCCCCATCTTGAGCACACCAATAAGGCCTCTTGTGTGCACCCTTGTTGAGCTCCTTTGAGGTTTGCATGAGGATTTTTCTTTTTGGTTGCACTAAATTTTAAAATTCAGGTAGAATGAGTTGTATTTCAATCTTATTTGAAGCTTAGATATACATGTGCAACTAAATTTTCTTGTTTATGCATGCTCCCGATAGGTTAGGTTTTTAGGGATATAGGTTGCACAATAGTTATAAAAAATAATTAGACTTTCTCATGGACCTCAATTTTACTTGGTTCCACAATATTTTGTCACATGAGCACTTAAACACATCATTGCACTAGGGAAACATGGAAGGGGTTGGTTAAATTTTGTTTAGTATGCGATGAGAGATTCATTGAACAAGTTCTATGAATTGGGTGCATGTCACCATTTGGGTAGATGATTCAGAAGTTGATTAATAGATCAAAAATGATTAATTAAGGAGATATTTCATGTACTTGACCTGAGATAATAGTTCAGGTGTTTTTCCAAGATAAATTGTTGTTTCATAGTGTTCATTATTTTCATTTTTGTTCATTATTTTCAATTCTGGTATGAAAATTTAATAGGGTTTGGGTGTTGATAAAAGTTGAAGATATTTGTAAACCTAGTCATGGAAAATCTATGCCATTAGTTTTTCATCAATTTCATGGTTTGTTTGACAAGGGCTTATGGATCAAGCTAAAGCTAGGGTTTCAGAGCCCCATTTTGGTGATTGTTATAATTTTGAAGCCAAAAACAATTTCTTATGAGGGAAATTTATAATTGGACAAATTTTAGAAAGCCATTGGAGTTGAAATAAATTTTTTTATCATTACTGGAATATTTTAGACATTTTGGAATAAGGGTCTGCATATTTTGGTAGAGTTTGAAAATGCTCATCTAGGGTTTTAAGGTCGACACTTAATATCAAATGTATAAAGAGATTTTTTTTTTGTTATCAATTATTTTGGATGCCACTTGAGATAGCCATACCTTATTCAAATATTGGGCCTCTATGCTTCCTTTCAAGTATGTGTGTGTGTCAATTTTGGTTTGTATTAAACTTCAAAACTAAGAGATTAGTCTGTTGTTGTAATTGTATCACACATATATGACCTATTGCTAATAATGTGAACATTCATTATGAAGCTTGTTGTTTTTTTTTTATTCATTTATTATGTACATTTCTACATGCTCTTCATTATTGGGTATTGGAAACAAAAAAAGAATTCAAAAATTAGAAATCAAACCTTGCTAGCAAAGTGTTTGACTAAATGTCAAACATCCAAAACTTTTAAAATAGTATAGAATTAGTAAGGGGTTTTTACAAGTTTACCCCCTCTGTGGTGGTCAACCAAGATTCAAGAGGACCTAGAAAAAAAAATGGATTCTAATTTGTCCTAGTGAATTCTAACATGTACATTTTCTCTATATTGCCTAGGCTTGGAAACTAATGGATTTTGGGCCTGGTATAATCAAATATGTATACTTTGATTTCTATATAATTTATGGGTTTCTCTTTATTTTGAAGCTCTAATAGTATGTTAATTTAACTAAAACCTATCCTATTAGAACAAAGAGATGTATAATCGAGAATACAGTTAGCTAAAAAGGGACCATAAAATGTTTAAACCAATAGAATTTAAGAAGAATGTTAACTTACTCATCTCAAAGAGGAGAGTTATTGAGATTAGATCTCCTCTTATCCGATAAATATTTCAATATAATTTTAAGAAATATATATTTCAATTGTAAGATTTGAAATATGTAGAGTATTTTGTCTCACTAGTAGTAAGTCATATAGGTTGATTAAAAATAAGATGGTTTTTTTTGGATATAGCAATTGATTTCTGAAACAACGAGTCTAATACTTATAACAAGCCATTACAAACGTATAACCCTAGTAAAGTTTAAGTTTATTAGAGAAGGATGATCCAAATACAAGAATAAAACTCTCATCGAAATGTGATGAGTGTCTTCATTAATTAAATAAATAGTACTCAATAATATGCAGGAGTGAAGAAAAGTATAGAATCAAAAAATAGATTTAGATGAATTTATCCTTAAAGAAAATATAATAACTATTTACCACAAGAAGTTTACTCCTAAGTCCTACAATATCAACAAGGACTTTGAAAAGAATTGCTTGAGGTTGACATAATCCATTTTTTTTATTTTTCCCAGTAATTGAAATTCAAAGGTATTTGCTACTGAGGTGCCATGATCATGAATAAAAATAGCCATTTGGGGAGTATTCAGCATTGGTGGTATTCCTTCCCATGGTATGCTTATTGACCCCACCTATTATGTGAATCTAATAACTAGAAATCATATTTTTTAGTAAATGATTACATAAATATTTATATAAAATTTCTAATGTTTTGACTCAAACTTCCAATAGTTTTCTTTATCTTTCCCATGTTTCCATCTCATTTTATGTAGAAATTGGTGGTAAAATTTTGACTACTAAATCAAACTTGGTCATAAATTTCCTCACAAAGGAGATATCATGATTGGTAACAATTACATATTTTTAAAGTATTTTGTGCCTTGAGACTCTATTGACCTTGATTTGTTTTGACCTCCCATGCCTGAAGAAACTAAAGTTCATCTTGATAATATTCTTGGATGATATCAAACCTTAAAGAGTCAAAATATTTATTATCTTAGAAAACCTAAGTATAATCCTATTCATGACCTTCTTCCTATACCACCTATTACTCATTTTATATCATTCTATATTGTAATAACCTTACCTAGTTATAGGTAAGGCACAAACCAATTATCAAAACTAGTTAAGTAGTTGTTTGACATTTCTTTAGACACTTGGCATGAAATCTCACAACTAATTTTATTTTTAATAAAACTTAGAATTGAAATTTTCTCATTGGGTTTTAAAAACAAAGACATTCAATAAACTTGAACCCGAGTCCACTAACAATTTATGGAATTTTTAAAAATAACATGTGATGAAACTAAAACATTTAACATAGTGGTTGTATAATGTACATGATTTACTCATTCATATGAAAAGAGCTTTGACTTCTTTGCATCAACTTCATAGATCTTTAATGCAGTTTGGTTGATGCATCACTAATCCATAGTCTAGTGAGCATTAGATAGGGTAATGACCCCTAGCTTTCCTATTAGATACAAAAATGCATCCTTAGATAATGATTTGGTAAATATGTCAAAAAACTTCTCCTTTATGTTCACATATTCCAATTTAGCCTCTTTATCTTAAACTAATTCTCTCAGACAATGATAGTTGATTGCAATGTGTTCTATCTTGGTGTGCATCATTGGAATTTTAGATATATTGATTGCACTCATGTTATTATAATAGATTTCTCAATTATCATTCCCAATTTGCAGCCCTCCATCTCTAAGATTATAACTCTCAAGTTTTTATACTTCCTTCAAGAGAACTAAGCTCTAATACTAATTGTTAGAAGTCATGTTGCGAAAAATGGTAATCAAAGTTGGGGGATGGGGCATGAAGCAGGATATATAAAAAATTTCTCTACTTAAAAAATATAATAGATTAACCATATTCACTCCTAATCCATCTCATTTCTTAGATCTCATATCATATAATCAGAAATTGTAATGTTGAAATGAAAGAGCTATCTAAGCATAAAATCCATGAAAATATAAACACATAACACAAAGATTTTGGTAACCTAGAAACCGTCTAAGGTGAAGGTAAAACTAAGGTGGGGATGAAACCCTCAAATATTTACTAATACAACAATAAAGTTTTCCTATTAGGGCTACAATTTTGATCAGTTCTAATGATCTATCCTTTTAGGGCTCTACTCGAATAAAAGGAATATAATATTGTTCAGTCTACCTTGATTAAAGAATTTAAACTCACAATAATGTAACCACTCTGTTAGGATATTTGAAAAAGGGTTTTTAAAACCACAATGTTAAGAGATGTTTCCTAATACACTTGTTAGAATGTCTCAATACTTAATCCTTTATATTATCTACAAGTTTTTTTATCGATCTCCTCTCTTCAATGTCAAAAATTTATCTCCTTATCTGATCTTCTCTATTCTTCCCTTCACTACTAGGTAGCTCTATTTGATCTCCATATCAAACTTAGCCTTCCTTCCTTTGTCATTAGCTTTTTCATACCTTTAAGCTTTCATCTTGCTCCCATTACTCTCTCATTCTCCATATCAAGATTTAGGGTTAGATCCATTTTTTCAATAGATAATTGTCAAAAGTAATAGAACATAATCAATGATCTATAATTCATCCTTTTGTCATTTATCCCATTCAATTTTTTGATTGGTTAATTTGAATTTTTTTGAGATTAATACGGTAAACGAACAATAGTGAGTTGCACTTTGTTTCCTAAATTGATACTAAACTATGAATTTTTGAGAAAAATTTCACTTTCAAATGCACATTGTCATTTAACAGTTAGGAATTTGAAGGTGCAGTAAATTAGAGTTTTAAAGGATTTTTTTATCTAGATTCTAAATATATTTCTAAAAATAAATTTGAATTGATTTTATTAAAAAAAATTCTCTCTCAAAAATTGGTACATTATCAAAAACCTTATTTTGAAAGAGTGACACTTCTTTTGTCATGTAACTTTTTTTTTCCTAAAATAGATATCAATTTGATTATTTTAAATTTAGTTTGCTAACATCCATACTGAAACTGTAGAGGTGGTCTGATGTCTTTATCATTAGTATTTCATATTTTATCAAAGTTTAAAGTTTACATAACACTAATTTGGACTTATGCATCTTTTGACACTTGTAACTTATTATATATTTACCTGATTCCAATTTATTTATTTATTTTTCCTTTTATTGAAAGAGGAGTCAAATACAAAGATTGTAGCTATTTTCAAAAAAAAATTCTCTTAGTTACTATTTTTCCATGAGCATCCAATATAGATTTTGTTTTTTACAATAATTCTCTATTTAATTCACATTAAAAAATATAAAATCTATCAAATTCATACTCATTAGGAAGCTCATTTAGAGTACTTCTACCATCCAAAATGACATGTCTTCAGTGTTCTATCTAAACCTAGTAATTGAGACTGGAAGCTATGAAAACACTAGATATCTTCTAACATTTGGGGAAGACATTGGTTTTGATAGAAACTAAATCTTAAAGTTTATATTAAAACTAAGAAAGTGTTTCATCCGTGTAGTTAACTGACCCTAAGTAGTTTCGATCAAAACTACCTAGCGAGTTTCAATTGAAACTACCTAAGTAGTTTAAATCAAAGGTAGTGTCAACCTTTAGGAGTGTATTTTTTATTATAAAACTTTTCATATAAATAATATTTGATTTTTTCAAATTTAACATTCAAATCCAATCAGATAATTTGCACTTCAACAAGAAGAGAGGAAATATTTTGCAACTTTTTGTTTTTGAATTTTGGAAGAAGAATTTGTGACATGGGCAATAAAGATAAAAGAGAATGTAAATATGCATGAAGAAGAACCTAGGAACAAGAAGATCAAAATCATTAAAAAAAATAAAAATTAGTAGGATAATATAGGAGGCAAGGTACACATGTGCAATCTGTTTTTGAATGCATATTTAACATATAGTGTATAATCATATTCTTCACCTTTTGTACATATAGTTAGGATTAGGGTTAATGCAATTAGGAATATGGTAAATATTAGCTTAGGGTTACTATTAACTTAATATTAAGGGTTTATTGAATTATGAATATTTAGGATTAAATAAAATTAAAGAGCTAAATATTTAGGATTAGTGTTTATTTCATTATGATTTTTAAATTATGAATATTTAGAATTAGGGTTCATTTTAATTATGGTCTTTTAAATTATTAATTTATTTACAAATGTACTCAACCAAGACAACCTACTAAGGTTGGAGAGGGTTCATCCCAAGTTCAAACAAGCATATACATGAACACATTTCTCACAAGTACAATCTCTCTCTAGATTTCTTGGTCTAGGAAAATTTCATATCTCTGATTTTTAATTTTAGAGACAAATCCCCTTACAGAATTGCTTTATTTAATTTTTATAGATCATGCACATTGAATAGTAGATGACGAAAATATTGGACATGAGGAAATTGAAGATGAATCAATGGATATTGAAGAATGATCATTTGAAGGTTAGATAAAATTTATTTAATAGTTCACTTGTTATGTATATACAAATATGTCCTATAAAAAGGAGTTGTATCTTAAGTCTTTATTTTAATTTTTCTTGCAGCTCGAGATCAAACAACAAATGAGAATGTTATCTAGCTCAAAGATTGAAGAGAAAAAAAATCATTGAAACATAGATCATTTAAATGAAATGGATGTGAAAAAATTGAGAGAATTTGGTAGTCAACCTACACATACTATGAAGAGGAAATTGAATAAAAAGTCTAAAGAAATAATTGCACAATTTGAGAATCTTGATATAGTGGAGAAAACTCAACTATTATGAATTTTACTTCTTAACTGAATTAAAAGAGTCATTGAAACTATTGGGTATAGATACTAGTATAAAAAAAAGGAATATTGATAAACTACAAAAAGAGATTGTTGAAAGTGTTAAGGAAGAGTTACATTTCATTGGGAAGAAAACTAGATCTATAGATAAATCCATTGTACGAAGAGTGATATTGACATCTATTTTAAACAAGAAATTATGGTAAAAAATATGGATATGTTCACTATCATCTCATATTGGCTATAGTCAAAAGACAATATTAAATTATCTAAAAAGGAGAAACAATTTAGATGATAGCACATTAGAAAGAAATTGGGTGCTAATTTGTAGATTTCCTTGATCTAATAGGATTGTGGAAATAGTTAAGAACTTAGTCATTCAATTTTTGATTGATAATACTTATCCTTCACCAAATAGAAGAGATATCATCAAGTAGAGGATTGGTCCTAAGCATTATCTTCAACACACAAAACATTGGTTAGATGTCATTCAACATGAATTGTATCTCTCATTTTGTAATTTAAATCTTGACACAAATATTGGACAAACAATGTTTGAAAGATTGAAACCCCAATTTGTAAAGATAAATAGATCTTTTGAAACATTTTGTTATTGATATCATGTTGAATTTGATTTGTACTATCAAGGGTTCTGAAAGATGATAGTCGAAAGTGGTGGTTCTCAAAATTCTTTTCATAAATGACCAAGAAAATTCATAACATCAATCTTATGTGACAAATCAAAAGATTGTGCAATAGGTGAAATATATTGCATAAGAAGAACTTGTGAAACATGTGCTGACCTAAAAAAAAATTCTTTAAGAGATGAAGATATTGATATGATAAGGATGGTAAAATGTAAGAGATATAAGTAAATAAAGTTGGAAACAAAAGTTGGAAAAGAATCAACAAGGTTGGAATATGTAGAGGATGACATACCTACTGGAGAATTTATGTCCAATTTTTGTAAATTAGTTCAACCATATATATGTCATGTTTTTTGCGAAGTGGAAAGTAGAATAGTTTCAAATGCTAAGAGAAAATTTCTCACTCAGAATAAATTTATCTATTGTTGATTTTGAAGAGAATTCTCCTTTCGTTTCTCAAAGAAAACTTCAAGATGAATACTACTACATAGAGCGGGTTACTATTATTGTTCAAGTGTCTTATATACATGCACAAATTAATTTGGATGGTGTGGAAAGTAAAAATCAAGCATGAGTCATTAAAAAAGAGTAACACTTTTATATTAGTGATGAAAAAGAACACGACACACATTTTGAGGAACATTGTTTAAAGACATTTTTTGAATATTTGAAAAATAAAGGCATAAAAATGGGGAAAAAAATTGTATGGTTAGATGGATGTGCAACATAATTTAAATTAGTTAGTCCATTTTATGCATTATGTAGATATCATCAATACCTTAATATACCACACATTTGGAGTTTTTTTGAGAGTGGACATGGAAAGGGTGAGTATGATGGTGCAGGAGCTTGTATCAAACATGATTTAAGAAAGTATCAAATGGACTATAAAGGATATCACATTAATAATTCTCATGATGTGGTTCAGTGGTGCAAAACACATTTTATGGTGCCCACAAATACAAATAATAGATCATCACAAGTGGATCAAGCCATACCATTTAGAGTGTTTTGGGAGGTATTAGATATAAATTAATTATAGCATACCATTTAGAATGTATTGAGTTATGAGTATAGATAGTAATGTGTGATCATTATACACAACAGAATACTCATGATTTTGTCCTAATTGCATTAATGAAAACTATAATGGCTGCATTAATCAAGAATGTGGATATGTAGGTGAATGGACTTTGGTGCCACTAGATGTTATCAGTATGAATGAGTTTGAGGATGAAAACTATGATGACATTCCATTGATTTCTAGTGATAATGACCATATTTTAGGATTGATCAGAGTTGGTATATATGTATATGCACAAGTGTATTTGTTTCATTATTTTGGTTAATTTATTTAAAATATATACTCATGTACATAAAACGTGGAATTTATATACATATTCTTTGTGTAGGCAATGTTTTTGAAATCATTGCAAAATCTAAAAATGTTGAAGGTGTTAGTTATTATTTATTGTGTTGTACCATACAAAGAGAGAAGCTAACAAAGATTAAAATAATTGAGGGAATTATATTTTCCACAGGTTGGTATATAGTCGAATCATGTATGTACATCTATGTTTTTATGAATTCAAATTTATTATTTAATTGATGTATATATATGGATATGTGCACATATTTTTAGTAATTAATTAATCTATGTGATACTTTTTAAGAGTGTATGCATGTTATATTGTTGTTCAGGGAACATATTTGAAGAAAAGTAGAGTACTTAAGAGTGATATTCATTTCACTGATTATCAATGTAACAATAAGGTATATAAGTATAGTAACCATGTTATTTCCACTTGTCTAACTCTTCATCTAGCCAAAGGACCTAGAATATGTAAGTGGAAGCTCGATATTGATGATAATAGGAGAATATTAAATATTATCCAACAATGAGCTAACCCACTTGATACAAGCTAGAAGCAACTTATAATTTGAAATAACTTGAACATTTTGAAATTTGGTTGAACTTGATCATATTAAATTTTCAATTTGTTTGAACTAATTATATATTACTTTTAGTCTTTCATTTAACTTGTCAAGTTTAAATTGTGATTTGTAGCTAATTATAGAAATTAGGAACTTATATGCAACTAATTAGGACATGTTCCTTAAGGGAAAGAAATTTAAATGCTTGTCTTAAGGGGATGAAAGTAGTACTTGTGTCTTAAGGGGATGAAATTAGGACTTGCATCTTAAGGGGATGAAATTGGGACTTGTAACTAAATATATATTACTTTTACTCTTTCATTTAAATTGTGATTTGTAACTAATTATAGAAATTAACAAGTTATATTTATTATTAGTAATTAGGAATTATGTAACTCTATCTCTAACCCTTTAAGCCTAATTGTAACTATAACCCTAATCCTAACCCTATTAGAAATTATCTAACTAATTAGGAATTTAATCATATCCAAATATCACTTGCATAAAAAAAATTTACCACATATGTATACATTAATTTAATAAATCAGCATAATCTAACATAATAGAACATTATCCAACATAATATAACATAATCCAACATGTTAAAGAACATAATCTAATGTAATCCAACATAATCTTTAAATATAATCTAACATAATCCAACATAATAGAACATTATCCAATATAATCTAACATGTAAAAGAGATGTCTCTAGAGAATTTATATATGTAGGTCAAGCATCAAACATGTATATGAACCTCAACATAAACACATGTGGTGAACATCATTCTTGAGTCTACAATATATGTATCAAATCATCAAACAAATAACAAAAACATGTATAATATGGATGAAAGTCTAGATCAAATAATCTCTCTAGATGAAAGTCTAGATCAAATAATCTATAATATGAAAAAAAACTATAGACCATCAAGTGTAGGACTATCATCATGAGGTGTACTCATAGCTAGGTTTGAAGACTAACTATCAAGATGCTCACTAGTATGTGTTGACCCCTATATATATTCAAGAGAAAGTGATATCAATGTACATAATTTCATATTAAATTAAATTTATTTTAAATTTACAAATTGCATGCAATTTACATATTACATTTAAAACTCTCGTGTGTCTAATTCAAAACATTTAAAACTCACTTGTCTACTACTGACATCATGGAATGAGTCTCGACGACATGCACAATCTAGCCTCAAAGATGGGGTAAGAAGAGGCATGTCCCCCTACAATACATACATACATGTGAATCAAATCAAATTAAAAATTTATAATTACAAAGGCACGATATGTATACGTGCATAAATTATTAGTTGAACAAGCAATTGAAATTTTAAAATAAACCAAAAAACTATAGATTTACCTATGTAGATGATGGCATTTGAAAATAATCAAACTAACATTGAT
This sequence comes from Cupressus sempervirens, assembly GCA_028749045.1. Lineage (NCBI taxonomy): Eukaryota > Viridiplantae > Streptophyta > Pinopsida > Cupressales > Cupressaceae > Cupressus > Cupressus sempervirens. The sequence goes on from CM053789.1 coordinate 774,110,379, forward strand.
TGTGTCCATCAATATATCAAAATTTTGTTTGGCCTCATCTAGGTCCATTTTTGCATCTACGCTAGCATGACTGGTGATTGGCACACATCCTAATAATGATGAGCCAAGTGGATTGACTAGATGAGATGGCATAGAAGTAGAATCATCATGTGTCAACAAGTCCATCCATCATATGGTCCACAAGCTAAAGTCAACATCATCAAGGTCGGCATCTGAACTCTAACCATGCCCTACACTAGCTAAAGGGTCTATACTAGTATGTATATGTCCCTATGCAATAAAATAGTGGTCAGTAGGTGGATCAAGATGTGTACTACCACCATGACCACTACCATATTGATGAGAGGAATATCACTAAGGACCATGGACATGTTGTTAAACATCTAATATGGGTATGCAAAGATCTTCTTATATGAATCTATATGAATATAATAGATCCTCAACAAGACTAGCCGTAGTATCTCATGCCAACACTCTAGTGAGACCCTATAAGCTAGACAGTGAAGGGATCCCTATTGCACTATACAAGTCTCCTGAAGATTAAGCACTAGACGATGATCTAGAACATTGACAAGACATCAAATACTATCCAACATCATTACTCAAAATAGATCTAACAAATGTGACAATCTCTCCAAATCCCTAAATCACTCCTTGCAAGTAGGTGCTATGCATGGCCTCATCAATTGATAGACCTAATATAGGGGAAATAGTAGGTGCCCTCTCTCTGATAATCAACATATGTGTCCATGGTGGATAACTTGGTTGCCTATAAACTAGTCTACTATGCTCATGTCCTAACTATGATGGTAAATCAATGTAGTTCATTACTTTTCCTAAGTAAACTTCAGCATAAAGATGTCATGAAAAACAGAGTGGAATTTAATTGTTATTTGGGAAATGACCGTGAGAAGCAAAGAAGTGTGGGTATATAAGTACATCCATCTATGGATATATACACTTAAGGGGAGAATACCCCTTCACATACTTTAGTTGAACATAATGTGGGAAACATTCCCTCTACAGTGTCTCTTTTGGCACTAAGTCCTATACCTGCTATAGTGAAAGACCTAAAGAGACCTCTCATCTCTTACTGTCAAGGAAAATCTATATAGAATGTGAAAAATATAGAGAAACACCATGAATCTCATTTCTAATATATGTTTGGCTCTGTAAGATGCTCTAATAGGTACTACTATACACACAAGAGCATGTGGTGGGTGGGGTAGGAGTGTTAGATACAATTGATTAATTGTCTGTTATCTTTGATGTTACACAAATGTCATATCAGTTGTTAGTCAGTGCATGCCAAGATTAATTGGTAAGTGTGGACAATTTTCTATGTCTACCTAGCATTCCTATATAGAAGACAGTGTCTACCGAGTTCACTTGAGTGTCAAAGGAATTCATGCAGAGAAAGATTGTTAACCAAGCTCACTTAGTTAATGAAGGAAAGTTGGATGATATCAGTGGTAACCAAGCTCATTTAGTTGCCAAAATATTTTCACAAGTTTGTAGTGTTAACCAAGCTTTTGTTGGCTAATATAGGAAATCACTTCTCAGTTAGTGTCTACCAAGCTGGGTTGGCTAATGAATGATTTTATTATTTTGGCATATGAAGATTAATTATTTTCTCTATTGGTTCTAGCTGACTATGGTGATGAATATTAGTTATTCTAAGTTGTATTTGAGCTGACTTGACAATAGGAAAGATATGAATAAAAGGTCAAGTTGTGATTTCAAAGTGTGAAAGATTATGAAAGAATTGTAAGTGATGAAGAGAGGAAGAAAATTTGAAGGATAAGAAGAATATCCTTGAGGAGCAGGAAAGCTATATTTGATCAAGAAGAATAAAGTACATGCCAGAACATAGACCCGTAATCAATAATCTAGTTGCATCTCAATCAGGTCATTGCATTGTTACTTTCTAACCATTGTAGCAATGATCCAAATCTCTTAACAAAGTTGGTTTACCAGTGATTTGTAAATCCTTTAACAGGGTGGCAGTTCTATTAAATTAGATAAAGAGCTTTCACAAGGCTAATCCTAACGAGGTGATCAAATCCTTTAATGGGGTCACACCTAACAGTGTGTTTTGTAACATTTAATAGGGATGGCTCCTAATAGGGCTTACTTCAGAAGAGTGAAAAATAGTAGCTAGTTACATTGGTGGTTTTTCCCATATTGGGTGTCCACATTAAATCTTTGTGTCATATGTGTTCATTTCTGTTCTCTCATGCTTGAAAATTAAGGTTAAGTAATTACTAACAACATCTTAAAGATAATTAATTACTTAGTGTTTTCAGTATTTATCGAGTTACAACAATTTCTGTATGTTTATTGGGTATCAACAGTAATCAATTTATCAGTTTGAATTTTGTGTTGACATCTAAAGGGTCTAGGATTTCTTTTAGTGGTAGCTAATTCACCTGCCCCCCACCCCCTTAACTACTCCTCTTATATTTCCAAAAATTGGTATCAGAGCTTTTGGTACTTGTAGAAAAGGTTTCAAGGACCTCTGCCAAAGATCAAGATGTCTTACAAAAGAGAGATTCCAAATGTGAATAGAGATAACTTTGCAACATGTCAAGGACTTATGAGGCTTCCTCTAACTACCATCAGTGATTCAAGTTGCAAGTATCTTGATGCTGAATACAAAACTCCCACTAGAACTTTATCAGTTGAAAATATTGTTGAGAAGAAGAATCATAACATTATTTTGATTGACATTGCATCTCCTCTCAGTTATGTTGAATTTGATGAGGTAAAAGATTCTAAAACTACTCATGAAATGTGGACCAAACTGAAAGATATCTATGGAGAAGATAAAAATGTAAGAAGAGCCAAAGCAAAAACTCTAAGGGGATAGTTTGATCAAATGAAGATGAGAGAAGATGAAATATTGCAAAATATGTGGAAAGAATCAAAGCATCTAGAGGAGACATTAAGGAGGAACCTGTTGTAAGTAAAGTACTCAAAACTCTTCTTCCTATCTATGCAATCAAAGTATCTACTATCCAAGAAATGAGGTGTGATTCAAACAAAAATTTATCCTTGGATGCTCTAGTTGGAAGATTGACAACTATTGAACTAGATAATTATGACAACAATGTTCCTAGTTCCAAGAATATTGAGTTTGCATTTGAAGAAAAACTTTCACTCAAGGAAAAGGGTAAGAAATCAAAGGAAAACCAATTAGAGAGTGAGGAAGAAACCAAAGATAGCTTGGACAGTAATCTTGAAATTATTGAAGCCTTACTTGCAAAGTAGTATTCCATAGGTAGAGGAAAATATAAAGGTAAAATCCACCTAATCTATTTTTTTGTGAAGAAATTGGTCATATTGTTGCTAAATGTCCAAATAGAGAAAGAAAAGATGAGAAGAAATCCCACAAGCATAAAGGCAAGAAGGAAGTCAAAGGTCATAAATCCTACAAAGACAAAGGTAAGAAAACTTGTTTCATGGCTAAAGATTCTAACAATAGTGAAGATGAAATGGCATACATTGCTGTGAAAGATTAATATGATGATGAAGGAGATAAAATGGTGCTTGTCTCTCATGTTAGAAAGAATGAAACTTGGATCATTGATAGTGGATGTTCACATCATATGAATGGAGATAAATCAAAATTTGAGCATTTTGAACATTATGATGGAGGCAGTGTAAGGTTTCTGAAATAATGAACCTTGTTGCATAAAAGGGAAAGGTCGTATCACATTGACCAATGGACTTATTTGTGATAATGCCTATTGGGTTGAAGGACTAAAAAATAATCTACTGAGTGTAGCTAAATTGAACAACATTGGATTAAAGGTTGAATTCATGAATGGCAAGGAAATGCTAGTGGATGACAAAGGAAATCTAGTTGAATCAGGCAAACAAGCTAAATGTAATGTATTTTATCTTAAACTTGGTGATTGCTCATGTTTTATTTCTCAAGTAGAAGAAAGTTTGTTATGACATAGAACATTATGTCATGTAAACTTTGATAATATGGTCAAGATAAGAAAACTCAAGAGAGTAAGAGGTATTCCTAGTTTGATGAAACCTGATGCTGGATTGTGCAAAAAATGCCAAATTGGTAAAATGGGAAAGACTAGTTTCAAGAGCAAAAAACTATCAGTTTGAAGAAGTCTTGGAAATTGTGCATACTGACCTATGTGGACCCATCGGTATAGAATGTTATAGTGGAGAAGCTTTTGAGAAATTCAAATGGCATTTGGCAAGAGTAGAAAAGGAAACTAGAAAAAGATTGAAATGCTTGAGATTAGACAGAGGTGGTGAATTCATCTCCAATGAATTCAATAATTTCTGCATTGAAAGAGGAATCAAAAGACAAGTATCAACTCTTGGTACACCTTAGAAGAATGGTATAGCTAGAAGAAGGAATAGATCCATCATGGATTGTGGAAGGACTCTAATGATTGAAAAGAATATTGCTATCAAATACTGGAAGGAAGCTATCAACACTGCAATTCATACTTTGAATTGAGTTTAGTTGAAGAAGCACTCTAACCATACTCCCTATGAACTATGGTATGGCTACAAACCCAATGTAAGTTACTTGAATGTATTTGGCAGTAAGTGTTATATCTTGAAAGAATCTAGGAAAGGAAAATTTGATATAAAAGGTGATGAACGCATATTTCTAGGAAACTAATGTAAAAGAAAAGTATACAAATGTTTGAATCTATCTACTCATAAGATAATAGAAAGTGCACATGTAAGAATTGATGAGTTTGTAGAAAGAAGTGATGAAGAAAGCAAAATGGAGCCAGAGGATTACAAAAGATTTGTTTACTATGAACCTGACACATTGCCAAATCTATTTGAAAGAAAAGAGACTTCATCTCCTAAGTGCCCTAAATCGCCACTAGTTATCAAGTTCCAAACAGTGCAAATTGAGTCACATTTTGAAGGACTCAAGTCACAATCAGAGGCTATCGAGCTAGTTTGAATCAAACTTGGTGGACCTGAGTCATAGAAAGGACTCGAGCTTGAAGTTAAAGAACATAATGAAGATAGTGAAATTCAATCAAAGTCCAAAAACCCTATATTAGCAAGATATGTTGGAAGGCATCATGCACTTGATCAGATCATTAGAGACAAATTAGATGGAACAATGACAAGAATAAAATTAAAAGGTACATGTCTACTTGTTGAATTTGAACCTAGAAGTGTTAAAGATGCTCTAGAAAATGAAAGTTTGATTGAGGCTATGAATTAAGAGATAGAACAGATGGAGAAGTACAACACTTGGACAATTGTTCTTAGACCTAAGGATAAAAATGTAATTAGAAAAAAATGGGTATTTAGAAATAAGGTGAATGAAGATGCAAAGGTGTCAAGAAATAAAGCAAGGCTAGTGTGTAAAGGCTATTCTCAAGAAGAAGGTATTGATTATGGTGAAACCTTTGCTCCTGTTGCAAGATTAGAAGGTGTTAGGACTCTACTTGCATATGTAGCTCATAGAGCATTCAAAGTATATTAGATGGATGTTAAATTTTCATTCTTAAATGGAATTCTTGATGAGGAAGTCTACATTGAACAAGAAGAATGTTTTGTTGATCCTAACAAAAAGGACTTGGTCTGCAAGTTACAAAAAGCACTATATGGTCTCAAACAAGCCCCTAGAGTTTGTTATGAAAGATTACATAACTATTGGATACATATTGGCTTTCAAAGAACAAATGATAATAGTAGTCTATATATCAAGGAAGGACTAGATAATTAACTTGTGCTAGCAAAAATATTTGTTGATGATACTCTATTCATAGGAAATGATGACTTAAGCAAAGCATTCTTAGAGGAAATGAGTAAAGAGTTTGACTATTTTTGGTGAAATAGAATTCTTTGTTGGATTTCAAATTCAATAGAACAAAAATGGTATCTATATCACTCAATCTAAGTATATCAAGGAGATACTAAAGAAGTTTGGAATGAAATATGCAAGACCAGTTGGAACTCCAATGTGTATTGGACATAAGCTTACCAAAAATGATGACTCCAAAGAAGTAGATTAGACCTTATACATATCAATGAATGAGAAATTACAGTATGTAGTACATACAAGGCTTGACATTGCCTTAGCAATTGGAATAGTGGCAAGATTTTCAGCAAAAACCAAAAAAAACACATGATGGCAATCAAAAGAATCATGAGATATCTAAAAGGTACTAAAGATTATGGCCTATGGTACAAGTTTGGAGACAATCTGAACTTAAACATATTTACTGATGCTAATTGGGTAGGGAGTCTTGATGAAAAAAAAAGAACTAGTGGTGGAGCATTCTTCCTTGGTAAAAGATTGGTATCTTGGACAAGCAAGAAACAAAATTGCACATCTCAATCCATAGAAGAAGCAGAGTATATGGCAGTTGTAGTCAATTGTACTAACATTGTTTGGTTTAAACAATTACTAGGAGGAATGAAGGTTGAAATCAAAGATCCAATAGTCATATACTATGATAACACTAGTGCAATCAACATATCAAAGATTCTAGTGATGCATTCCAAAAAAAAGCACATTGCTATAACATATTACTTTGTAAGAGAACTCGTACAAGATGAAGAAGTCAGATTGGAGTATGTCAATACAAAAGAATAGATTGCAGACATATTCACCAAGCCATTACCAAAGGATGCATTCTTGTATCTAAGAGATAAGCTAGGGGTCATTCTCCTATCCAAAGCTCGCTAAATAAAGTTTAGAGATGCATTAACGAAAACAAGTTGAAAATCAATCAATTGATGTAAATATTGACAAGGGCATATTACAAATGAATCATTACTTAAGGCATGTTGATATCATCATAAATGTTTTCTTTGGCATGTTTTGTCAAAGAGGGAGAAGTTTACTGTCATATCTCTCTACAATTTTAGAGGGAGAAGTTCTACATGAAAGAATATACTTGATAGAAGATTGCTTAAAGATTGAAGCTTACTCACAGAGGGAGTCTTGTTCTCAAAATTTCATCCTGCTATGACATGTTGTGTTGCCATCAATGCAAAAGAGGGAGATTGTTGGATACAATCGATTAATTTTTTATTGTCTTTGATGTTACACAAATGTCATATTAGTTGTTAGTTAGTGCATCCTAAGCTCACTTGGTAAGTGAGGACAATTTTCTATGTTTACCGATCATTCCTATATAGAAGACAGTGTCTACCGAGTTCACTCGGGCATTGAAGAAATTAATGCAGAGAAAGAGTGTTAACAAAGCTCACTTGGTTAATGAAGGAAATTTGGATGATAACAATGCTGACCGAGCTCACTTAGTTACCGAAGGATTTTCACAAGTTCCCAATGTTAACCAAGCTTCTATTGGTTAACACGGGAAGTCACTTCTTAGTCAGTGTCTACTGAGCTAGGTCAGCCAACAAAGAATTTTATTATTTTGGCATATGAAGATTAATTGTTTTATCTATTGGTTCTAGCCGACTATGGTGATGAATATTAGTTATTCTAAGTTGTATTTGAGCTAACTTGATGATAGGAAAGATATAAATAAAAGGTCAAGTTGTCATTTCAAAGTGTGAAACATTGTGAATGAATTGTAAGTGATGAAGAGAGGAAGCGAATTTGAAGGATAAGCAAAATATCTTTGAGGAGTAGGAAAGGTATATTTGATCAAGAAGGATCAAGCACATGCTAGAATTAAAATTTGTTATTAATAATTCAGTTGTATCTCAATCAGGTCATTTCATTGTTACTTTCTAAACATTGTAGCAGTGATCCAAATCTCGTAATAGAGTTGGTTTAATAGCCATTTTTAAATCCTCTAACAGGGTGGCAGTTCTATTGAATTTTCTAAAGACCTTTCACAAGGCCACTTCTAATAAGGTGATCAAATCCTTTAACAGTGTCACACCTAACAGTGTGTTTTGTAACCTTTAACCGGGTTGGCTCCCAACTAGACTTACTTCAAAAGAGTGAAAAATAATAGCTAGTTACATTGGTGGTTTTTCCCATATTGATTTTATGTGTTAAATCTTGGCATCATATGTGTTCATTTATTTTCTCTCATGCTTTCAAATTAAGGTTAAGTAATTACTGATAATATCTTAAAGATAATTAATTAGGGAATGCTTTTAGTATTTACCGAGTATCAGCAATAATCAATTTATCGATCTTTAGTTTGTGTTGACATGTAAGGGATCTGAGATTTATTTTAGTAGTAACTGATTCACCCCCTCCAACCTCTCAGTTACAACTCTTATATTTCCAACAAGGAGGCTATTGATTTTCCATGTGGAGTTTAATTTATGTAGTATATAACACATTTATATAATGTGTAAACCTGAAATTAAAATTAAAAAATGACATTTAAATTAATAAACTTGAAATTTATTATAAAATGATATTGAAGACATTAGAGTTTTTTAAACATGAAATTAAACATATAATACATTTAAACATGAAATGAACATAACATACAGTACTACTCATGTTTTTTATACATCCTAAATTAAAACATGCCATTTAATAAACTTGAAATTTATTGAATTTGATGACATTTAAGAAACAAGAATTTCATAAACATGAAATTAAATAGTGTGTGTTTAAACATGAAACAAACATATGTTATGTACATGTAGATAGAATTTTGTAAACATGAAATGAACATAACATACATGTGTACATTGTGTGTTTTACTTCCTAAAAGTTTAAAATTTTAATGTTGTATGTGTGCATATATATGTTCACCCTAATATTTAAGCTTAATATTTACCCAATAAAACCCTAGTAAAATCCTAAGTTGAACTCCATGAAAGCTGTAATAAAAACCCTAACCTTAGAAGCTTAATTGTAGTCCAAATGTAATTATAATAAGATAAATTAGACATTCACTCTAGAACCCTAACCATTATTTTTATTCTTTTTCAATTTTTATATCATGTGTGTGTGGTGGACTACCTTTTGTTAATTATAGAACTAGATTCACTATATAGCTTAATAGGTATATTGTCATGATCATGGCTAAGGTTAGCAGGGAAATGTGTAGGAATATAATTAGAGTTAGACTTAGTGTTAGCTTTAGAGTTATAAAATTAGTAGTCCATATTGTTTTTGTTGCACGTGCCTCATAGCATTAATCAATTTGATTAGGGTTGAGATTCAAGATTAATGTTATATCATGATTATGGTTTATATTATAGATCTAGGATTAATTTTAGGATTAGGGTTTAGTATTAAGATTGAGTTTAGGGTCATTATTAGGGTTTAATCATGGTAATTTTTCACTAATTTAGGATTAGGAAAATATTTAGGGCTAGGGTTAGGAGTGTGTGTTCAGATATTGTTCTATGTTGAGTAAGTTATTATGGTTAGAGTAAGGGTTAGTGTTATAATTGTGTTTATATAGTTAGATCATTAGTGTTTAATATCAATGTGACACTTATGTGATTGTTATGAGTAGAATTATGATTAGGTTTAGGATCTAGTGTTAAATGTTGAGTAAGTTAATATAATTAGGGTAATGGTTTAGTATTAGAATTAAGGTTTATGTTATGGTTATAGTTATGCTTAGTTTTAGTGTTAAGATTTAGAGCTATATCATTAGAATCATGATCAATGTTAGGGTTAATCTAATGTTTAGGGATCTTTAGGATTAAATGTTTATGGTTAGTGTAAATAGATTAAATATTTTAGTTAAGATGCATATTAGGGTTTTGTAGGGTTAAGTGAGGATCATTGTAAAATTTTATAGGCAGTCTTCACATTATGGTTAGGTTTAGGGACAACTTTTGGGTTAGAATGATATAACTTTAGGTTTAAAGGTTTATGCTTAGAGTCATACTAAAGTTAGAGAAATGGTTATAATTATGGTTATGGTATAGCCTACGTGACTAATATTAAACAAGTAGGATTATGGTTATGATTTAGATTTTATGGTTCTGGTTAGAATCAAGTTCAATTCTAGGGTAAATATATAATGTTTAGAGTTAAGATTAGGATTAAATTTACATGACGGTTAGCATGGTTAGCATTGTGATACATGACATTTACAATTAGGATTGTAGTTATATTTATTTTTTAGATTAGGTCTTAGTCAAGGTTCAATTAGACTTATGATTAAGGTGAGGACCAAGTCAAAGTTTATATTAGGGTTCATATCATGATCTAGCCCATTGGAACTAATGTTAGGGTTACTTCATTGAAATTATTATTAGGGCTAAGGTGAAGATTTAAACATGAACAAACATATACACATCTGTATATATATGCACTTAAATTTTAATAAATTACAAGTTCACATGTGTACATTAAAAATTTCAATGTATGCGTATATCCACAAAATGTATGTATATAAACACATGTATATATATGCATATATACATATATACATGTACATATGTGTGTGCTTGTATATATATATCTACATATCCATATATACATGTACATGATATGTATGTATGTATGTATACATATACACATGTGCATATACATATACATTATTGCATGTGTACATGATATATATATACATATATATATATATATACATATACATATGTATATATATATATGTATATACATATGTATATACATGTGTATATACATATGTATATACATGTGTATATACATATGTATATACATGTGTATATACATATGTATATACATGTGTATATACATGTGTATATACATGTGTATATACATGTGTATATATATATATATATATATATATATATATATATATATATATATATATATATATATATATATATATATATATATATATATATATATATATATATATGAAACTACAATCATTTAAAATGGGCAAAACAAGGGAAAATCATACCCTTTTCTAAGTCATATAGCTTCAGATGCCTCTCTTTCTATTTTTGATCAAAATTGTAGCCCCACTGTCAAAAATAACATGTGGTGTCGTGGTGAAAGTTTTTGAGCAAGTTCCATTTTTTACTAGTTTTGATCAAAACTAGAAAGCTCGAGATTGGGGCTAACAAACCCTAGTCAGGCTTGGTAGTTTTGATTGAAACTACATAGACCAAAACTATTTATATAGTTTAGATCAAAACTACATAACACAAAAATTTTCAATAGTTACTTGTAGATTTATTTGTTTCGATAGAAATTAAATTATTTCTATCGAAACTAAGAAAAGGAAAATTTGTTGTTCCATGATTTTGGAGGAATTTCTTCCTCCCTAAAAGTGTAACCTACTATTATGGGTTCACCCAATACCTTATGAAAAAATGCATAATTTTCTCCTTGACTGTCTCTAAAATCTTGAAATATCATGTAGAAGTCAGCCAAAATAGTTTACATAAGTGTTTGTGTCATTACAAACATATATGCTAAAACTGGTGTACTTAGCAATAGAATATTCTAACACTCTAGCATAACTAACATTGATGTTGTCTCTCGGTTTCTATAGGCTTGACATAAGTTAACTTGACATCGCCGGGTCTTCATTATTTTACTCAGGATGTATTGGCTCAGTTTCTATTGGGATGTTTGACAACCTTTTACTTTCTCAACGTATACCACAATATATGAATAAGTCCTTGTAGCTTGGCCTTCTTTGGATGACTTGGTCACAGTGATGACCGACCAATGCTGCCTCAAAAATGACCAAGTGTTGGGCACTAATAGGTAACTAGCCTTAAAGATCAACATTATGAACTTGGAAAACTATTTCAAGAGAAAGAATTAAAAACTAAATTTAAACTATCAAATGGTAGAACAACATGTTTTATTTCAATCAATAAATATTTCTCTTTGAGAGAAACATACGTTGTATAGATTTTATTTATTAAAGATTCATAATATCATACATACAACTCTCAAGGAGTGAAATGAAAAACCAAAATCATTTACATCTCCCTTTTGTTTTAATCGAAGAACTTCATCTGATACTTCTTCCCTAAGTGCGATCGGATTTCACAAAGAAAATGAGTTTCTACATACATGTGGGTGGACTAAATAAAATAGAGAATACCTTCTTTTTGGTACACCTTTAGATGTAAAGAAAAGACAAATTCTCTTTGCAATCATTGAATCTTCGACGTATATGCATTCAACCATAATAAGCATACTAGAATCATCTTCAAAAACATGTGGAATACAACCTTTACAAATTTGAAACAAATGGAAAAAATATAACGACGTTGGAAAAAAATGCTTTATTATTATACAATGTAATTAATGCAACAGTTTACGTTTGCATACTGAAATAGAATGCCAGCAAAAATAGTATCAATAGAGCCACAACAACATATCCAAAAACCACCAAAAGATTCATGCACCACAGTCGCAAGCTCCACAATCAAAACATAATCATTGCATTGTTTAGGGCAAAAATGACACAGAAATTTTTCCTTTCAAAATCTATTAGCGTTCTTTCATCTTACCCAAAAACATATTTGATACTATTTGAAATCCGCCATACACTTCTACCACGTGGTGTGTCAAACCCAAAGTAGCCTTACACATGGTTCATGTTACTTAACTCAAGTTCTCTCAGTATTCAATATACCACTAAACCCACAACTGATTCCATGGTGTTCGAATAAAATATCTTTCTTTTACATTTGCAATATTTGGTGTCGTTAAACAAATATATTAACTTTTCAATGTCACTTTGCTAATTGCATCAAGGACAATATGCATACAACAATTCCTAACACAAATACTAATAAGAAAGAACTAGAGACAGACAGAAGAAGAATAAGGGCCTTAAAAAGTATCATAAGAGCCAACTTGAACATAAATTATATGTGTTCAAAACCTAATAATAAAATATACAATATATAACTTTTGATATTACAAAATAAATTATCTTGTACTTTTTATATATGAAGACATTCTCTACATATATTTAAATATGAGAATTATATTTATCTTCTTTAGAAATAAATATTTATTTTGAAATATATTCATATTTTATAAAGCATTATATTTACATTGGGTTAGTTTTCTTAAATAAGAGGAAAAATATCCTTATCTAATTATTAAGATTATTTTAATAGACAATAGAAAAAGTGACTTCTCCTCTTTTCTATAATTTTTTTAAATAACAATAATTTTTTATTAATATAAAAGTAAGAGACTCCAAACTCATCCCAAACTTTAGAAAATACACATTATCATTTCTAAAACATCATATAACATTAATTCATTCCAATACATTTTTTATTTATGAAAAGTATAGTTAACCATGTTTTAAAATAAATATTTCAAAACAATATATACATTAATTAATTATCATACTATATAAGAACAATTTCACTTATTGTTTCCAAAACTTTACAACATAAATCTAAATTAGATAAAATGATGCGCTCAGTTTTGTAATGTATGTTAATTATTGTCAGTTGGACAGTTGTTATTTCTGACCTGGAAATAGCAGTAGTATTTATGGGTAGCTTGGACAGCTTATCTATGAATAGCGGTTGTATTTATGGGTGGTTTGGACAGGTGTTTGTCCACTTGTCAAAAATTAGTAAATGGTTATTATTTACTAATTTTAGTGATTCCTTTTGGACACTTTGCAACTAATTCTATTAGTGGTTGTCGAGTTGTCTTAATCTCAACCATTGGTTAGATTTAATCTCAGTCGTTGGTTTACCAACAGGAGTAGTATAGAAAGGGGTCATTGGGTCATTTGGAGAAGAAGTTTTGGAGAAACGTTTGCAGTGTTAGCAAACAGTCTTGCAGTGTTAGCAAGGGTGCAGTGTTAGCGTGGGAATAGCAGTGGGGAATATCAGCAGGATAAATTAGGAGGTTGTCGAAGTTCTGCCAGTGAGAGGCAAGGAATTTTGTATCTCTTGATTTGCTGAAGTTTAATATAATTCCTCATCTGTAGAACTGGTTTTCCTTAGGGGTTTTTCCAAGGACAATTTGTCCGAAAATATTGTGTTCATTGTGTTGCGCATTTCTTTCCGTATTTTTTATAAGTGAAGTTGCAGTTGTGTTATTTTTCGATATTAGCTGAGAATTTATTTTCAGTAGTTTAATAATCGTTTATGATAGAAGATTAATAATCAATGACTGCAATAGTTTGATTTTTCACAATGTATATCAATGTTATATAAAAAGACATGTTTAATTTTGTAACATATATATCTACATTAGATTAAAGACATGCTTAATAGAATTAAAGCCTTTTAATTTTTCTTTCTCATAATATATTCATAAATTAAAAAAATCCACCAACTTAAAAAAACTAAATTAAAAATTCACAAAACCAATAAAACATTTTTAAAAAAACCTAAAACAACCAAATCAACCCTAGCACAGAGGAAAGTGAATGTTACCACGGGGGAGGGGTTACTTGCCTCTACAATAACACTTGTAGATATTTATTATTATAACAAGAATACAAATAATCAATTCAAGTAGAGTGTTTTTTTACTTTTATCGCGGGAGAAGAAGGTCTAAGATTTGGTGTTCTTGAAGAGGATTAATTTCTTTCAACAAACAAATACATATGTTTAAGTAACATGAATATATTCCAATACTTAAAAGAAACAATAGAGAAATTTAAAAATGAAATTCATATCAATAAGGGAAATTGTAGGAAATTGTAAGGACATGTGATTTTTTCTTGTGTTTTGGACAGTTCAATGAACATTTTTGTCTTAATAATTAGCTTGTGAATAGTATATTTATATGTTTCTATTGATTTACCATTTTATTCTTAAAAACTGTTGTCTTATATTTTAGATGAGATTAATGATTGTGAAATTTAAATGATTAGAACATTATATTAATTTATAAAATTAGTTTTTAATTTGGTCAATTATTTTAGTACCATATACAAGATTTTTTTTTGCCATAGATGGACAGTGTTATTGTACCCAAAGACGCTTCTTCATTCATTTGAAATCATTGACAAAATGATTAGGCACATCTAATCTTTAATTAGTAAAATGAATACATTAACCTATTACATTATCAAAATATTTTGAAATCACCATCTTAATTTAATTACACTTTTACTGTCCCCTGTCTTCATTGGGGTTATAAACCTGAAATGTTGAAGATCTTGACAAATGAGAACTTTATTCATATCACAAAACAAATTCTTAAACATGTTTATAATCATGCCTATTCATTATAAAATTCAAAAATTTAAAATATTATGTGAATAAGTTGTAGATTCTAGAAATTAATGAGATCAATTTCATGAAAGCCTAGTCACCATTATTTATAGTGAATTCAAAATAACTTGATTCAACATGAAACATATTATTATCTATAGTGAACTCAAAATAACTCAAGTCAACATGAAACATATTATGACTTATAAAACTACTGATTATTTTCTTATCTCATTTTTTCTTAAATTCCACTTAATAATAGTTTTCATATATCATAATGTCAAAAGAATTAATATAAATCATAATAAAAAAAAATATATAAGTAATAGGCTTTAATCTTAATTAAATATTATAATTTATTGAAATTAAATATTATAATGTATTACGTTAGAAAATAAACTAGAATGAAGACCTCTTACATAAGAAGTTGGCAAGGCACCATTCCATACCTAGACATATAAGAAAATTAATTACATGGAGATGGAAACATACAGCTGAGACAAAACTAATTAGAGTTGTGAAGTTTCAGAGTTCTTTCTCCACTTCTTTTGTATTTATCAACGAGTCCCAACGATGCGCTGACACATTTATATCTGTGTTTTATCTTATCTGGCACCTCTCTTTCTAATCGGTATGTTCAACCACCTCATTCCATCCAATGTATTCTAACTCTATGCAGATAGCTTGTTTTGTGTGTTTGTTTTTAATTCGAATTCCCACCCCAATTGCAAGAATATTCTATGTGCTTTTCAAGGGAATGTTTGAGATCCCGGGATAGATTGTTTTGTGTTTTGTTTTCATTTGAGTTCCCACCCGATTGCAAGAATATTCTATGTCGCTAATTAATTGGAAAGAGGAAGGTAGTTGTTTGGTGTGTCGATTTAAAAAATTGAAAATAGACCGAATACTATTAAATTCTTTGACCGCGCATATTAAATTCGTTGCAGAACCAGAATAAAAGTTTCGAAGCTGGCAGTTTTGTCGGGGACGAGATGAGGAACATCAAATTCCTCTTGTTTCCTCCAAAGAAGGATGGCCTCGATATTCACGCCTTTTCGGATATATCCAATTCTCTCTTGTAATCTGAAATGAAGAAGGCTTCGATGTAAGAAAACTGTCTTGTGTGATAATTTCCGTAATGGTATACAGCCTGTATAACATTATGATCCTTTGGTCCAGAGTTAAATTCCTGATTACGGCCAACATCCAAAAGTTACACTTGACAAGATTGCTTTTTTGCTCGTATATTACATGTTCTGTTCTCCGTTACGTGTTGGATCCTTGTGTCGTTAGTTTTGACTTTCCTCCACAAACGGATGTCCAGCTGTGGAGGAAAGTCAAAACTAACGACACCAGCATCGGCCGAGGCCGTATGAGATCAGTCTGATGGGTACAATTTGCAAGTCGTGGCTTGTCGGGAAGTTACTATCAATGGGCGACGTAGGATTCTGAAGATGAAAAATATTTGATAAAAAATCCAGATATGTATAGAAGAGATACCAACAAAGTCACTTCACAAAAATATATATTGATATTTGTCAGAATCAAATCAAGAAATGCACAGATGGAAAAGGGTGAAGATTAAGTCCCACTGAAACCGCGCAAGCCAAATAGGGAAGATCTTTCACTTCCAAAATGGTGAACAATCCAGAATTCCAACAGGAATTCGCAATACATAGAAAATAATCTAAAAGCATGCTTAAAACAACCTACAAGAAGGCCTTATAAAGGGCTTCGGGGAAACTTCCCAAAGGATTACAAAATAGCAATAAGCTGACAAGTACAAAAATAACCAATGGGCCAGAGAGATTAAAAACATTGATTCTTAGTGACATAACAAAATATTATTATTTAATAATATTGGGGACATTACAATCCTCCGTGCCCAAAAATTGCTTGCCCTCAAGCAATTGCAAACATGGATGCTCTAGAATTTGCTCACCTTCCCAGGTGGCATCCTCGACAGGAAGATCCTTCCATCACACAAGAAACTCTTTAATGGTACGGGACCTGAGCTTCTTCTCCCGAACATCTATGATCTCTGCTGATTCTAAAATCAATTTCCCTTCATCAATGGGAGGCAATTCCTTCAACACTATGACATGTTGTCCAATAGCCTTCTTCAGTGATGACATTTGAAAAACATTGTGGATTCGACTCCCTTCAGGAAGCTCCAATTTGTAGGCAACTTCTCATATCTTTCAAACCACTCTATAGGGTCCATAGAAGCATGGTTTTAGTTTCTCCTTACTAGATGACTTCAAGGAGGATTGTTTATATGTTGAATTAGAAGTTATGCCAGATCAGCCACCTCAAAATTTCTCTCACTTCGATGTCAGTCTACAAATATCTTATGTTGATTTTGAGCCCTGTGTAGATTTTCCTTGAGAGATCTCATGATATCTAAATTCTCCTAAAGCCAATCTTTAATCCTCAGTGCACGACTGTCTCCCAATGCCAAATCCATGAATGATGAAGGTTCATAACCATACAACACTTTAAAGGATGGCATGCCTATTGACATGTGATAGGTAGTGTTGTAACAATGCTCACCCAGATGCAACCAATGCACCCATGCCTTCTATTGCGCTAAAACATAATTCCTCAGATAGCCTCCAACCGTTTGTTCACAATCTCTGTTTGTCCATCTAACTCTGGGTGGTAGCTCATACTTGGTGACAATTGCATTCTCGCTAGCCTAAATAACTCCATCCAAAAATTGCTATGGAAATGACTATCTCTGTGACTTACTATATTTTGTGGAAGACCATGTAAATGGAAAACCTCACGAAAGAACAACTCGGCCACTTATGATGCTTGGTACCCAGTGGAAATGGAAAAGAAATGGGCATACTTGGTCAAATGATCAACCACGACAAAAATGCAGTCCTTGCCCTGAACTTTGTGTAGCCTAGTGATGAAATCCATTGAAATGCTTTCACACTTTTGATCAGGGATTGGAAATGGTTGGAGAAGTTTTGCAGGTAGGGTATTCTCAGATTTGTTTTGCTGACAGGTAGAGCATTCTCGTACATACTCTAAGATGTCATTCTTGAGGCCTTCCATGTAAAACAATCTCAGATTTGCTTGTAGGTTTTCAAGTATCGTGGGTATCTAGCCAACGATGAATCATGCATCTCCTTCAGAATTCTTCCCTTCATTTTGGACTTGGGTACCAGATAAATCCTGCCCTTGTAGTAGATAATATCATCAACGACATTATACCTATCATCTTGTACTTGATCATCCATCAACTAGCAAGAAAATATGTTCTTGGAGTATTCAACCAATAGGCATTCCTTCCAATCTGCTGAAATTTTAGACAATGAACATATTGTAGGCCTCCTTGATAGAGCATCAACCACTACATAATGTTTTCCCTTCACATACTCAATATCAAAGTCAAAAGCTTGAATTCTGCTCACCCACTTCTATTGTCATTCATTTAAATCTTCCTACTCTAAAAAATATCTTGGGTTGTTGTGATTTGTCCACACCACAAAGTTTACCCCAACAAGATACTGCTAAAATGTTGTTAGTGCATGCATGATTGTGAGCATCTCTTTATCATAGATAGAGTACAATCATTCTTCTTCTGAGAGTTTTCAACTCTCGAATGTAATGAGGTGATGGTTTTTCATCAAAACCACCCCAATATCTTCTCCTAAAACATCACACTCTAAGATGAAGGACAAATTGAAATCAGGTAGTGCTAGCACTATGCATGAACTCATAACTTCCTTCAACTTGCCAAAAGTGTGTTGTGCCTTCATATCCCAATGAAAAGATCCTTTTTTGTCAGATCTATTAGCGGTGCACTAAGTTGTGAGAACCCCTTCACAAACCTTCTATAGTAACTACACAATCCAAGAAATCAACGTAGATCAGAGAGAATCTTGGAAAGTAGCCAATCCAAGATTGCTTGAATCTTTTCCTCATATACCTGAACAACTTGAGCACTGACTATATGCCCTAGATACAATATCTGTGTCATTCCAAACTCGCATTAAGACCTCTTGGAAAATAGTGATTGTGTCTCCATAATTCTGAGTACTTCATCCAAATGCCTCAAATGTTCCTCCCATGTCTTACTGTAAATAAGTATGTCATCAAAAAAAACCAATAGCTACTTTCATAGTTGCTTCGTGAAGATGTGGTTCATGCATCATTGGAAAGTAGTTGGAGCATTGGTTAGACCAAATGACATAACTAGGAACTCATAATTTCTGTAGTGGCAATGGAAGGTGGTCTTCTCTACATCTTCATCCCTCACGCAGATCTAATGGTATCGTGAATGAAGATCTATTTTGGAAAAATAGAGTGCACCATGTAACGCATCCAATAGTTTGTTGATCCTGGGGATGGGGTACCTATTTTTCATGATTTTCTTTTTCAGTGCATGATAGTCCACACACATTCTGATGGTTCCATCCTTTTTCTTAACTAAAACTATTGACGATGCAAAGGGACTGGAACTAGGCCTAATCTATCCTTTCTCTAGGAGTTTTTGGATTATTTTTTCTATCTCCTCAAACCTTTTTTGGATGGCGGTATGGTGTAGTGATGATGAGTTTGGCTCAAATCCTCTATGTGGAGGGATGCCTAGAGGGATGTTGATGAAGACTGTACTATGCTTATCCAACACTATGTGAAGCTCATCATCCTAGTGGTCAATCTGTTGTCCTTTCATCATTTTTGTTGATATCAAACATTGTGCTACCCAAACAATGTCACATCATGTCGAAGAGTAGTTTCCATCCATTGTGTTGAGATTTCCTTCAACCCTCCATTTGACATTCCCCTGAGGACCAACTTCTTTCCATCCACTTCAAATGGAAACTCCATTCGTTTGATGTTTCCATCCACTAGATGCCAAGAATGACTTCCATGTAATCTAGATCTAGTACAAGGAAATCTTCAGTCACCATATGGTTTCCCATGGAAATGCTAAGTTGTGGGACCAAATGGGTACATGATAGGAGGTTTCCTCCAGCTACTTGGACTTGGAATCCTACATGTGTTTCTATAGTTAAACCTCTTCATTCCACAAGTGATGAATTAATGCAATCGAATGTGGCCCCACTATCTAACATAACTATGACTTGTTGTCCTTGGAGATTTCCTCGTACCCAAAAAATAGTACACCTCCAAGTGCCTGCAAGAGCAATGGTTCCTCCCTGCATGACTTATGTTTCCCTCTTTCACAATTTGTTGATCATCTTCTTTCACTCATGGTTCCTCATCCTCTTCATTGTTTGACATCACCTCTATGTAATGGATCTTCCCCTTCCCTAAGCATCAGTGTCCTAGTTCCCATGATTCTTTATAATCAAAACATAACTTCCTCCTCCTCAACTCTTGTTTCATAGCTTCATCTATTGACTACTTTTTGGAGGGAGCTTTTTGTCTTTCTCGTTTGGAACAATGGCTGGCCTAGCACGTGAATAACTTTTAGAAGAAGAAGTGGATGTTGCCATGTCTCATGCCTTTTTGATTGCTTCCACAAGTGTGTTAGGGTTAAAACCCTTCACCCAACCCTTTAAGGGTTCAGTCAACCCATCCATGAATAAAACAACAAGTCTTCTCTCTAAAATGTTTGTCACTAGTACTAATAGCCTCTGAAATTTTGCAATGTAACTCTCCATTAATCTAATTTTCTTTAGTTGTGCTAACTCCTTGATGTTAAGCTCTAGATCCCTTTTGTCAAAATGGTCAATAAGTCTCTCTGTGAGCTCAACATATGAAGTGATTCGATCATGACTTAGGGCACCCATCCCATGGTGCCACCATTCATGGGAAATTCCCTCCAAGTGAAGTGTTGCATACTTGATTGCCTATTCTTTAGGCATGGGGTTGAGTTGGAAGTATGTATCAGCCTTTTGAACCTATGATCATGCTGATGTATACCTAGATCCATCAAAGCTTGATAAGTTTATCTTTCCAATATTTCTGCCTCCTAGAATATCTCATCCACAAATCTCCATAATTCTTGAAGGATAATTCTACACCAAATCTGGCATCAAATCAGTCTTGATAAAATCGATCTTACATTTCAAGGAAAGTAGGCTCTTGTTCCCTAGGTTGTTCCAACCATCAAGGAAATGTCAGCATCATTGGTCATGTGCGGGATCACTCTGTATGAAGCCTTGCTTTGATAGAATTTTCACCATGCCCATTGTGTCCTCCATTTGACCTTCCTTGTGCCAAAAGTTGGAGGGTCTCGCCAATTTGATCTTTCCCTTTTGCCAAGGTCTCACTGAGCTATCATTGTCAATTTAACAAGGTTTCACTGAGTTGTTGTTGTCCACTTGTTAGCTCCATTAGAAGTTGCCTCATGTCTGCACTTGATTCACCCATTCTTCCTACTAATCAGGATCTTAGTGGCATCTGATATCACTGACAGGCTAACAAGATCGCTAGCTCTAATACCACTATAATGTTCCTAAGGGGAACTCGGCCTAAAGGGTAATTACTTAGTTAGCCTTGGCATGTGCTCCCAGTAGAAAATGCTTTTGCTAGTTCTCCCTGCGTGCTTCGGGTAGTCTTTCTAGTTCCTCTAATAGTTCTCCTCTGCTCCTCAAGTAGTTCTCATATGTGCCTTAGGTAGTCTTTCCAGTGCCTCAAGATGTGTGTCATGCGGTGTTAATGTGCAGGATGGAAATGTCATATGGTACCTTATTGCTTGTATGGTATGTTAGGGTTTAACCATACAGATAGTGGGAGGTAGTACAATAGACAAGGCTAGGAAGGTCGTATGATAGCTTCAGCCAAGGTCATATGGGATCAATCTGTACAATAGCCTTGTTGTGACAGGGTACAGTTTGCAAGTCGTGGCTTGTCAGGAAGTTACTATCAATGGGTGACATATGATTCCTAAGATGAACAATATTTGATAAGAAATCTAGATATGCACACAAGAGATACCAACAAAGTCACTTTACAAAAATATATCATTATTTGCCAGAATTAAATCAAGAAATACACAAATGAAATATGGTGAGAGTTAAGTCCCACCGAAACTGTGCAAGCCAAATAGGGAAGATCTTTCACTTCCAAAATGGCGAACGATCCAAAACTCCAATAGGAATTCATAGTAAATAGAAAATAATCCCAAAGCATGCCAAAAATAACCTACAAGAAGGCCTTATAAAGGGTTTCAAGAAAACTTCCCAAAGGATTACAAAATAGCAATAAGTTGAAAAGTACAAAAATAACCAATGGGCCTGAGACATTAAAAACATTGATTCTTAACCACATAACAAAATATTATAATTTAATAATATTGGGTACATTACATTTAGATATTGTATGCCAACTTCATTTCCAAGGACAACCAACTCGAGAATGATGAAGAGCTAGACCAATGGCTTGCTATGGCTGTTCAATCTACACGCAAGTTTGCTACAAACAATTTCAGTTCAGATGAAGTGATTGGAGAAGGAAGCTTTGGGAGGGCGTATAGAGGTACTCTACCCAGCATGAATAGAGATGTGGCTATGAAGAGGATAAGTGCAAATTCCAATCAAGGCAAGAAAGAGTACGAGGTAGAAGTGATTGTAAATGGAAAGCTCTCGCACCCTAATGTTGTCAAGCTTTTGGGATGGCTCCATCACAAGGACAACATGTTTCTTGTCTATGAATTTCTCCACAATAGAACTCTTGAAAAATATATATTTTGGGAATCCACAGGTTCCTCTCCATTGGAATCAAAGATATAGAATAGCCCATGAAATAGCCTCTGTTGTCCTTTATCTTCACAAGGAATGCCCAGAGAGTGTTGTGCGCAGAGACATCAAGGTGAGAAACATAATGTTAGATTCACATTTCAGAGCCAAATTGGGACATTTTGGTCTGGTGCAAGAGCTAAAATCTACAAAGAAGGAGCACACCACCTGTCCAACAGGTATGGTTGGGTATATGGACCCCGAACTACTCAAAATTAGAAAGGCCAGTCAAGAATCTGATGTGTACAACTTTGGAGCTCTCACACTTACAATTGCTTATGGAAGGAAACTGGCTGACAATAGCTTAAATCAACATGAATCCAGTTTGCTAAAATGGGTGTGGCACATGAAGGTAGAGCAGGAAATATTACATGTGGAAAATAAGAAACTATTAGACTTATTTCATTAAATTAGGTTAGTTTCTAATAAGGGGGAATGTTAGATTTGTTGGATTAATGTAATAAGGGGGAATTTTAAATTTATTACATTAATTAGGCTAGTTTCTAAGTTTAGTTTAAATAAATAAATTAGTTAAATGTATAGTTTCTGGAAGTTATTCCTATGAGCAGTTTTTGTAAGGGAAAATAAGGCTGTATAAAGATACTTAGACATCAATGTATATAATTTAGTATCAGTTCACTATCAAGTCTACATGTATCCAAACGTATCTAGAAAATTTGAATCAATAATATTAGTCATTTTATATTTTAGCTCTTTCATTTGGTATCAGAACCTATTGATCGATGGGGAGAAGAGTTCTTTTAATGGATTTTGGATGACCAAACCCTAACTTATTGAAGATAGGAGGCTGGAGGTATTGGAGGTTGGAGGATTTTTATCATCTCAAGCTAGCTTCTCACTTAGAGATGATTACTACATGAGAAGTACCTATTTGTATCCCTAAAGAAAAGAGGGGGCTTAGTTGCGTTATTGTCCTTCTATGGAGTTGGGTGGGGAGGGGGATAGGATTTAAAGAATGGCATTAGAGACACTTAGAGGAGATGCAAACTTTCTTAAGAAAGGCATCCATGTACATATTAGTGGTGATTGTTTCTATGGCACTTGAGAAGGTGTTAGACACACTCAGAGGAGATGTGGACTTTTAAAGGAAAGGCATCTCATGTGCAACACCAAAGGAGGCATTAGGCACACTCCATGGAGATGTGAAATTTTGGAAGAACTATGTCTCATTGTGTAAGAGTGGTGGAAACAATGTTATTATGAGGACAACTTTAGGATTTGTAGTCTAAAGTTGGGATATAAGGGAAACTTCAAGATTAGGATTTGTAATCTAAAGTTGTAGAGAGAAAATCTACTTTGAAAGATTGGTGAAGGAGCTTCATCAAAGTTTCTAGAGGAATAATATTGGTGAAGCCTTTCACTTTTATTGGATTAATGTAATAAGGGGGGAATGATGGACTTATTACATTAATTAGGTTAGTTTCTAATAAGGGGGAATGTTAGATCGGTTGGATTAATGGAATAAGGGGGGAATGTTAGAGTTATTGCATTAATTAGGTTAGTTTCTAATAAGGGGGAATGTTAGATTTGTTGGATAATTTAATAAGGGGGAATGTTAGATTTATTACATTAATAAGGCTAGTTTCTAAGTTTAGTTTAAATAAATAAATAAGTTAAATGTATAGTTGCTTGAAGTTATTCCTATGAGTAGCTTTTGTAAGGAAAAATAAGGCTATATAAAGATACTCAGACATCAATGTATATAATTCAATATCAATTTAGTATCAAGTTTGTATGTATCCAAATGTATCCAAAAAATATGAATCAATAATATCAGTCATTTTATATTTTAGCTCTTTTAGAAACTTGATGGAAATTTCAATCTTGAGCAAGTGGATACTATTGGTGGGTTTATCGTATTGTCTCCCCGATTCAAGAGGCTGAGCAAAGATGGAACAAGTAGTGGAGATGTTGGAAATGAAAGCCGAGTTGCCTCCTCTTCCTCAAGCTCTTTATGGTGACCATCTTCCATTGGGCTTGAGTCAGGGTTAGGAGAGACTCTTGACAGTTGTACCATGGGGATTAACTCATCTTCCACTCATCATGTTTTTGGTCTAAGATAATTTATACCACGTAAAACATCTCTGCTAGACTTCTCCATGGACCACTATCAACAAATTTCCAGTTACCATGTTTAATATGGAAACTTCCAACACCATCCAATCAAGTTGTTCTCTTTCATATTATTCACATGTAAATTTGATTGTGATAGTTTACAATATAGAATGATCTAAGTCCTCTATAAATAAGCATATGTATTCAACATTGTTGTAAGACACATTTGAGAAAAGGCAATGAAAGGAAGTTTCAATAATTCAAGTGCAGCAACACATTTATAATGTCTTTGTTTTTATGTGTTTATCATTTTATCTATATTTGTGTCTTTAGTATGAGGTATGGACTTAATATATCCTCCCCTTCAGAGTGGTATTAGAGTCAGAAGGATGGAATTGCTGATTGTGATAAAAGAGATGGCAATGTTTCAGTGCTTCCAAATTGTGGAGGATTGCTTTGTGTTATGAAAAAGATAGCTTTTTTGAACAAGACCATAGAGGAAGTGTTGAGCAAATGTTTGAAGAGGGAAAGTCAGCATGAACATGTGAATGCCAATTCATAGCTCTGAACATCTGGTCAAGGATATACATGTCTCTATTCCCAATTAATGTACTCAGAATATAAGACCTCAAGTTAGCAAGTATGTATCCAAACACCAAAACTCCAAAGGCCAGAGTTGGTCATGGACCTGTAGCTTATTCAATTAGTATGCTAGATGAATAGAGAAATTGAATCCAACATTTGCATTCAATAATAGATATGATGGTTAGTTCATTTAATGTTTTAGTGCTTTCATCATGCAAATTGTACTAGCTTTCACAATAATGTGTAGCCTATTGAAGATTGAAATTTTGAGTTTTTCTAAAATACTATTAATAAACCACTGTTAAATTATTTTATAATCTTCTCTCCAAAACACGGTTTGCACTACAATGTACCTCTAGAGTGTCCAACAAATTTCAAAATAACAAAACTTTTTTGTGCGACAAGTTTTAGTATAAACAAAACTTAGCAAGTATTCTTTCCATTTCATTTGGTTTGCATCTCAAAATGATAAGAAATATCAATTGGATACAAGATATAATATTTTTGTTTTTTACCAATACAAATTTACATCTACACCTTCTAGTATAAAATAGTTAATTCTAATTTTTACAGCTTCAACTTCCTTTCTATAAAGAAAAATCAATGACACCTCAACAATCTCCATAAAATGCAAAAAATTCAGCAAGAGTCAAAGTCATTTGAATATTGACCAGTCAACATTAGTTGATTAACTATCATTAACTTTAACAAAAATGATACATATACATATATGCTCAAATATAAAAGAAACCATAATTTTGTTACCTGAATACCATGATGTATCAATTATGTCAACCATTTTGACAGAAGCTCCAGAACCTATCAAAGAACATAAGGAAAAGAATATTGTAGGAGTGCTTTACCACCCTACCATGAAGCTATTACACTTCCCCAAAATCTTTCCTGACATGAAAGATACCTAGCCTAACATCAAAGAAGTCTAAACAAGAAAAACTAGGAGGAGAGTAATAGAGTATGTGCTACATGATACATTCACATTCTATCATCATTATAGCATATTGAAGTCTTCAATAACATGTCTTGTAAATCTATGGTTATTTCATACATAGAAAGGCTAATGCAAAGATTTTCACTCAATACTTCACTCATCATGATCCAAATTTGCATTCCTCACATATTTAAAATTGAAATAAGATAATTTATGGACTATCTACACATAATCATAAAATTTATTACATACTTATTAAAATCATAAACATTTCTTAGATACAAATGATTTTATTCAAACAATAGGTATTATTGCATACAAACTTACACATGGAAATACACCTTATGATTTGGTCGCTAAGAACAATTGTATTGTTTTGTCTTTGCCATGTTTATATCCTTTTCTAATATGCATACAAATCTCAACCTTTGTATCTACAGATGACCAATCAAAAAACACACTTCTAAAGGAAGAAGTAACTTCTTCATAATTCATCTTTCCATTGTTACATAAGATGGTTTATGTAATCATTGTTTTAATTACTGTCATTACAAATTCCGTATAGATAAAATATATTGAGTGAACTACATAACATGTTTGCACATGACATCTTATCCAAGCATAGATTTCAATAGTGAAATATTAATGATTGGTTATTGTCAACCATTTTCAAATAAAATTAATCAATTAAATATTAAACATGATACTTAACCTTTTGTTTCATGTAAAAACAATAAAACGTCACACTGTAGATACACAACCAATAAAATGGTTTGCAATACTAATTAAATCATTGATTCTATTTCAAATTTAAAACTTGTACATAATAAGATCAAAATATCACCAAGTTCAGAGTACAAGAGTATAAGAAGAGAATCATTGGGAGTAGATTGTTTCTTTTAAAAAAACAATTGAGAGTGTAATGAGTCATAATCGTAGATTAGCAGTATCAAAATATGAAGTTAGAAAATAAAACACTCAGGACAACAAAATGTAATGAGACGAAATAACTCAAACAAGGTAATTTTTAACATCTTAACAAGAAAAGTTATGGTTTTGTTTTGTATAACAATATAGTAATATCATATTTAACAATCTTGAAGCACTATGTCCCCATATATGTAAAATGGGTATGAAATTATTCTTTTCTAATTTTTATATCACTCAAAATGTAGTAAGATCATATGAACAACTACTTTAGAGATAAAAATGGATGTAACATTGTTTAAATCTAGAATTATCAACAAAAAGAAAGATCCTTGAGAGTGAAAGTTTATAAATTGAAATTGAATTTTACATACTATGAGGGCTTACATCTCCTGGTTAAACATCTCTTACAAAGTTTTATGACTACCCATAAAGATAGACATCATTTCTAGACCATTCATTTCGTTTACCTATCTGAAATTTCTAGTATAGCTAAATTCCAATGCATGGATCTGATGGTTAACAACCTATTTACTTGTCTTTTAACAAAAGCACAAACCATTCATACAAGTTAAAATGTAATTCCATCTATTATTTCAACAAAAAGATAACACACTCTTGAACATGTAAATCCACAAGCCTGAACCTATTTAGTTAATGGTCAAGAATGTAAGAAAATTCAGAGTTATCCCTAAATGCTAAGGTATGAAACTATACAATCATCATTTGTTTAGCACAACATACACTACTCAATCGATGTGATTAGACTCAATTTTCTTTTACCCTAATCTAAAGATATTTCATGCTATGATGGCAATCTCAACATAAGTAGATTTAGAAGAGAACGTAATGTTAGAGTTGTACTTTTTTACTAGTGAATCATTTATGCTAGGGCCATTGCATTCGGTTGATTGGGTCCAAATCTTTATTATACATATATATATATTCCATAATCACAAAGATGTTTCCTTGTAGAGAAGTGACGATGCTTATAAATTTACCAAGTCTTAGACACACCTTAAGAAAAGAATACAACCCAATTCAATTTCAAAGACAGTATTCTGAAAGAGTAAGCTATGCAACTCAGGGTAGAAGTATTTACACAAACCTAAATGTTTTAGCATCCATTCAAAATTGAACAAAAAAAACCAAGGAACTTGGTATTACTCACAGTTCTAATTTCCCTCTTGTTGTGGCACTTTCGAAGAACCTCTTTCCTCCAACCCTTGTTCTCCAGCCGTCGGCCTACTTCAAGATACTAGTTTTGTATATAATTTTCCCCCTTCTTGTTTTCCCAAAAGTTCTTTACAATCAAGATTCAGTATCATATAAAGATAGGCATCTATTTCAGATTGATAGCATCTCATATCAACAGGTCTTTCCTGTAGATGGTCTACATTCAATTTCCATCTTTTAGAACCATACTAATTTGCAAAACTCCCCCTCCCTCCTCTTTCCTTTCAACGCCTTAATAAATGTGAATACGTGCCGATTATAATAGTAGTCTTAGAGTTCTTTTTTTTTTTAAAAAGCTTTAAAAAAAATTTGTAACTGTTTGTCTAAAACTCCCATCATCGGTTGTAATAAATTTGTTATTAATTTTTGTTTGATTCTAATTCAAGCAATTTATTTATTTGGTTTTTGTTCAGGTGGTAGTCCAATATTGATTTATTCTATATTGGATGGAGTGGGTTGTGACACTTTCTTTGGAGATAGTAGTTGACATCACAATGCCTTTGGATGGATTATTTTAACTAAAAGTGGGGTAAAAATTTTATTGAATATCAAAGAGAGCATAACAACATAAGAAACAAAGAGAACTACAAAGCTTTATCCTGGTCCACAAGTTGAACCAACATCTGAGATAAATCAAGGGGAAGCATCCTATAATCAATAATGTTCCAATCTAGTCCATACTCAGAGGCCCATTTAGCCAAACAATCAGCCACACCGTTCCACTCACAAGGGATATGCATAAAAGACACATAATCTAGAGAATTACATAACTAAATGATCTGCTAAATAACTAGAGCCAAATGCCAATCCACATGCAAAAGGTTCCTACTATTCAATAAATTCACAACTACCTGTGAATCAGTCTCACATATAATTCTTTTCTAGCCATGTTGACAACACTATTCCACTGCAACCAAGATAGCCAGGGCTTCCATGAGGTTATTAGTATGGTGGTCCTTGTATATAGAAAACAAAAACTACATATCACAAGAATTATCATGCCCAACTCCCCCAATACCAGTTGGGCTAGGATTTCCCCAAGAAGAACCATCAGTGTTGATTTTAAGAATGCCTGCCTTAGGAGGAGACCAATGCCCCTCACGATTAACACGCTGAGTGTTGCCGAGATCTATTCCCAAAGCAGTTGTGGGGGACCGAGGGAATGTTGCCCTAAAGAGGAAAGGAAAGGCATGAGAAAATACCAACATCTATAGGATCCAAACCTTCACCAATGTCACTTTTAGCTAAGAGTGTTTCATGAAGAGAATTAACAATTTTTCCCCACAGGTGTTTGATCTCAAACTGCATATCATGAAAGATTCTCCTATTCCTCTCAAACCAAACATGCCATAATATAAGAGAAGAAGTCTTGGAAGGGGGATGGGCCAAATGGTTCTAGATGTAATGTCCCCACTTTAACATATAACTTAAATAATAAATAAGTATTATATATTAATATTAATATTAAAATAATAATATTTTACAAGTAATATTATATTATAATCATGTAATAATATCATAGTATATCATATTATAATGGTAATCTCAAAATAGAAATTAAATAATAATCTAATACAAAAATAATGATATTATCATTATGATATATTTTAATATAGTAATACTATATTAATACAATATAATATAAATATAGTTGATATATTAATTGTAATATAACTATTAATATAATATATCTTATTACATTAATTTTTATAACTAAGCTTAAAAATATATAATTATATAATATAACTATTAAATTAATATAATATATTATGAAAGGATATGTCCCTTAGACATTCAAGAGATGCAACCTCTTTGATATGGCAAGATATTTAATGGATATCAAATTTGTTCTTTCGATCATCAATTATTTTCTTATTCCCCTTTACATCATTAATGGTTTAATAATTTGAGCAAATTGCCATTGGCATAAATTGGCTGGATATATATCAAATTCAAAATTAGGAAGAACACCATGTTTGTATGTTTACAAAGACAAAGAAAAAACATCACCTCATCACTGTAAGCAATATCAATTATATTTGCATATCCATCAAGATAAATTAGGAGCAGCAAATCACCCATTTCTATAAGCAATTGGAAAATATGGCCAAAAGAATATAAATAAAAGGAAAGTTGTAAATAAATGATGGACCCCTCAATAAGGGTTCATTACACTAGAATTCAGATAGAGAGGAAACATGCCAGCATGTGCATCCCCACACACTCCACCAGAAGTGCCAAATCTATTTGGCAAAGGGGCACTAAAAAAAAGGGTGAGAAATAGTATCTTCACTTTTGCGGCATATAACATAGATGGAAGGCCCCTAGAAGCCTCACTTGCAAAAATTCTCCCAAGTAAGACAGTGATTGTTAACCAAAATATAGAGGAAAAAGTTACACTTAGGCCATGAAAAACTATTCCAAACTTTCTTCAGCCAAGAGACCTCCACCTCGCCAAAAAGTTGCTTCATTAGTGCAATGTACCTTGAAGAAACAAAATACTTGCCAGAAGAAGCACATCTCCAAGACAAAACATCATGTTCTTGTAGAAATTTTCACTCCCTAGAGGCCAATATCTAAGATAGTTCCAACTGATCCCCAAAAGAGCCACCCAACGGCCAATTAAAATAATTCTTCCATTTGTAACCCATAGCAAGGCCCAAATTATAAGCCTCCTTATAATGAGCCACCTTATTCCATCCAACAGAAAGGAAAAAATCACAAAGAGACTATAAGTTTGGATGAGAGGATAAGAGAGGAGAATGCACATTCCAAGAATCAGTCCAAATTAGAGCCTCAGTGCCTCTGTTACAGATCCAAAATAAACTTCTCTTCACAAAGTGAGCACCAATCTTGAGGGTATTCCACATTATAGAACCTCTTCCCTCAAGAGAAAACTTAGAAATATCTGAAGGTTCAACATTAGGTAAATACTTGTGTGACAGGATATGGGTCCAAAGCTGAGACTAACTAGAACACTAGCACCAATAGAGCTTGGTAGCAAGAGCTTGACTACACAAGATAGCAGAATGAAGGCCAAGGCCTCCTTCCTTTATTGGCTTGCAAACTGTATCCCAATTGATGAGGCTCCATTTGGTATTTTGTAGATTGCCACTCTAAAGAAATTGGCAAGATAGAGCATCAAATTCCTTAAGAAAATACATTAGGGCAGCCTGAACCATGCTTTTGTATATGGGAAGGGCCTGAATGACTGATTGAAGGAGTGTCACCTTGCCAACAGTAAAGAGCCACCTATGAGTCCAATGATTGACTTTTTGTTAAATTTTGTCAAGCAAGCTTTGCCAGAAAAGCCTAGGTTGTCTACCCACCATAATAGGGACCCCCAAGTAAGTTAGAGGGAGAGACATAATCTGAAATCTTAAGATATTAGCAATCCTCCATTGGATACGCTCAAGAGTGTTGAAGAAAAAAATAGAGGATTTGTGATCATTAATTTTTTGCCTAGAGGTAGCCAAATAAGTATCCAAGGTGAGCTGAAAGGCTTTGTCTTCCTGAATTCGAGCTCTCCCAGCAAGGGTCGTATCATCAACAAACTGGAGGTGGGAAAGAGTGGGCAAACTATTTCCCCATTAGCATCCTGAATCAAATTTTGGAAAACATGAAACTTGATATGTCTACCAAGTCCCTTAGCCATAATGATAAAAAAATAAGGAGAGAGGGGATCTCCCTGGCGAAGACCTCTAGATGCCCCGAAAAGCTCCACCAGTTCACCATTGAGAAGGATCGAGAAGGAAGGAGTAGTAACACAGCTAAGAACCCATTTAACCCATTCCAGACTAAAGCCAAAAGCCATAAGACCTATCTGCAAGAAATCTCAATTGACTCTATCATAAGCCTTATCCATATCAAGCTTAATGAACATGGCTCATTCCCAGGAAGTACACATAGAGTGAATAGCTTTGGAAGCAATAACCACCCCATTCCAAAATTTGTTTTCCTATCACAAAACCCCCTTATTCTTTAGAGATAACCATGGGAAGCCAAAATTTAAGCCTTTCTACTAGGAGCTTAGTAATGATTTTATAGACCACATTACAAAGAGCAATGGGCCTAAATAAGTCCAACTGAGTAGCCTCTTCCTTCTTCAGAATAAGGGCTAAGAAAGTAGCATTCGAGGCCTAGAGAATTTTTTTGCTGGAATAGGACTCCTAAGCCACATCCAAAAGGTCATGATTGATAATATCCCAAAATTCCTAAAAGAATTCAATAGGGAAGCCACCAGGCCTTAGAGCTTTGCCTTTCCACAAGTTGAAGACCACCCCCTCCAAGTTAGACATACTAATAGGCCTCATAAGAGAGTCATTCATCTCCCTAGTCACAACAAAGGGAATACAAGACATGATTTTATTCACCTCAATCTCTACTAGAGGTAAGTCATCTAAAAAGAGAGTAGAGTAAAATTGAATAGCTTCCCTGGATATAGCTTGAGAGGAGGTCAAATGCGTCCCATCAAAAGTAAAAAGAAAAGAGATGTAACTCATGTGACATCGAGCCTACACAGATTTATGGTAAAAATTAGTGTTCTTGTCCCCTTCCTAAAGCCAGTCAACTTGGGCCTTTTGTTTCCAATAAATTTCTTCTCTAAGATCCCACTTAGCTAAA
The DNA here is from genome assembly GCA_028749045.1 of Cupressus sempervirens. Lineage (NCBI taxonomy): Eukaryota > Viridiplantae > Streptophyta > Pinopsida > Cupressales > Cupressaceae > Cupressus > Cupressus sempervirens. The sequence goes on from CM053789.1 coordinate 774,143,565, forward strand.
TCAGTAGAAGCTCAGGATTCTACTTTGCCAAGAGCTTCAGAAAAACCCAGATCCCAAATCTACCTAGTAATAACATCAAGACAATCTTGAGCCATCTTCTTCATAATGTGGAGATTACCAAAACAATTCCTATTCCAATGCTTCAACTTCCTTTTAACATATTGAAGTTTTTTAGAGAAGGAGAACATAGAAGTACCATAGGCAAGGCCTCCCTATCTCCACCAATGAGCCATTAATTCATGAAGAGACGAGTCTCGAAGCCACATTAGTTGGAACTTAAAGGGGGGCTTCTTAGGAACAACAACATAACTAGCTATGAGCTTAATAGGCCAGTGGTCAAAACCTCTCCAATCAAGGATTTTAGAAGAGAGAGAAAGAGAGCCACAATTCCAAAAGCAAGAAACAAAGAACCTATCCAAGCATTTAGATATGGCATCAGTTCCAGCCCTTTGATTGTTCCAAGTAAAGAGCCCATTGAGAGGTTTGACAACAAAGAGATGTAAAAGATCAATATTTTGTTGAAGAAGCTTAGAAGAAGGACCCAAGTGATTCAACCCACCCCTATTCTCCTCCAGACTAAGAACAGAGTTGAAATCTCTAGCCACAATCCAAGGCAAGAAAGGATGATAGCTTTTGACATGCCTAATATGTTCCTAGAGCTTAAGCTTGCTAGGGAGATCAATAGGAGCATACACATTAGTAACAAGAATTATTTCTCTAGTTTCTAGAGAGGAAGCAACCATTGAGAGAGCTGAGAGGCAAGAGACCTAGTAAAGTGGCATAACTTTCCTAGGATCCCAGCAAATGGAAACACCACCAGAGCTCCCCAAAGCACCAACACACTTACATTGGCCTAGAAACCAAATTTTAGGAGCACATCTGAACATGGAGTCCACTGAAAGCTTGGTCTCTTGGATACAAAGAATATCTGGAGAATGATCAACCACCAGCTCTTGAATATTTTTATTTTTAGGGATGTTATTCAACCCCCTCACATTCCATGAGAGAATAATCATTGAGTAGAGTGGGGAAAATGCTCATCCAAGGTCTTGACAGCACCAGACTCTACCAATACATCTCCTGCAAGTTTAATTTTTTCCTGATCTTGCTTTCACCCACCTCTTGAGGGAGTAGAAAAAGAGACTTTCTTAAATGGTCTTTGCATCAGGCCCAAAGAAAGAGAAGATCCCTTTACTTTACCAGAAGCAATCACATCCTTAACCAAATTTGCTAGAAGAACATCCTTTTCTTATGGAGCGGGAGAAACCACAAGGGCACTAGACCTAGGGCCAATAGAAGTCTTCGACAACTATTGAACTACAACATCCTGATTGCCACTAAGAATAGAACTCCTCCCCTTCAAGCCAATATCTGCACGCTGGGCCTCTGCAGGAATACCTTCTTCTATGACCCTGTTATCAAGAACCTCATAACTATTGAACCCTGAGTCCACTTGCTGATCTAGATGAGATCGCTTTTGACCCCACCCCTTAGCACAGTATTGAGCCAAGATAAACCATCCTTATTAGGACCAGTAGTATTGGATGGCCCTTGCCCTTAACTTGAAGTGTTCATTTGATTTTTTCCTTTACCTTTACTATCAGTCAGAACATTTCCTTTTCTAATACTAACAAATTGACCATTCCCCTTACCATCATTGTCCACCCTTGGGCCAGAGAACCCACCAGGGGTACCATTGCCTTTGGAAGCTTAAGGGTATTGACATTGTAAATGACCATACACATGAAAAATGTGGCAACAGAAGGGAATAGATTCATAGTCTAACTGTTGGATCCAAGAAGAAGAGCCTAAGAAAATTCTAAGGAATCTGGCAGAGGATTATTTAAATCAATTTCAACACAAATATGGGCATAAGAAATAACCTTTTTATCTAGTGATTGATGTGCTATAGTAGTCAAATTTCCAAGTACAACAGTAATCTATCGAAGGATATCCTCGTGCCAGAACTCCAAAGGAAGTCGCGGTAGGTGGACCCAAACAGGAAATCTCAAAGGAAGATCCACAGCAGAATTGAACCTTGTATGCCAGGGTTTGACAAAAAGACATACAATATCATAAAAATATGGGCCTCCCTCAAAGACCCAGTTTCGATCTGACATGCAAGAGAAATTCACCAAAAAGTAGCTAATACCAACCAACATAATATCCGTATCACCTTCCACTTGCCATGAATAGCGAATCCAGGCATCTAGAGCTGCCAGGGAAATTTAAATACCAAGAAAATTGGATATTAATGAATTTGTGGTGAAATAGTCCAATGTTCCATTACTGCTTCCAGAGGAATAACTAGCACAAGGTGATCCTAACTACATGGAAACCAGCCATCAACTTTATTTAACTTCTAGTACTCGCTAACATAAAATGGCTCCTTCTCCTGTGACCTCACCTTGGGAGAAGATCCATCATAACTAGAGGCTCCAGCAAGAAAGAGACTCCTAGAAGCCCCACTCGTGCCCATAAGAGCCCAGCAAAAAAATGGTGAACCAAGATTGAAGCAATCTCAAATTTAAACCAAAAAACCTTGCTATCATGCCCTAGTCACTCAAAACCCCTGTTCTTGCCCCCCCAACTACAATTAGATTGAAATGTTTAGAATCACCTTTAGATGGATTGGAAAGACCTATGAATCAAAATTCTATGAGCATATTATATTACTTGAATAAACCCATCATGTTCTCACCTACGATGATGTGGTATCATTTGATATTTTCCAATGGTTTTTGTGCACACATTCTTTCACTTAAGGGATTAGGAAGCATTAGCTCGGGGGTTCATTAAAAGTGGAGGAATTATTTTTCACATCTCTAATAGTTGATAGATCTAGCTACCCAACTTTTCCATAGAAAACCAATAAAAAATAATGAAATTAAGTAAGTTTAAAATATAAGGAAGGTTTAAACATTATATATTAAGCTTGATTCTTAGGCTAAATGTGTTAAATAATCTTGGAGGTGGATTAAAGAAACCTTGAAAAAAACTCCTCAATTAAAAAATTGCTTGATCACTTTGGAAACATAAAGGAAAATCTTAGTTAAGCTATTGATGTTTGATTACAGTAAATTAGGATTTTCAGTTCAACTGCATTAGCCTTACCAATTTGTGCATGTTAGAATATATTAGATAATTTTTTACCATTTATAGTAATATTTCCAAAAAGTATAGTATTGAATATATTTAATTTAAATTTATTTTTTATTTTCTATAGTTTTTTAATATTCGTCAAGGTTTGAGTATCATATGTACATTCGATCTTAGAAAATCATTAGTACAGTTTATAATAAATTCGATTAGTGAAGAGAATATTGAATGCTTTTATATTTATGGGAGAAGTGTAGTATACCATCTACATAGTGAGAAATAATCTATCATACTTTTGGCTTCAACTTTCACTTTATTTAATTTACCTCATTGACTTGTTTGTTTTAATGATTTCTTACATTATCAGAAGGAATATATATTTTTCTATAATACTACACTTTCTTTCATTTATTTTATTTTTAATTAGTTTTTTTTTTATTGTAGAAATTTCAGAAAGTGTTTTAGAAATCTCTAATTAATATGGCATAATTTTTTTATATTTAACTATTCCACATCTTGAAAAATTATAAAAATTTGACGCGTCTAATTCAAAGCTCTCACTAAGTAGTGCTAGATATTAAAGTTTTAAAAAATATGTATCTTTTCAAAAAAAATTAAATAAGCTCAATTTAAGTAGATATTTTTTTCCATCAATCTAAATGAATTAGAAAGGATACATTTGATAAAATAATTTACCGACATAAAATAATATCCAAGAGTATTATTCCTAGATGTTGTACATATTTACCTACGTCCATGCTTTCCAATATCATTTTATAGGTGTGGTTTTCATATATATATATATATATATATATATATATATCTTCACTAAATTATCCATTTATTGCCTCTCCAAGGGATCCAAAAGAACTAACCTAAAGTTTTACTAAATTTTTTGAACTTTTTTTTTATATAAAGAATAACATGTACAACAAGCATAAAGTAGTGGAAGCAATTACATACAATCATACATAAGAAAACATAATATATTACATTCCTTAAGGATCACAAGACCTTGAGTCACATTTAATTCTAATTAATACTAAGACAAATAAATAACACATCCACATGAAAGAATAAATACAAGTTCAATCCATTTAAATAATATACATTTTTTCTGAATGCCACTTTGCATTAATTTGGAATGCACAATCATCCATTGTACATGTCACAGTGCATGAAAGGCTAAAAGAATATATATTTATAAATTAGACTACATCATTCCTTTTGGATCCAAGAAACAAGATACAACACAATAAGTAAAATCATCCATCAAATAAATATAACCATCCATCATAATACACAAAGATAAAATGAAAGGAAATGTAGAAAAAGGAACTCTAGCCACGACATCAACGGATGGATCTTAATGGTGAAAGTAAAAAGCACTACCACCTAACCTCATGGTAACCCAAAAAGGTCCACTCCCACCATGCTAAGGAGATAGTCTCAAGTCCCAAATAGGATATCAATCCCAAAAACCAAAATTAATATCTAGGTCAAGGAAAACCCTTAAAGTAATCAAACTCAAGGTTCCAAGATAAGTTGACATCTAGACCCAAAGGAAAACAAAGACACATCAGAAATCTATACTGCTAGTGGGCAAGTGCCATTGCACAGACCGACTCTAGGGTTACCTACCTATTCTTTTAATCCTCTGGCTCTCTAGTGACTCTATGTGGTACTAATATCTTTTCTTACTGACAAGGCATACTAATGATGCAAGGTCACAACCAATCATCCTCTCTACTCCCATCCTAGTCCGTACAAGCACTCAAGGCATGGGCGAGGAAAAAAAAGACTCTCATTTAGTGTAGTGTTTTCACTTATTAACTACATACAATGGGTTATCATGGCAGTCACTTTGGGCCCTAACCTCCATTGCAAGCCACTTCCCAACTTAAAATATAGATTACCTACCCTAGGCTCATAAAAGTACAAATCAAAGAATCACAGTTTTTTCCTTAGTCCTATACAAGTGATTGGAAAGCATCAAAATATAATCCACAATAATAACTTTGTTCTTCACAAGAAACTAGAAAGCATCCCAAAAAAACTGATCGAAGACTCAAAGATTAAGTCAAATAGGTAATACCATTTATGTCAGTTTTACACAAGAACACTAGAAAGCAATAATGAACAATAAATCCAAACTCATCATAGAGCATACCAGACACATTACCATGGTTGAGTTTAGAAGATCGAGATCAAATCATCATCATTACATCACAAACATAGAACTCCCAAGCCTCTGGTAAATGTCCTAAGACTAGTCAACACTCTATTCAACCCAGTCCCAAAACACAAGAAAACATACAAATAATAGTGCAGTTTCATAGTTTGGTTTAATTTTGAAGACACATAGTCTGAGTTTTTAGTTAGGTTTAAGTTTTCATTTTCAATGTAAGTTTTCTAATATATAAGGTTTACATTTTACACTTACAACTTAACCCATTTCCCATATTTGAAGATAAGACACAATTTCCCTTGCTAGATTACAATTAGATATTCAAAAATAAATTAAAGGTAATTATTTATTAAATTATTAAAATAATAATTATTGATTCTCAAATAAAATAATTACAATTTTATTAAAATAAAAATTAATAATAATAATTAAATAATTAAATTTAAAACTTTATTAGGTCATTGTAGATCAAATTCTATTATTTTAAATGTGTTTTATTTATAAAAATAAAACCTTCTTGGTTTAATTAACAACTTTTAAATTTGTAGAACGAAGGTTTTATCAATTTTTAATCCTCACATATATAGAAGAAATTGATACAAATACCAGTAAATTCAAGTGAAAGATTGAAAGGTTCATCACCATGAAATTTGGAAAACAATTTAATAATAATGATGAAGATAGGAATATTAAATTGCATAATTCACTGGGTGAACAAAACACAATGCTTTACTTGCTTTTGATGCTAATATGCAATCACTCAAAGATTGTGAGAGAATTCTCTTTTCTCAAAACCTTCTCTCTAAAATTCCCCTCTGCAAAATTCCCTAGTCCTTGTGAAATGAACTTTCAATCTCTGATATAGAGTTCCCTAAATTTAGGGCATTGATTGTGCGATCACACGAGGGAACTCGTTGATCATAACTGTTTAACTCTTTATTTACTTTTCTTTTACATTTTCATGCACATTGTTTGCAATATAAAATATCTTTATTAAATTTAATTTCTTTCTTGTTTTAATTAATTTATTATATTTTAATCTCATGCATAAGCTTTATGCAATTTAATTAAAATAAAATTTATTAAATAATTGCTGACTCTCTCTTATTAATTTTCAAAGCATTTTTAATATAATATTTATTTACTTAAGTAATAATAATATTTAGCATTTATTTAAAAATAATCTCTTAAATATATTATGATTAAATTAATTAAATATTATTACGCTCTCAAATTAGAACTATAATTTCCTCTTTAAATTTAATTCTTTTGTATTTAATTAATTTTTGATTAATCAAATATAATTAAATATTAAAATTATCTTAATATTGTTCCATTAAATTAAATCATTAATGAATCTTTTAATTTGACTTAATTAACAAAAAAATCACCAAAGACCTAGATGATGAAATATGAAAACCCATCATAAAATACCACATACAAGATCAAACCTAATGGTTATAATCATGAATTTATGTCTTATGATGAATTCAAAAGGGTAATCATTGCAGATACTTGTCCTAGTTTTTTTATCCTAGGACAATTGGTTTAAAGGTTAGGATTTTGACTAAATAATTTATCTTGCCTCTTTTACCATTGAGATATTATGATAGGGTTTGCTCAGCTTGGAAATTCAAGGAAGTTGATATATGGTACTCAAAATCTACATAAAATCCACACATGTACAAACCCATATATTCTAAACTACATAGGTAATGGTAGGAAGTGGTACATCATATAGATCCTAACTAGTAGGTGACTATGACTCCCTTCGTTAACCACATCAGAAACGTCATACACACACACACACACCATACACATGCAAGTATGGGGTAAGTATCCATAGATAAAAATAATCCATCTAACTAACATCATCAAATAACTGAAATCACTGTAAATCATCATTATTGAAGTATAATCATGCATACACGAAGTAACTTGTACCAAAGTAATCTCATCATAAAATGAATTGAGTATGAAAATAATATCCAATAATTTAGAAAATAATGCTACTAATCATCAAGCATAAATATAAATTGGCCTAAAAGAGTTCAACAATAATAATTGAATGTAAACTAGGGGTAGGCAATACATATACAATGGTAATTGCATAGATCCATGTCACCTTTTAGGGCCTCAAACCCATTGTGGTCATATCTCATTTCTCCATCAAAACTCAACTTTTATCAAAAACTAAAACTCTTTTGTAGATCTTAAAGTCAATATCATCATTATATAAATTTTATAGTATTTTGATTGGTTATAGTTTCAAAAAATTATAAGTAGTTATTTTAACACTTGAGAAGATGCTCCCTCAAAAAAGGGAAAACAATAGTAAATCATATCAAAAAAACTTAAAATTTATATATATATCCCTAGAGGAGAGAGTCATCTTAAAAAATGCATAGTTTATTTTTAAAAAGGTGTATATTTGATACAAAAGTTTTGACGAGATGAAAAAACTAATAGTTTCTCATTAGGTAAACCTTGAGTACTTACAACAAATAAAGTATACATCAAAAACCAATATTTCATTTTTTCTTCCCTAGCTATACAGTTCATCTACAAATTATTTTAAATCATAGAAAAAAAATGATTTGCATATACTTGTTTGATAGGAACTACACCTTATATTTTGCGCAGTTACATAATGACTTCAATTTTCTTTTGAAAAAAGAATAAATTCTTACTCAAAAAAATGAAAAAAAATATAAGCATAAAATTCATCCAATTTCACACATTTCATTCATTTTCATCATCTTCAAAGTCCAAACAAAAATACCATTTTTTATGTCATTAATGTTGAACAAGTTGCATTCTTGGATCTTTTTTCTTTATAAAAGGTCAGACATGCTTGTTCTTTTACCCACAAATTGATATCCAAAATCTACCTTCAAACAATGCATTAATCATCAGGGATTCTACATGTATCAGGTTCCACCAAGTAGCTTTGATGATCCATTAGGATATTTTCTTCTTCACAATATTTTTTTTTAAATATGACACACTTCATAGTAAAAAATGGTCTTAGACCATGAACTAGTGTATTCAGGTTGAACATTAGAAAAAGATTACAACTCAGGAATCTAAATATGTTGAAAGTTAAATAATAAAGTGTTCAAATTTGATTGCATACACAAAGTGGGCTCTAAAAAACACAAGAGTCTCTTTAATAAACCTATTGATGAGTTATACATTATACCACTTTACTTAGTTTGATAGTATTTGCATGATTTTTAGTGGTTGCATTAAACTAGCCAACACAAATATAATGGCTCCAAATTCCCTTATGAGAAAATCCTACACAACTTATAAAAAATGAATTTCTGCATATGTATTAACACTAGTAGGTCCATTTCCATTGGATCTACCAATGTCAAATCTAGTTCAACATCAATTTGATCTAGACTCAAAACCACTATTGAAGCCTTTGGGTTAGGGGTATGAATCTAGTTCTTGGTCACAAACATCATGATTTTCATGCTTATAACTAGGATTCCTCATTATGATCATTATGAATTGTATTTACAATTGCCACTTAGAAGCAACGTTCCAACCCTCTTCCCATCTCTCTCTCTCTCTCTCTCTCTCTCTCTCTCTCTCTCTCTCTCTCTCTCTCTAATATTGGTGCCATCTTAATGGAATAGATATTCTAATGACGGGATACCACCACCCGCACCAATTCACAACCAAAAATGCAACAATATGGAGATAGAGAGAGATGACAAAACGCTTCATAAAACTTCCATTATACTTGAAATTCATTAGAATATTCTCCAAATGGAAAAACTCCAAATTCTTACAATATAAGAGAGATTGCTCGCTAAGAGCTTCTACAAGAAATTACATCCGAAGAGCTTCTACTTGAAGAGCTTGTCTTGAAGAGCTTCTATTTCTCCAACTTCCATTAGAAGAGCTTTCATTTCTTCAACTTGATTACAAACAATTATAAGCCTTGCTTAAATAGGCACTTCTAACCCAAGACATTACAAACACAAGCAATGTGGGATAAAAGGTAAATACAACTACCTTTAAATAAATATTAAATTCTCACCCAAATACAACTAAGCACCCAACAAATATTAAATGCATGATTTAAGGAACTTTCCACAAACTTCTAAGATGCCACCTACACACCTTGATTAATGGAATGACAACTATTTTTATTATTTTCTATTTATGCCACCCATGCACCTTGAAAATAGAAATTCTCTTTTCTCCTTTTTTCCTATTTTCTATTTTTAATTATTTTTCCTTCCATTTTCGTCACTTTCTCTCTCCTCCATAATTTTTTTTTTTTTTTTATTAATTTTTTTTTTTTTCTCTTTCTTTTTTTTTTTTTTTTCCAATAATTTAATTTTCCCATGCAAGATGCTCCTGCATCAAACTCCCTTGGTAGATAGAAAAGTGTGTCCCACACTTTGATGTCAAAAGAGAGATATAGAACCACAAGCTTCCACCTCAATAGGGACAAGAAAACCAACATGCTAATCTTCCACATTTTTTTTTTTTTACTGATGCATGATGCTCCTGCATCCGACTCCCATGGTAGGAAAACTTTTGTGAGTATGGAATCACAAAATGAAGTAGCCATTGTTGACATAATTTTTTCCTCTTCCTCCAACACATAGCTGGAACAAGTATCCGATGCTGAAATTTCTCCTTTGCAATGAACTCTATCCAAGCATAAATCTCATCCTCATTCAATCTTGTTGAATTAATCACACCTGTAATAAATCTAGCAACACCATACCAATCTTCCTTTGCATACCGCACATGAGTAACAAGATCCTCGTGCAAACCATCATCAATATCTTTTAAACTCATCTCAAATTCAGCATCATATAATGCATCATAATTTACCTCTTTAACATATTCATCTTTGCTTGCCTCTTTTATGTCGTCAACAATGCATGTAACTACTCCACTTGCTTGATCTCCAACGAAGGCACTATATGTTTCCTCCTTTGCTGCCATCTTCAAATCATCTTGATCTATTTCAGGTTCATAAATGTTGTCATCTTGATGCTCTTCCTCTTCTCGTTCATCTTCTTCAACTTTAGGTTCACAAATGATTTCCTCTTCATCTGCTTGCTCTTCCACTGGATCATCTTCCTTTTCCACATCCAAGGAATTATCAACATCTCTTTTCTGGTGATATGCTCTTCATTTCCGCAACTCAGCTTCTAATTCATTCACTTGCTTCTGCAAATCAACTAGCAATGATTGTTGATTTCTTGCTCTAAATTTCTCAAGTCGAGGAATCCTTAGAATCCATCCAATCACAAAAGTCATCTTCTTCTTTCTCTTCTCCATAATCAAGTCTTCAGAAGACAAATCTCATGCAACACAAGAACCTCGTGCAAACTGCCTCATAGTTGGCGATCTGTCTACACAATCAAGAACTTCTTGACAAACTTCACCCACTCAAGGTCCTGGTGCAAACTGCCTCACGTTCGGCGATCTGTCCGCACTCTCAGGAACTCCTGCTCTGATACCACTGATGATGGGACACCACCACCCGCACCAATTCACAACCAAAAATGCAACAATATGGAGATAGAGAGAGATGACAAAATGCTTCATAAAACTTCCATTATACTTGAAATTCATTAGAATATTCTCCAAATGGAAAAACTCCAAATTCTTACAATATAAGAGAGATTTCTCGCTAAGAGCTTCTACAAGAAATTACATCTGAAGAGCTTCTACTTGAAGAGCTTGTCTTGAAGAAATGCAACAAGATGGAGATAGAGAGATGACAAAAAAAATGCTTCATAAAGCATCCATTAATACTTGAAATCCATTACAAGAAATTACATTTGAAGAGCTTACAATTCAAGAACTTCTATTTCTCGAACTTCCATTAGAAGAGCTTCCATTTCTTGAACTTCTTGAGCATCATGCATCATATTCAATAGATGGATATTTTACTCATTCATTAATAGGTTAGTAAAAAATAATGTAGTTGGGATCAAAGTAGAGATAGAAGGAAAATCAAATGAGTCAATAGTAACATCCTAATTTTAAGAGTGACATCCAAGGTATAACATCTATATAAAGAGAATAGACTCATTGCATCAATTTCTTAATAATTTTATTATAGACACTGCTCACATAATTGTATCTAAATCTAGGCCTAAATAAAACACAAGGAAAGGAATAAAATTATGATCTTAAAATGTACTACTACAATCATATGCATGTAAGTTACAATACATATGTACTACTATCAAGCTAGAGGCTAAAAATTATTTGATGTATTCCTAATCCAAATCTTTTGATCAGCTCTATATGTATAATCTCTTGGAAGGAAAAATTATTTGATATTATATTTTCAACTATAAATGTAAACTCTACTAATTGGTAATTGTTGGCATCAAATGTCCACTTCCAATCTCTAGCTAAATATGTTCCAAGGTAAGAGTGACATGTAAGCCTCTTAAATGATTAAAGCCAAAGAATTGCATAGACATGACACAAAATAGGGCATAATGGGTCATCTTTAACAAGTAGAGATTGTTAGATAACTGAGCATGGGGAGGGGGTGAATCAGTTATTTCCTGTTATTATATAGTCCCTTTCAAATATTCTAGTACCAACTAAATATCATAAGAATTAACTTCAATCACTCAGTGTAATCTTCCAACTTAATACTTAAATCATTCATTCAATTCATTCCAAACTTTTAACAAATTGTTCCTTGAATTAAAGAATGGTTGTAAACTTCCAATTATTACCTAATGATATATTCATTTTATAGAGTTGTAGTAAAATCTAAAACATATAAAAAAACTCACAACACAAAATTAACATAATGATTTTAATGTAAAAATCTTGGGACTAACAACCCAAAAATTCCAGTCCTCTAAAGTGAGATCTTCTAGGAGTCGACCTTGTTAAAGGTTACATAGACATTGTTACTATGACCTTGTTAGCAGATTTGACCAAAAGATTATCTAGAACTTATCACTCTCTATCCTTGACTAAAAAGAGTGGCCTGATATAAAGGACTTAAAAACACCACTAATCGATGTTACTGTACATGATTTCATAGACTTGTTAGGCCTACTCAGTATTTTTGATATTTTCTACTATAATGGTTAAATAGTAAGAACATAAAGTGATATGTTAAGAATAGCACCTACATGTGCTTGTTCAAATCTATATTATTGCTCTTTTTCTCTCTGATCTCTCTCTTGAATGTTCTTTTCACTCTATCCTTTGACTTGTCTAATTAAATCCATATCTTTCTCCTTCAACTTCTTAGTTCACCTAGTTCAACAATTCACTTTCACCTTCTTGAATAGTTTCTACTCACTGAAACTTTCAACTCTCTACCGTAATCACCTTCTAACTAGCACCATGAAATCAACCACCTAAAACTATCTTGTTTTCCTCCTTAAATGCTTCTCTCAATGCTTCCATATTATTCCATATTTTGTCACTTAATCCATATCTTAGGGTTATAACATAATTCCTTCATATAATGAACTTAGCCACTTAGAAAATAGAACTTTGTGTCCATCCTTATCTCCATTCAATTTCCTTTATTGAACCCTTCTTCAATTTTATCAACCATAGATCTTGCAAAAATCTTTGAATTCTATCTAAGGCTTTCTCAAGCTTTCTAAATTTCCATTGAAAGTTGGCCTTAGATTCAAATTTTCCAAACTTGTTCATTCCATTGTCTCTCAGGGTATGTGCAGGATCATGGTATACCAAACTATGGCCTTAAGTGGCAGTAAAAAACTAACAAATCAGGGTTATGTCAACTCGACACATAATTTTAAAGTGGTTCTAGACTTTATATGAAAAAGTTGTAAGAAAAAAATCTGTAAGAAATTGAATCTAGTTTTTAAAATACAAGGCCTTATTTGGAGAAAACAATATTGGATTGGTCAAAAGTTTGGATTTTAATGCAGTACTACAAAAATTTCAGGGCGAAAATAAAAATTAGGTGTATGTCTAACCACCTTAATCATAATCAAATGATAATATTTTTAAATATAATTTTAGATATAAAATGTAGACTCATGCCTAGATGTGATGCATATTTTTGGAAATTTTTATTCCAAATAAATAATTAATTATGAATTTTATACTATATTATTTTTAGAATTTAAAAACTCCCGTGTCTGACCACCTTAACTAGTTCAAAATAAATCAAAATGAAGTTTTTTTTTTTTCTTATACTAGTTGAAGCATAGAATGTGACACATCTTTTGGATTTCACAAATCTTATATGGTTTGAAAGTTATAGCTATTTTTCAACCAGTATGTCAATCAACACTTTGTAGCTAACTCCATTAGAATATAAGTAATAATTACTTACTGAACTTGTAATTTGACAAACCTTACATTTATGAAAATCTAAGAACATTCTTAAGAAACCCTTTTCATTAAATCAAATTTTGGTTTAAAAAAAGTCGTCAGCTACATGCTTGATGTAAGAAACACATAAGAACATGCCAAAAACACATTTTTGGGATGTTTTAAAGATGACCATATAATGTTGGTATCAAAAGATATAGTAGGAATTATAAAGTTATTAATTGTTTTCATTTAGTATCAGGATGGGTGGGAAAAAACTTGGAATAAATTTTGAAATTCTTTGAGGCATTTCAAAACTACATATTTTTCAGATCGCCACTTTTTGGCACACCATGATCCTGCACATACCCCTCAATAAATATAAAATTTACCTAGGCAACATAACACTCAATTAATATTGACTCACTCAGCTAAGACTATGTTTTCCTTCATCCTTTACCAATCTCTAGGGAAATACAATACATTATTTTAAGACAATCAAACCAATAATACATTATCATTGTCTAGCTCATTCAAGTACCCATTGAATACCTTACATATCAATTATTTCTTCATCAATCAAATCCTCTTCATTAATCTAATGATATGGTTTTTTATTGAGTTAGCATAATGTTTAGCCAACTAAGACTTTTACATCAATGAAAATATAACTAATATGACTCTTTTACATACATTCATAGCATCATTACCTAACAATCTCCTACTATCAATTATATTATCAGTTGGAGCTAAAATTTTCCCCTTTTGGCATTGGTGGCAACACAAAACATAAGATTTTACATTACAAAACATTACATAAGATAATCAAATGTATGCATTGACAATAATACAATTTTTTAATTATGGTTCTTCAAACTGGTAGTCAGTATTTATCTTCAACATGTTTAATATTTCTCCCTCTTTGTTTCTAACCTTTGATGTGAGGTTCATTCTTCTTTCTCATCTTCATCTTGTACTAGTCCCCCATTAGGTAATGTCTCTTCCTTTTCCTATTTTTGGACTTCTACTCTTTGGGTATATTCCCCTCCTTTATCATTTTGTCACCTCAATTTTGAGATCCTCTCCCCTTTGACATAGATGTAGATCTTATCATTTAGTATATTCTCCCATTTAATATATTCTCCCCCTTTTATAGCAATGCCAACCATCATCATAAATTTCAACATGAAACCTATTAAACCTTGAAGTTATTCTTGTAAATTGTATGTACAAATTATTTTAATTGAACATCGCATTTAACTTCACAAGTTCAAAAATTCTCCTAAAGTGTGAACATTTCTACATCAGCTCCATAAAGTTATTAAAATTCATCCATGAATTGATGCAACATGTAGCTTCTAATGAATTTGGGATAGGTCCAGGACCCCCAGTTTACCTCTTAGATACTCAAAAGAATGCTTAGGTAGTGTCTTGGTAAATATATCAACAATTATTTCATTTATCTTCACATATTCAAGCCTTACTTGCCTCTCTTGTAATTTCTACCTCAAGTAATGATACTTGATTGATATTTTCTTTGTTTTTCTATGCATCATTAGATGTTTTGAAATATTTAGATAAGTCACTTGTATTATCATAGTAAATAGTGAGAGGTTTAATTACCTCTTCTTGTGTTCCTTCCAACAATTATTTAATCCATACAATTTTTGAACAATCGATTGTAATAGGAACATATTCAACTTCAATAGTAGATTGTAAAATGAAAATATGTTTCTTGCTTATCCATGGAATCAACCTTTCACCTAAAAATAAAGCTCCACCAGTTGTTTTTTTTTTGTCATCAACATTTATAGCCAAATAAACATCTACATAGAATTTAAAATTAAAGTCATCCTCTTGTTTATACCATAGGACATAATCTATAGTTCCATTGGGATATTTGAATATATTGTTTACAACAATCATATCTCTTACTATTGGATTAGATGAGAATCTTTTAAAAATTCCAATAGCTAGGGTAATATTCACTCTACTATGTAAAACATATTGTAGCTTTCTAATCATAGATTTGTAAAGTGTTTGATCAACCTCACCAGCAGTGTCTTCTTTTGATAATTTCATTGCAGTCATCATAGGTGTACCGACCAGCTTAGACTCATCAATCCCAAAAAAATTCAAGGTTTCCTTCACATAATTAGACTATGTAACATATATACCTTTCATTATTTGATGAACTTACAAGCCAATGAAATTTTTGGTCTTTTCAAACATTGACATTTCAAATTTAGTACTCACTTTTTCAACAAGTGTCTTACTCAACATATTGTTTCCACCAAACAATATGTCATCAACAAATATCTTAGAAATAAATACCATATCTTTAGATTCATTATTCAAAGATAGATTATTTGTTTCACTTGTTCTAGAAAATCCAATCTTAATCAAATAGGTGTATCCTTTCATAGTAGAGTACGTGCAAGGTCATGATCAACCGAATTATGCTCTTAAGTGGCAATACAAAATCAAAAAATCAAGGTTATGTCAATGTGATGTACAATTTTCTAATTGTTATAAGCTTTATATCAAAAAGTTGAGAGAAAAGAATCTCTAGGAAATAGAATTTAGTTTCTAAACTACTAGGCTCTATCTAAAAAATAATAAAAATTTGATTGGTCAAAATTTTGAATTTTAATGCAATAGTACAACAATTTCTAGACAAAAATAAGAAGTAGACATATGTCTGACCACCTTTATCAAAATAAAATGATAATAACTTTTAATAATATTCTAGATCTAAGAAGTGGACTCATGCCTGGATGTGAAACATATTTTTGGGTATTTTTATTCTAAATAAATAAAAAATTATTAATTTTCTACTTTAGTATTTTTGGAATAAAAAAATCTCGTGTCTGACCACCTTAACTAATTCAAAAATCTACAAAATTTATTTTTTCTTTTTTTCCCTTATAATAAACAAAACATAGAATGTGATGCATCTTTTGGATTTCAAAAATGTAGTACCATTTGGAAGTTATAGTTGTTTTTGAAGTAGTGTGTTATTTAACACTTTATATGTTACTCCATGAGTGAATAAGTAATAATTATTTATTGAACTCGTAATTTGACAAAAACTTATATTTACTGAAAGATAAGAACATTCTTAAAGAACCCTTTTCATTTCATCAAATTTTGGTCAGAAAAAGTTGTCAGCTACATGTTTGAAGTAAAAAATACACAATAATAGGACAAAAACACATTTTTAGGATTTTTTAATGTTGACCATATAGGGTTGGTATCGAAAGATATAGTAGGACTTATAAATGTATTAATTGTTTTCGTTTAGTATCAGGAGTGGTGGGACAAAATTTTGAATAGATTTTGAAATGCTTTGAGGCATTTCAGAACTAAATATTTTTTAGATTGCCACTTTTTGGCACACCATGCTCTTTGGGCTTGTCTTAGTCCATATAATTCTTTGGTCAACTTGTAGAAATTTCTCTTATTTTTAGGTTCAATGAATCCTTCAAGTTGTTTAATGCATAATTCCTCTTCAAGTATTGTATTCAGAAATGCAAATTTTACATCGATTTGATAGACATTGAACTTCTCACATGTAGGATAAGCCAATAGCATCCTTACTCCTTCCAATCTTTCCATGGGTGCAAAATTTTCACTATATTCAATTCCTTCTTCTTATGCACATGCTTTGCTAACCAATCTTGCCTTTTTTCTTACCATTTTTGCATTATCATTCAACTTGTTTATGAAAATCCACTTTGTTCCAATCATAGTTTTGTTAATAGATCTTGATCTACTAGTGTCCAAGTAATGTTCTTCTCAATTTTATCAATCTCCTCATTCATGAAATTAACCCAATATTCATCATTTCATGTAGCTTTTACTATTCTAGGTTCAAAATCACCTATTAAACATACATACCATCTCTTATCTTGCTTTTTGTTTGTACTCCAACACTTCTATCTCCAATTTTTTATTTAGGTGAATAATTTTTCCTCACATATTTGACTAATATAGGTTTAGTTCTCTGATTCTCAATATTTAATTTACTTGTTAGAGGTTTAACTTCTAGCTTGGGTTGTACTATCTTATGCTCAAGTATAACTATCTATGGCTTAGGTTCCCTTATCTAGTTATCAATATCTTTGTATTGTAACCAAGGTAGAGTATTAGGTGCCTCTTCATAGACATAAAAAAAAAACTTGTAATCTTTAGGTTCTTTCCTTCTTTCCACGTCATTTTTCTCTATAAACTCATCAAATCTTACATTTACACTTTTAATCATCTTGTTAGTAGCCTTCTTCAAACATCTGTAAGCATCACTCTTAGATGAATAACCAATGAATATACCTTCGTCTTCTTTAACATAAAGTTTATCATTCCTTATATCTTTATGAATGTAACACCTACTTCCATTTTTTTTGAAATCATTTGCATTCAGTGTATGACCATACCATATTTCATAGGGTGTCTTATTTTTTCCTTTCTTCAATTGAACTCGGTTGAGAGTATAAACAAAAACATTAATATCTTCTCTCCAAAATATTTGACAATACCATTATTTTGGGTTGTCCTTGGTCTAGAGGATTATCTTTTAATACCGTTCTAAACAAAAAATTTAGTGAATTCAATAGACATAAACTCACCATCTCTATTAGATCTTAAACATTTCAAACTTTTACTAGTTTACATT
Source organism: Cupressus sempervirens (assembly GCA_028749045.1). Lineage (NCBI taxonomy): Eukaryota > Viridiplantae > Streptophyta > Pinopsida > Cupressales > Cupressaceae > Cupressus > Cupressus sempervirens. Next base: position 774,161,837 of record CM053789.1, read on the forward strand.
TCAACTCTAGATTTATACCATTTGAACATATAAAAACCGTGTTCTTTTACTTTCATGAACATTGCAATCATTATCCTTGAATAATCATCCACAAACAATATGAAGTATCTATCATCATAGTAACTATCAACACCAATTAGACCACATAAATCTATATTCACCATTCTAGAATATCATTTGAAGTGTGTGGCTTGCTAGAAAAACTTGACTTTTTTAATCTTACTGAGCTAACATGTATATAGCATTCTCAAATTTTTAAAGATTTGAGGGTAGAAGCAAGAAGTTGGGTCTAAAAATTACTGAAGTCTACAAATTGAGATCATATTCTTTTAGAAACAGACCCACTTTTTTTTTTAAATGGACACCCGTATTAGGCTTAGATGCCTAATCTGGATATCAAAAAATGGGCACCATTTTTAAAAAAAATTGGGTGCCCATTTTTGAAAAAATATAAAAATGTAAATTTTTGAGAAACAAGCACCCATTTTTAAAACATAAAAAATGGGTACCCATTTTTCAAAAATTGGGTGCCTATTTTTTATTTATTTTTCAAATGGGTGCCCATTTTTAAAAAAAATATTCCTTATTTCTTTTGGGATTTAAAATGCATTTAAAATGTCAATTATTCTTTTTTAAAATACGCACCCATTTTTTGAATTTCAAATAATGGGCATCTGTTTCTTACAACATGGAGAAGGCATTTTTTCTCCCACCTTAAATTTTAGTTTGGCATAGGCTTGTTGCAACCAATCCTATGTCTTGACTTCTCAAGATTTTGCTAAGACACTGAACTAAAAAATTTAGGCCTTGCCATAATTTTTAGAGGGTCTCCTGGATTAAATTTTTCATGAAACAAAAACCCATTAGAGTTCTCATTGTCCTAATTTCATAAATATAAATTTGATAGCATTATAATTTAATTTATTAGTTTTGCATTATTTTTTAATCAAAGGTGGTACCTAAATGTAAAATAGTAAGGCTTGCTAAAACTTTAATAAATTTTTTTTTTTGTGGTTTTTCTTAAACTGATTAACATATCATCAATCTACATACAATTATTTTGAAGTTTTTTTTTGAAAAAAGTGAAATTTTGATCAAATTATGGTGTCCGTACACTAGAGGTTTTAAAATTTACATTTATAGACAATTAAATTTTTTTTTTGATGGGTAAATGGCTAAAGCCTAGATTAATTATTATTATTTGTTATAATTAATTATGATTATATGTTAAGCAAAGGTAGATTCAAACCCAAGACCTCCCACATGAGAGGCTCGCAAGTTACCATTACATTGTAGGCTTTTGCCTCAATTAAATATTATTAATAATAAAATTATTCAATAAAAATTTTAAAAAATATATTTTGATCAATCTTTGATGTGTGAGGTAACTTCCTTTAAAAGGATTTACAAAAAATCATTTAAAGGTGTCAAATTATGGTATCCATACACAAGTCTGATGTGGTCTTGAACTAAGCATTTTCAAAAAGTAGTTTTTAAAGATCCATACCAAAAACAAATATATCATATGGGTATAAAAATAAATTACATATTCCTAAAGTAGATTTTGAGAAGTATAATTTTTATTTTTGAAGATTTTAATATTCAATCTCTAAAAGCCTCAAATTTTCACATCAATTGACAAAAAGTTTCAAAAATAGGAAAAATACTTCCACTTTTTGCCTAAAAGTGAGACCCAACTTCTTGGACTTACCCTTAATAAGCCTCTAAATCTTTTCTTTGTACTTATTCTCACTGTAATCTCAAAGTTTACATGACACAACCTTTTATGGCATAACCATACATCCTTAATTCTAGAAAATAGACATGTACCAATAATAGGATCAAGGTAGGATACATTACCTTTTGTTTGTATTCATATTCCAATGAGCTCTCCCTCATCATCAAAGATCTTGTCCTTCCTTTTCTCAAATTTCATCTTTTGACCTAGGTTATTCAACTGAGCGACACTCAAACGATTATATTTAAGTCCTCAAACCTATTATGTATCATCACATCTGATCTTATCATTCAACATTAGCAATACTTTACCTTTCACTTAGTATGGAACATCAGTACCAAACTTAATACTTCCACCATCATCAATTTCTTCAAATTTATCAAAGTTACTTAGATCACCAATCATGTGATGTGAATAAGGTCACTATCAATAACCCATGAATCATTCTTAGTAATATTGGAAATAAGAGTAATTACATTTTCATACCTTCCACCATTTCATCTACTTCCTTGTCATCATCAAAAAATAGTCTTGATGTGCTCTTCCTCAATAATAGACAATGACTTCTTACATTTGTCTTTGTAATATCTATTTTTCCTATACTTGAAATATTTCTAGTCATTTCTATTGGACTTGCTTCAATTAGGGAATTTAGCAACATAGTGACTAGCCTCATTACATTTGAAATAGATCATGGGAAGTTTACCTTTGTATTTACCTTTACCTATTGATAACCTTCTTTCAAGGATTACCTCAATCTCATCTAGATCATCTTCAATTTTAGACTCACTTTCTTCTTTAGTTTTCTTCTCATTCTTTGAATTGTTGATGGTTAGTAAAGACTCCCATTCTGACCATATTGTTATCATAATTTCTCATCTCAAATGTAGTCAACCAATCAACTAGACCATCTAGTGTCATATAATTTCTAGGGATATCTCTAACTTCTTGAATAACAAAAACTTTGATAGCATAAACATGCAAAAGAGTTCTAAGAACTTTACTTACAATTTTAGAATCAATAATAGCTCCTCCAATAGCTTTGATTGCACTTATAAAATACTTGATTTGGTTCACATATTGAGCAACATTATCACCTACTTTCATTCATGGGTAAAAGTACAAACCTATGTCACCATTTATAAAGAAACATGATATCAGAATGTGATAATTCAACATTAATAACAAAAAAATTGGTATTTGTGTTTAAAATATGAAGATGATGTAAATTGATAAAATTTTTAGAATTGGATGAATTTTATGCCTATGATTTTAATAATTTTTTGAGTAACAATTTATTCATTTTATTTTATTTTGAAGTCCCTTTTTTAACTGTATAAAATATAGGGTGTATTTCCCATCAAACAAGTATATGCAAATCATCTTTTTTTGTTTTGATTTGAAAACATCTTATAGATGACATGTATAGTTAGTGAAAAAAAAAAAGAAATAATTATTTTTGATGTGTATTTTGTTTATCATAAGTACTCAAGTTTGACCTTATTAGAATCCAATAGTTTTTTCCTCAATAAAAACTTCCCTATCAAATCTATACCTTCTTGAAAAAAATTAAATGTTCGTGAAGAGGATTCTCTCTTCTAGAGCTAAATATAATTTTTAAATTTTTTTCATATGATTTACTATATTTTTCCCTTTTTTGAGGTAGCATCTTCTGAAATGTTGAAATATTGACTTATAATATTTTGAGATTATAACATATTATAACTAATCAAAACACTAAAAAATTTATATAATGATGATATTGAATATGAGATCTATAAAAGGATATTTTTAGTTTTTGAAAAAAATTGAGTTTTGATAGAGAAATGAGATTTTACCAAAACAGGTTTTGGTATCATAAACGGTGACATAGGTCTGCGCCTTTACCTTCATATCATGTCATCTCACATACCTCTCATGCTTTTAGCTTTGGATCTTCTTACATAGTCATCTCCTCTATGTACTACCCTTAGCTTATCTCACATTTTCTTAACATTTGTAGAGTTCTTGAAATCATCAAACTCAACCTCAATCATCAGACTATTATGGGTTCTCTTCTTATTCATTTTCCCCACAGTCCAAGGACAAGACGGTGTAGTATATTCATTCTCTAACCAATGTACAACATTATCTCCAATTCCATAAAGATATAGCCTCATTCAATCTTGCCATGAGAAAGATTTTTACTTTTTCATCTTTCATGACTCTCTCTTATACACTTTTTATCTTTAGCTTAAGTTCCTTTCAACTTCCTTCATCAAGCACTCAATTTTGATACCAAATTGTTAGATAATTGATGCAGCCGAATGGGGATGAATTAGTTTTGTCCTTTTATTATACACTCTCTTTCAAATATTTTAGTACCACCTAAATATTAGAAACTTTAACCTCAATCACTTGGTTTAATCATCCAAATTAATACTTAACTCATTCTTTCACTTCATTCCAAACTATTGACAAACTCTTCTTTGCATTATCGATTGACAATAAACTTCTAATAATTACCTAGTCACATCTTAGTTTTTACCGAGCTGCAGGAAGCTATAAAATGCATAAAAAAGTTTGCAACACAAATAATCATCACATAACTAATACCTTGATTTTAATGTAGAAATCCTATAAAGGCATAGACTACCTGGGATTGGCAACCAAAAAATTTCACTCTTCTAAAATGAGATCTACAAGGAGAGGACCTTATTCAAGATTACATACACATTATTAATGTGACCTTGTTAGAGGATTTCACAAAAATGTAATCTAGATCTTATCACTCTCTGTCCTTGACTAAAATGAGTGGCTTGATTTAAATGACTTATAAACACCACTAAGTGATGCTACCATATAGAATTTCACAAACTTGTTAGGTCCACTTAGTGCTTCTAAGATTTTCTACTACAATGATTAAATAGTAACAATATAAAGTGATCTGTTAAAAATAAAAACTATCTTTTCTTGTTTAGATCTCTATTTTTTTCTCTTTCTCTATCTAGTATCTTCCTTGAATCTTCTTTTCACTCTATAGTTTGACTTGGCTGATTAACTTTATCTATTTCTCTTTCTGCTACTTGATTCACCTGGATCAACACTTTATGTTCACCTTCTTCAATAGTTCACATTCATTGAAAATTTTAACTCTCTATCATAATCACCTTCTTACCTAAAATTTTATTTTTCTCCTCCTTAAATGGTTTCCTTAATGCTTCCATATCTTTCCATCTTTTGTTTGTTAATCAAAATTGTCTATCTTAGGGTTATAATAAAATTTCCTCGTACCATGAAGTAAGACACTTAGAAATTATAACTTGCATAGAACCTTGTGTCCATCCTTATATCCATTTAATTTCCTTCATTGGATCCTTTTTGAATTTTCTCTTCCATAGATCTTGCAATGAACTTTAACTGGTTCCTTAGACCTTCTCAAACTTTCTAAATTTCCATCAAAAGTTGGCTTCAGATTCTAATTTTCCAAACTTGTTCATCCAGCTTGCTGGAAATCTATTTGTTAAAGTAAGATACTAAGAGGGAGTTGGGGAGGGAGGGGGTGGGGTGGGTGAATCATGATCTTAAAAAATTTTACTACTTCTAACATAAACCATTTTCATACTTAATTGACCACTCACATCTCTTCCTTAACTTAATCAATATGCAAAATTAACATCTAATATCATATTTAACATCTAATAACATGAATAAGTCATGTAAGAAATAGATCAACACATGACACATTGATTTGGTAACCTAGAAATTGTCCAAGGTGAAGGTAAAAGTGTGGTGGGGATGATATCAACAAACTCTTCACCAATACAACAATAAAGTGTGTCTATTATGGATACAAAGTTTGTTCACTTCTAATAATCTACCCTTTGAGGTTCTACCTTGTTAAGAGCTTACAAGACTTATTCAATCTACCTTGATCAAAGGATTTTAACCAAACAATTAATTGAGCACTCCATTAGGAGATTTAGATAGGCCTATTAAGATATTTAACCTAAAACACCTATTAGAGTGCACTAGTACTTGATCCTTTAGTTTGCACATGAATGTTGGTAAATATCTCCTCTATATAGTCTAATATCACTTCTCTGTGATAGATCTTCAACAACTCCTTATTGCATTTCCTGATCACCTTGCTTAACATCTTGATGATTCACCTTCAACTTCATATACATGCAATCCTTAAACTCTCAACCACAAAATTAGGTCTAAAACCATCCTTAAGTATCCATTTAATAAAGCTTCAAGATCTCAACCAATGATCTTGATTCATCTATTTTTTTATTCATTCCTTGTAATTTTCTAATTGGTTGATATCATTACATAGGGATTAATAATTTGTAATTACATGTGTAATTACCCCTTTTACTTTCTCCTCAATCATAATATTATATTTCTTCACTCTAAAAAATGGTTTACATCAATGTTTGTGTCATTCTGAACATTTATACAAAACTATGTTACTCGAAACATATACCTTTCTAATACTTGGTGCATAATGGTTATTCATGTTGTCACTCATCTCATGCTATTATCATCTTAGATACTATTTTTATTGACCTATATATCACTTGAATCATATGTTTCCTCTCAAAAAACTTGATAACTACTGGAATACTTGATGACCTTTGATCTACTTGACAGTAACTATTACATGGAAACAACTAATTATATATACTTCTCCTTTAGATAGCTCGACCTCTCTAGAGTGGCTCAGCCAAAATGTTGACTGGCCAACTCTTGCTAGTAAAATGACTCAATTTTTTGCACTAATTGACAATACTATGATTTCCTTTAGGTTCAACAATCTCCCCATTTGGAATTAGTAGAAAAAAACTCTTTATCATTATCAAAACATTGACATTGTAAAACTCCAATATATGTACTCCCCCCGAGGATGTAATCTGTATCCATAGCTTGGTCTATACATACAAACTACTATACTTGTATTTTCAAAATCATTTACAAAAACTTTTGATTTCACACATCTAAGCATCAAACGAACTAGCCCCCTATTACTCAAATATATATATATATATATATATATATATATATATATATATATATATATATATATATATATATATATATATATATATATATATATATATATATATATATATATATATATATATATATATATATATATATATATATATATATGTGCACATACAAATAAGTTTTAAAATTTGATAACATACATACATGATCAGATAGTTCCCTTTGTGATATCCATAAACTTTCTTATTTGGTTATTTATCATTATCATCCCACCTTATTTTTCTCATTGATGACTCAAACAAATTTTCAATTATGGTTCTTGGAGGATCCTGAATTTCTTTAGAAATGAATTGTGCAATCTAATACTGATTATCATTGTGTTGTCCCAATTAACCTTTAAAGTGTGAAGTACTTGTTTTTCTATTTTTATCTTAGCTACCAAATTCACCATATTGTCTACAATGGATAGGTGTTGGTTTTTTACAAGATCCTTTGTAGTTTATATGTGTCTTTGCATTACTTCCATATGAGGTAGTGTTGCCCATTTTTTAGTCCTATTCATGTTAGCTATAAGTTGTAGTTAAGTCAGTGTTTAGTTTGATTCTATGCCTAGAATGCCTCTAGGATGACTTCTATTCTCATTAGACCCTTCCAAGCTAACCTATGCAGGAAAAGCATTGCATTGGTCAAAGGCTAGGTGATTTAGGTTTTATTGGGTTAGTTATAAGTGTCTCCTTGATTAGAAGAAGGTTTGTAAACTGTAATGATTGAGATTTCATCTAAGGATTTAGGAGGATTTTGAGGAAAAAGATTTGCAGTAATTGCATTTCAATGGAAGATATCACAGGTGATCAATCTCACAATGTAGGAAAGTCAATTGGTATTAGCAGCTACATGGATGAGTAGAAAAGTAAATCAACAAAAAGATCATATGCCATTGGTGGGATGAAAAGTCAATTTCTCTTAGAGATACATCCCTGACCATCAGGTGAAGATTAGATCAAAGATGTTTGCAACATCACAACCCATATTCCATGTGATAAAAGATAAGTCACAAGGCTATGAGTGTAGATGGGTGGTTAAATCAAATAGTTATCACATGTTTGCAAGAGGTTAATGTTAATCATGAGTTAATGTTGCGATGGAGCGAAAACTTGCATTCATAGTGTTGCAAGGAGTTAAGGTTAACTCTTAATGTAGGTTTTGAAAGTGTGAGAGATCACAACAATTAAGGTGAATAGTGATCACATGATCGTGACTTGATTTTGGTTTGATGGTTTTGAGTAATGAAACTACGAAACATACATGAAACTCAATATAAATAATGGTCACAATATTGTACATGAGAAGAATGTTAATTTTTAGACCATAGTGAAGGTGTGACCAATAGAATAGCATGACACATGGAATAGGTGGACCCACACTATAAAGTAAACAAGATAGTTAAGATCTTCTAGTCTTAGCCATCATATCTGAAAAGATTAATGCTTGTCACATGTGATTAAAGATAACCTAGAGTTAACATGGTGAAACTACAAAAGTCATTCATCACATGGTCCCAGGTAGTTGAAATTTTTTTTAGATCAAGGTCATGAAGCCACAAAGACTCATAATTACAACATTAAGTGTCGGGTCAATATGAGTAGTTGTGAAGGAGAAACAAGGGAGAAATAAGAAAGACTGCTAGGTTTAATCTCGATCATTGATCTAAGATCAACAGTTAGAATTTGAAATCGTTGTGTCTGTTGAAATATCAATTACATGGATTTGGTACCAACAACATAATACAAATAGAACAAATATTTTTATAGGGTTCTTGAAGTAGCATGAAGATAAATAATTGCCATGTGTTCTCAGAACTTCTATAGAGTCAAGATCCTCCATAAAGAAGATGCCATGTGTCCATATCATGGTGTAGATTAAATAATTTCATGATTTATTTCAATTAAATGTAATCTCTTCTGATAATACAAATATCGACAAACTTGATAGTGAATTGGCTCTGTAATTCTATTTACCTAATTTTATCTTCATGTTTTGTTGGTGATTCAATAGATTAGTTCTACATTGAGAGTTGAAGGAAAATCACATGTGAATCTATGATCACCTCATTGATTCCATTTCACCATGTGGTATTTACAGTATAAATAATTCCATTTACTTTTTCACGTATGATTATGCTTCTCCTCTTGTTTATTTCGTGGCATGTTAAAATTAGTTTCCTTTGGAATTGAAGAATAAATGTGGATCAATCTATTAGTAACTTGTCAGATTCCATTTCATCTAAGCCTAATAGTTAAAGAAATTCCATTTTCCCTCATCTGCATCTCTCCTTTTCCTCTTTTTCTTTTAGATGATTAATTTGTATTTAGAATAGGAATAAGAGTTAGAAAATCTCAAAGATAACCTACTATCATGGTCTGGATATGTGCAGGATCATGGTGTACCAAAAAGTGGTGATCTAAAAAATATGTAGTTTTGAAATGCCTCAAACCATTTCAAAATCTATTCCAACATTTTCCCACCCACCCTAATACTAAATGAAAACAATTATTATCTTTATAAGGTCTACCATATCTTTTGATACCAACCCTATATTGATCCAGGGGATAAAAATTACTGAAAAGTAAAATGTCCCCAATGCTCCAAGAATCAACATCATTACAAGTGTTCACAATTTTGACTCCAACATAACTCGAATGATCAAAATTGGAGTTCAAGTGCAAAATTATGAATGGTCAAAATGGTCAAACTGGGACCAAAGGTCATAAAAGGGTGAAAAAATAATCATCTCAAAAGTATTTGACAATGGATTCCAAATGAAAGAGCTCGTCAAAAGCTTTCCGATGGCATTCATTTCATCAAGAACAGAGATCGGATATAAAAGTTATGATGGTTTCAGATTCAAGAAAAAGTATGGATTTTGATGATGTCAGCATGACATACGAAATCATAAAGAGAGGGAAAACATTCAAATTTGAATTAAAGTAGCTATTTAATTCGAATTAAAGGAATGAGATAATGGGAGTTGAACTCCTAACCATTGGCCTCCTAAAATTAAGGCCAACCAATGGGCTATTTATGGTATATAGAATATTAAGGGAAGAGTTGTTATCTATCCATAACAAATCCGCCCAATCTTATTTAAATAAGGGTATTTGTTGAAAACAAACCCTTAATTTTGGTGTGAGATGATAACAAAATAATGGTAAAAGGGGCAAATTCGAAATATGTAATCAAAATGGGAGATTATGTTGGTTAATTGTTTTAGCCCATTTTTGGCTAAAATTGATGTATAAAATGGGGGTAGTAGGCTTTGGAAAAGCATCTAGGTGATGAGAAGGAGATTATGATCTTGGAGACTTGATGATTATTCTTGCACATTGGAGAGCAATGCTGCAATTGTGCTTGAAGGGAAGATCTTGAACACTTGTAATTGATTTTGGAGCAAATCAGATTGGTCCCTCTATTGGAGTAGGACCCGAAGATGTAGTTCGACCCGCAGATGAACTCCGTTATCAATCGTGTTTTGTCTTATGTCTCTCTACTCTCTTTGTTTCAGTCATTACCTTTTTATGCTTTGTTCATTTCAGCATTTAAGTTGTGTTAATTTGCTAATTAACGCTTTGAAATTTTACTTTAGGAAATAATGTTAAGCATTCCTCTGTAATAGTCCTAGATCCTAATCAGATCATATATGGTCAACATTAAAAGCATCCTAAAAAATTTCTTTTGGACTATTTTTATGTGATTTTTACTGCAAACATGTATCTGACAAATTTTTTAACCAAAATTTGATGAAATGAAAAGGGTTTCTTAAGAATGTTCTTATCTTTCTATAAATTTAAGGATTGTAAAATTATGAGTTTAGTAAGTAATTATTACTTATTTTCTAATGGAGTTATGTATAAAGTGATGATTGACATACTACTTGAAAAACAACTATAACTTTCAAATGGTAAAACATTTTTTAAATCTAAAAGATGCATCACATTCTATGTTTCTTCCACTATAAGAAAAAAAAATGAAAAATTAAATTTTGTAGAGTTTTGAATTAGTTAAGGTGGTCAGACATGAGAGATTTTTTTATTCCAAAAATACTAAAGTCAAAAATTTATTATTTATTATTTATTTAGAATAAAAATACCCAAAAATATGTGTCACATCTAGGCATGAGTCTACTACTTATATCTACAATATTATTAGAAAATATTATCATTTGATTTTGATTGAGGTTGTCAAACAAATGCCTACTTCTTACTTTTGTTCTGAAATTTTTGTAATATTGCATTAAAATTCAAAATTTTGACCAATCAACTTTTTTTTTTGTTTTGAGATAAATCCTAGTATTTAGAAACTAGATTCAATTTCCTAGAGATTCTTTTCTCTCAAATTTTTGATATAAAGCTCATAACAAGTAGAAAATTGTGCATCAAGTTGACATAACCCTGATTTTTTGATATTTTATTGCCACTTAAGAGCATAGTTTGGTTGACCATGATCCTGCACATACCCATGTGATAGGTTATTCCAAACATTTTGCTTAAATTTCTTGTGTCTAGAAATAATTTCGTTAGCATTTACTGCTCTTAGGTTAAGATCTTATTCTATCAAAACTTCTAATCTAAGAAAGACATATTCATTTCACATCATTGCAAATCTTAAGGGAATTGTACCTTGTAATTTGGAGGATAGTGATAGAACACATACACTGACCCATTTGTTGGTAACATCCATTTTTTTCTCCAAGACATTGGGCATTAAAAGAGTCAGATTATAAAATCAAACAAGAGAAAAAAATATTAGCCAACAAGTAGAAACCTTTCTTGAATTGAATTCACCTAATTCCTTATATAACACTCTTCTTGTAAAAGTTCTTACTGCTTCCCTTGTAAAAATTTGGTCTAAGATAAATAAAGTGATCTAGAGCTAGGATCCACACTCAAATCTTTGCTTCCATTTTGTAGATCTGCATCTATCATATCCATTTTCTCCCTTATAGTCTTGTAGTAAGATAGAACATCATCACATAACTTTGTAAATAATGTGTTTGTATTTGTGGCTAACTATTCTAGTTTGATGACAAGAGTGGAAAGCTCAACTTTCTTGATTTCTATCCCATTAGATACTTTGTTCTTTGCTCTTTGTATCAAGTTCTCTTGAATATCGATATCAAGATCATTAACCTTCTCCACAATTTTGACCAACTATTCAATAATTGGAGCTTTTTCATCCAAATCATCAAGAAAAAATCTCTCAAAAATTATATCCTTGATGTCATGCAATACCTATTTCTTTTAATGTTCTCTCCTCATGTTGCCTTTCTCTACCTTCCTTGCAAATAAATTACTTAGAATTACCATCTACTTTTCACTATGATTTGAGGGTTGGCAATCAGAAATTATGATCTCCTCATCTACAATAATATGTTTACCTTTGATTACTTCACCTTATTTTTCATTCTCTTCCCTTTTGAGTCTGGTGTGTTGGAGCTTAACACAATGTGGAGTTATAAACCTAGGGTTTGTATAGCTAGAGCCAGTCTCTATGGCTCAACCCTTGTCTCCTTAGTTCTCTTAGGTGCATCGTATGTCTTCTTTACTTCTTTTCTCATATGGGTACCAATCATCTTTATAGACTCATCTTTTTAATCATCTCCATGATCAATTTGGAGCTCACTAGCGGAACATGACTATCCTTCCTCCATTCCCTCAATCTAAGGTCCTTATGCAATTGGTCTACTTTTTCATTTTGGCTCTTATATTTCTTCTTTCCTTCTTCACTCATACCAAATTTTCCTATGTGGCATCCTATCATTGTTCAGGCTTAGGTGTATTACTTACTTTGTTAACCAACACATCTTATTGCCTGGCATCACCATCTTTGACATGCAAACTTAGTGAAATAGTTAGTCTTGAATCATTTAGTTAGGTGGACTCCTATGCACTTATCTTAGGGTACTCTCTTATTTGCACAATCATAGGATTGGTTTCCAACAACTTATCATGAGATGGAATCTATTCAGGGTCTTCACTTCCATTCCCTTACCTAACTGTGATTGTCCCTTCAATAAACATATTCCTTTCAAGGCTCTTCTTTGATTCGTCATCAATTACTACTATCTTTCTCTGTGCTTCACTTAGTTATACCAAGTTATTGAATGTATCAACAAGGTTATCTTAGCCATCATATCTTCAGTGTTATCCGATTCCACATTTTTGTGTTCATTTTTCTCTTCCTCGTTCTTTTGTTCATCATCTAGTATCAAACTAAATATTTTCATCCACAACACTTTACTCTCCTCTAAAATAGTTTCAAATTTATTTTTCAAAACCAAAAATTATCTCCTTTTAAGAATAAATATGTTACTATAATCCTTTACTACCTTAGCAATCTTCTTTTTATTCATGTCAAACATCATTTTGACAAGTTTTCCCTCTCTTATATGCCTTTCGGTCATCAGTGCAAATTTCCATTGTTGATCTTCATACAACGTATCTGGAATCATGTTCTATAACTCAAATTGTGTATATTGAAAATTTTCCATCATGTATAACATTACTTTCTCAACCTTTTCCTTATCTACTTTACTTAATTTATAATAGTTTACTAATTAAAATCTAGACAGCTCAACACATCCCCTTATGTTTTCACATATCTCATTAATAGATTGGGGCTTCTTATTCACTACAAAATTGAGTTAACTCAAATCATTTGAATCAGTTTTCTCCTCATCTTCTTCATCATTCTTAGGCACAATGAGCTTTCCCCTTGGTTTCTTGATTTGTTTGCTAGGCTTTGCCTTATCAAAGGTGGTCTTTCTTTTTTTAGTATGTTTACTTGAATTGGTTTTATCTTTATTACCACTCCTCTCTTTTATCTCTTGACAACTATAGCTTTTTTGCCCTTATTCTTTAATGAGTCACAATCTATATGGAAGGGAAAGGCTCATCTTCCTTCTTCTTTCCCTTGCTAACCTAAGATATAGAAATTAAAATCTATTTTCCCTTTTTCTTGGATTCCTCTTCTTCATCTCCATGTTCTTCTTCATCTTCATTCAAGATGTCTTCACCTTTATCTTCAGTAATATATAATGGCATCTCTTTCTTTGCTCCTTCTCTCGTAACTTTTTCCAAGTTCTCAATCATAGCCTTCCTTTACTTATTCAGCTCAGGGTCATTACTTTGACTATTGATCATCACCTTTTCTAACTCATACCTTATGAATGCCTAAATATTCTTATCAACTTCTTATGCCAATAATGTAGTGATTGCTTCTATGACTTCATCAATCTTAACCTCATATGGTAGAGGTCTTAACCATGAAGCCCTAGGTAAAAATGGTTGTGCATAAGTGAAATTAGTATCTGTGAAGTGACATATGTCTCATAATATTTTTTTACAAGGGATTTTGGTATTGTAGACATATTCTTTATTCTCCTCTTATATTCTTCAAAGTAACCATTCATAATTGTCTCAAAATTATCGTCAATTTGACTTATGAATTCATTACAATATTTGGTCAATTGTTTCTTCTTATCCCAGAATACATCAACAATTGTAGGAAATGAGTTTTTCAAATAGAAGAATATACAAATAATCAGAGATACAAACTTACACAAACTATTCTTTTCTTTCCTTATACTTTAGAAATTTGCTACTACCTATGTAAGTTGGAGATCATCTAGATCATAATTGTGATCTTTCTTAACAATCTTCCATTCTAAGTGTAGTGCAACACATGACATACTATCAGGTTAGCTTGAATGATAAAATTTGTGGGTGATTCCTCTAATAGTGAATTCAATCTTTGCATCCTCAATGGTAGATATTTTCATTCCTCTATTGTTTCACCTAGCTAGTGTGTTGACCTCAATTGTACCATTTCCTTGACAATGAATGGTCTTAACCCTTTCCATGATAAGGTATCCTATAACATGATGGGAAATATTTTTTGTTATTTCCACTGATCCATTCTCCAAACATCATTTCATATCATGTACATCAAAAATAAATTAAAAAAATTATACATTCAACCTTAAATTTTCTTAGAAGGGATAGTTGAGTTTCACAAAGATTTATGGAGCTAAAGTTTGTTGATCCAAAAGAGAGTGGTCTAACCAATTAAGAAGATTGTTCAGAGAAGAAGACAAGTTGTTGTTAAGGAAAAGTTAAAGGATGAATTTGTGAAAGATAAAGAGGAATGTGTGGTTGGTTTTGTTGATTAGTTTGTGGAGTCTAATATGAAACTCGCAGAGCAACTTGTGGTCATTGCTAAGATACCAGAGCTTACCAAAGATATTCTTAACCTTATTGAGATTGGAAAGGAGATTTATTTTCATGATCAGTTAGATGGATCTAACATGGAAATTATAGAGCATCTTATTATGGATGATGAGATTTTTTATTATGAGGATTTGCATATGGTTGATGATATGGATCTCTATTCATATGTTGTTGCTGAGATGATTGAGGATGTACTAGTTAGTACTACTATGGTTGATATGGATTACCATATTTTTGTTGATGTAGATATGGTTTTCATTATTGTTGACATGAATATCATGTTTGAGGATATTTTTTCTAGCTATGATCAATTATAGGGATTGTTGGTGAAGCATTATGTTCAATTTGTTCCTGGGAGTTAGCAGGTTTTTTGGGTTGCTGAGATTCATATAATTCTGATGATTGTATGGATGAAGTTGAGATGGTTGATGTGCATATTTTTTCTTTTGTCTAGGATGGATGGGAAACTTTTGGTGAAGATGAAGTTGGCATGGGACATACTTTTCTATCTACTTCGGGAGTCTGGTGCAGGATCATCTTGCATCATAAAATAAAAGGAGACATGATAAATATTTAAAAAATAAAATTAGAGGAGAGAGAAAGAGATTAGAAATAGAGAAAAATAAATAAATAAATTTAATTTAATTTAATTTTTTTAAAAATAAAAATAAAATGGAGAAAAGAGGGGAAAAGGCATTTAATGTTTATTGCCAAGCTGACTTGTGGATTGAGGGATTATTTAATGTAACGTCCTAGGATGACTCATGGCTTGGTTTGGTATAAGTAGAGGGTCTTTTCTTGTCATTATTCATTTGGCGTGTGATCCAACATGAAGGATGTTGGCTAGAGAGGAATAGCTAAGAGGAGTGAAGTTTTTTAGTAGAGATAGTAGTTGGGGCTTGGAAAAAAAAGAAGGTTACTTGGTGGATTGCAAGAAAAAACTTAGATTCTTGTTGGGTTTTTTTACTAGATTGTGGATCAGAGCTAGCTAGTTTTTGGAGCTTACAGGATCTTGTAGAGATTCTTGTATTTTTTGATGTATTTGGATATAACCTAGAAGGCCTTACAACAGGCATGTTGGATGTAAATCTTATGATTATATTGTGAGAATTGACATTTTTTTGAATCTAAATCTCTGTGTTATTGTTATTCATCCACTATGTGATTATTTTCTTGGGCCTAGGACATCTCCTTTAAGTATTTTCATGCCTTGCACTACATCACTATTTTCCTCCATCCTTTACCAATTGCTCAGAAGCATTGTAGTCTCCTGATGAATATAATCTCCCTTCATTAACCTCTTTACTCAATTTACCTTGTGTTCTCCAATATATTGCAACAAAACATGATTGTAAAAAAATCAAACCAATAATACATATTCACTATCTAGCTCATTCACGTACCCATTGAATACCTTACATATCACTTCTTTCTTCAAATCTCATTCATCGATCAAATCCTCTTCATCAATCTAATGATATGGTACTTTAAGTCTTGGTAGTTACACAATACTGGTTCCCACTTTTTAGCCAAATTTTACACTAAATTAGATATATTTTTCAAAAACTTCACTTTTAGATGTGTATTACTGTAAAACCATAAAGAATTTGAAGATGATGTAAACTAGTGATTTGTATATAATTTTCTTTCTAGTTTCTAACAATATTTTGTAATTATTTTCCCAAGTGATTGAAGTCTAATTTTATTTCTCCTTCGAGAAGTGGCTTATATGAAAAATCAACATTTTTAAAAGGTTATTTTTTTTATTATCAACATAGCATTTTTTTAAAATATGATAATGACAAAATTATTTAAAAATATGATAATGAAAAAATTATTTAAAGGATAGAATGGTGACATCAATTCCTAGCAACTCTAATTGGTTATATTTAATTTCATTAGAAATTCTAGATTTTATTCAATGGTAAAGTAGCGTTAATTATAAATTAGACATAGGTTTATTTTAATAGATATAATATGATAATGGAAAAATTATTTAAAGGATAGAATGGTGACATCAATTCCTAGCAACTCTAATTGGTTATATTCAATTTCATTAAAAATTCTAGATTTTATTCAATGGTAAAGTAGCGCTAATTGTAAATTAGACATAATTTTATTTTAATAGATATAATTTCATTTATATTAATCAAAATAATATTTTCCCTTTTTTTCTAGAAAGGTAACACACATACCATCATACGACATATTTTCAAAAATTATTATCTATCATTTTCTATTTTTCTCATAGTTTCATACAAAGTTTTTTGAAATCACCAAACATCCTATGTTGAATAAAATTAAAATTAAAAAGTTCACAATCAACACAATATATATTAAAAGTATAGTCATTGAAACAATTATTTAGTGTAAAATAATATGGTATATTTATTTTTAAAATATGGACCCATTTACCCCTTGTTTGATCCCTCCTAAGGGTAGAATTTGCTAGAAATTTCAAGAAGTTTGAGAAAAATCATATTTTGGGATATTCAAATGAAGATGGCTTTGAATGAAGCCCTTGTAGAGGCTTTGAATAAAGGGGGATTCATTAGAACCCTCCTAGAGTTATATCGCCTATTGCTCCTATTTCTATCAAAAAGTGCCCAAAGGGCTTCATTTAAAGCCCCTATCACCTTCTATTTATATTTAAAAGTGCCCAAGGGGATTCATTTGAAGCCCCCTAGAAACTGCCATATCAGTCTTTAAATGAAACCCCCTGGGAACCTCCATATCAAGCTTTGAATTATTAAGCCTAAGGATTCATTAGAATCCTCTAGTCTCAAGGCTTTGAATGAAACCTTAGGGAGGCTTCATTTTAAGCACCTTAAAAATGAAATTTCAACTTTTCACCCTTTTTCATGATGAAAATTGGGAACTATGATTATGGCCTCTTGCATTGAGTTAACATAATGTCTATCCAACTAATACTTTGACATCAATGAAAATATAAAAATTGATATGACTCTTTTACATACATACATGTCATCATCAACTAACAATCTCCCACTATCAATGACATTATCAGTTAGGGCTAATAAATATCAAATTATATTTCCAAACTATGATGTGTAAAAATACTACTTTGTTGGCTAGTTTCAACTTGGAAATGTTGGATCTTGTGCTGCTAAAAAATAGGTATTGGGCTCTATAGACAACTCCCACATAACCACCACCTATTGTATGATAAAACTAATTGTGGATGCTCCAACTGTGCCCCTTTACACCCCCACCCCTTGGTCTTCGACTTCCACCTCCAGTCTTAGATCCCCCTCCCAACCCCCATACCCAATCAGAAGAACACATATTTTGGCCCTAGGGAACTAAATTTTGTGGAAGGAGATATTAAAAACCTATTATTGGAGATGGAAAAATTCAAGAAGATGTTGTTAGAGTCGGATCTAAGGTTCTAGAGCCTAGCAGAATTAGTTGTTAATGTCATACATGTGGTGAATAGCACTCTCCAACTACTATAGTAGTAGAAGGAGGACTGAATGATAGAGGAGGAGGATAATAGCTTCCAGAGGTTCTATAAGTTCATGGCTATGACTAGTTATAGGTTATAATGTTAGAACCAACCTTAGGGAGGAGAAGGATGAATGATGGTTTGACCTCATTCCATTCTCTTTACTTTTTGTTTTCAATGTTTACAGTTATATCATGTATAGTTGTAAGACTTTATATTTAGCGATGAATTTTAAAACTATATCATGGTTTCTTATTAGTTTAGGTTATATTATATGCTAGTTTTGTACCATTTGCTATATGTTTTTGTGGTTAGATAGGTGGACTCTGAACTTTAACCATGATATTGTGCTTTTGATGTTGGATATGGGTGGTCATTTCCATCTAGTTGTTAGTCCCTATGTTGTTAATTAGTTATAAGCAACACTTCCATTATTATTATTTTCTTAGGCTAGACACCCATTTTGGATTGCTTTCTAATATAAAAACAATAGTACCTTTTCTACAAAGTTTCACAACTTGTGTCATCTAGAGAATATCACAGTTGATACCATCAAGTGTTGTGTGACTATAATTAATTATTGATGCTACATGATTAAAATGTGAAGGTAAAAATATAGAGAAGTGAAGATATAGTAATTACAAATTGTATATGAAGAGGATTTTGAAGAAAGGGGAAAAGATAAATGTAGCCATGAATGAGAAAAAACATGATATCTATTCTCCTTATCACCTCCTTATGGTCTTATTATTTTTATATTATGAAATTTTTTACCTTGATGAAATGTCTACTACCTTCCATGGCTATCACTTTGCTATCCTTAATCACATTAGGCATGGCCAAAAGCTATATCTTGGATATTTCTTAATTTCTCTTATTTGAGTAGGAGCATTGCTAAGGGAGTGTCCCCTCCATTACAAAAATATCTTATCTATTTTCTTTTCTAAAATATTTTGATAAGTCTTCTTTGTGTGGTCATGTCCTCTCATATGTCCAAACTAAGATAACCAAAATAGAGAAGCAATTGAAAGCTCTGTAAAAATTAGGCTTATACAAAGTAATACGCTATTAGGAAAAATCAACCCTAGCAGAAAAAAGAAGGGAACACCCCAAAGTATACAATTCTATATATCCCATTGAACTTAGAAGGTAGTACTGGTAGTATGAACTTAGATGTTTTATATCATCTCTATGTTTTATTGATTTTTAGTTTTTTAGTTTTTTTTTGTATTATTTTGGGTTTAATGGCCCAATGAAGGCATTCTTGTGTTGTTTCTTAATGTTCCCCTATAGAACTTGGAATTAGAGCCCTCTCCCCACTGATTTAATAAAAACTCTAAACCTAATCAATATGAATTTCTAAATATTTATAACATCAAAAAAAAAAATGTCACTAGAGGGATTGATAACCCTTACCAATTCTCATCAAATAACCACCTTTCTTCATAAATTTGTACATCCAACTCATATTTAATTTCTTAAAAATAAAATATGTCTTAAAAATCTAAGATAGAACTATGAAATAACTTGTAAGAAGAGAGGCCCAAAATAAGATTTGAAAGCATCAAACTAAATCCAAGCTAATATAAAAAGATGTTTATCACATATGTAAATTTTTATAATACATATTAAATTTCTCTCATAATCTTCATGGGAGGATTCATTCTATACTTAGATTAAATAATTAGAATTATGTATAGTTATACTTGAAAGTAAAACTATTTTTTTTTAATATTGAGATGAAGATAAAGAATAAAGCTAGAGGTGAGGTAGACAAAGTAGGGGATGATCTTCTCTCTATTTCTTAGGCATTCCAAGTATGAAATCATAATTATGTCTTTACAAGGTCTCTCTGGTATAGTTTAAGGTTTATATAGTACCACATTTTAACTATCACTTTTGCAACATAAAAATTTCTACAATTTTTAGAAAATTGCCTAACATCCTTATGAATATGAGGCCAAAAGTGATTCTCACTTACGAAAACCACTATCCTGTTACTACTAAAATTTCTTTTTAATCTTCCAATATACTATTCTTTTATTTGATTATCTCCAATCAAATTTAGTCCATTAAATTTTTTCGTGCACTACTATAGGTTCATTGTGATGTCCCCAATATTATTAAATATTAATTTTTGTTTATGTGACAGAAAATCAATATTTTTATCACTCGGTCCACTCTTTATTTAATTTTTTTGATAACTCGTCAGCTTGACGATATTTTTGTAATCCTTAGGGAAGCTTCCCCAAAGCCCTTGGCATTTGATTCATATTATTTTATTGTATCCAAATTCATGTTGGAGTTCTTTGTTATTTTCTATTTTGGAAGTGAGAGATCTTCCCTATTTGGCATTTTTGGTTTCGGTGGGATTTAACCTCACCCTATTTTTTCCTCTATACTACTTGTTTGATCTAGCAATTCCAAGTCCCATATTTTTCCACAGTATAATATTGAGATTTGTGTACAATTTCTACATCACTATATGTGGTTTAGTTTTGGTATCTAGTGAATATTTGGCATTAATTGATTCATAGTTGTCTTCAATTAGTTTAATTTTACATTAATATCTTCCTTCCTCATGGCCTTCACCTCCCTTTCCATATCCTTTAGATTCATCTTAAATGAACTTAGGTTCCCTCTGACATGGCATCAGGATCCCTCTGACACAACATTGACTCCGTCTGGCATGGCTTTCACTCCCTCCAACATGGCCTTAGGCTCCCTCTGATGGTACCTTAGCTACCTCTAGTGTAGTGATTTTCCTCAAGTGGTTTCCCTTAGACACTTTCTATTAGGTGGTCTCCCTCAGGTACTTTTCCTTGGGTGGTTTACCTTAGGTAGTATCACCTAGGTGGTTTCCATTAGGTGCTTACTCTTAGGTGTCATTAGGAACATTATAGTGGTGCCAAAGCTAGTGATCTTACTAGCCAATCAGTGATATTAGATTCTACCAAGATTTTGATCAATAGGAAGAATGGGTGAATCAATCACTAAGATGATCCAACTTCATATGGAGATAACAAGAGGACAACAATAACTAAGCCATTTTTGTTTTGAATGGACAACAACATCTTAGTGAGACATTGGTGAAGGGGCAACAAACAATTTCTGACACCCTTTGACTTATGGTAAAAGGAAGGACAAATGGAGGACACAATGGGCATGGTGATAATTTTGTCAATGAGAGGCTTCACATAGAGCATGTAATGTCCATACTAATTATTGCAAGATCACCTACAAAATGCATCATTAGATTGCATAAAGTAATAGATTAAATTTCACTATTCTACCCTTTAACTTAACCCAACATTAAAGATGTCTCTATATCGGGATCAATAACCCTCTTGAGGATCCTTAGACCCCTGGCTATCTTTTTTTTTTCATGAAGTGCACCCTTTAAGGCCATACTTGGAAGAGGTAATCTCTATCCAAGGCCCTTGACACATATGCATATGTTAACATCAATAGAATATTATGGCCTTGAAAAATGTTAAGATCACTCTCTTTTGAGAAAGACTCTTTGGATCTTGAAACAACATCACTCTCTTCCCACTAGTCTCTCTTGATCTTAATAAATAATTATTGTATTTAAGGGTACAAGCACAAAGTTGTGTCACCTTTCAGAATGACTAATCTAAATGGCAGAATTTGAGTATTTCTATTAAAAATCAATTTTGTTCAAAGATATGATCTAGATAAATTCATTCTAGCTAAGTTATATATGTTATCACACTTTTCCAATTGGAAATGTCTATTAAATTATTGTTTTATACTAGTTTGTATCCAATTACTAAAGAAATATAATCATTTCAAAAAACTAACATTTCAATAACTCTTACAATTATTTATGATATATTTTTAATAACTTATAAACACCATTTTATAGATCCCAAAGTCAAGAATATTCTCATATAGAGTTTATAGTGTTTTAATTAGATATAGTATATTATAATTAAAAGATTCTACAAGCACGTATTTTAACACTTGAAAAGATGCCAATTTTGTGAAAGAAAAAATAGTAAATCATATCATAAAAATTTAAAACTTAAATGACATTCTAGAGGAGAGAGTCCTCTTCTAGAATGTATAATTTTTATTCTGGTTAGAATAGATCGACTTTAAAAAATGTGGTGGGAGATAAAAACTATTGATTTCAAGTGAGTTGAAATTTGAATGATTGTTAAAGTGAAAATATAAGTCTAAAGACAATTTTTATTTTTGAATGTTCTAGATATATATGCTATCTATAACATAGTATAAGATAAAGGGAAGCAAGTTTATTTCCATATAGTTTTGTGGTGGGAACTAGGCCCCTAATTTTCAACATTTTTTAGCAACTAAAAAATTATCTATAAAAATTATGAAAATATAAAATTTTTAATCCAAATAACTGTTAAAAATTATAATCCTAAACTTGATCAATTTCTACACATTTCATTAGTTTACATCAATTTCAAATTCTAAATAATAATACTAGCTTTATATAATTGAAGGTGAACAGTTCTACTTTTGTTAGCCTTTTCCTTCACAAAAGGGTGACATAGGTTTGTGTTTTGACCCATAAATAATAATGAAAAAAATAAATTAATTTATATGCTTCCATGATAGATTATCCTATTTTCATATCATACACTTGCCTTGGTAATTTATTCACCCATCAATTTCCTTCCTTTGTTAATACCTTAATAGGTGCAGATGGTAGGCTCGAACTTCATACGCTACACTCCCATATGCCTTTCGGTTGATTGGATGTGACTTTGCCCATCTTTAATCACTAGTTGGTGGTTTGGTTGTACTTCAATTTTTGACTGTATGCTCAAAGTGTCACCTGATCTTTATTGGGTGCTCTAAATCTTCTCCATGTCCTCCTTTTTTCATCCTTACCCTGCTTAGGTACATACTTGGGACCAAAAATGACGTATCTCATGGTACCCACCTATTTTTAAGGGCATTATATTTCATTTATTATGTTTATTTAGTGATTTATGGTTTGTTTGTTCCTTTTCATTGTTTTTTAAATTTATATATCTTAATGTTTGTTTAGTAAATACGCCATCATTAATTTGTAAATTTATAACCTTTTGTAATAATGGGATGACATTATACATAGGGTTTATGTAGCAACTATAATAATTTCATCATATAAGTAAAAGATCATCTTAATTTTTTTTTATTAATAAATGATATGAATTGATTTGATGAATAATTATTTACGAAGAATTCATAATGAAATCTTATGGTTTATAACTTAACTAGGGAACAATATCCTACCTTCCTTGAGATGCAATGTCAATTTTGATAGACTAGTTTGATGCTAGATTTGGTGCAAAATTATCCTTGAAGGATTATGTGGATTTGTAGATGAGATATTCTAGGAGCTAGTGAAATAAGAATAATGACATTAAACAAAAGATTGGAAAGATAAACTTATCATGCTTTGATGAATATGGGCATATATCATCATGAGAATGGGTTCAGAAGGCTAATACATACTTCCAACTCAACCTCATGCTTTAAGAAGAGGCAATTAATTTTACTGCACTTCACCTCATGGGAATTTCTCATGAATAATGGCACCATGGGATGGTCACCCTCGGTCATGATCAAATAACTTCATACATGATGACCTCATAGAGAGACTCATTGACCACATTGATGGAAAGGATCTAGAGGTGAACTTCAAGGAGTTGGGATGACTAAAGAAAATTGGAGAAGTAGAGATCTATATTATAGAATTTTGGAGGCTATCATTACTAATGAAAAACATTTTAGAGAGAAGACATGTTGTCTTATTCATGGATGGGTTGACTGAACCTTTAAAGGGTTGGGTGAAGGTATTTAACCCCAAGACACTCATGACATCAATCAAGAAAGCACAAGACATGAAAATGTCCACTTCTTCTTCTAAAAGTTATTCACATGTCTAGCCACCCCTCACTCCAACGGAGAGAGACAACAAATGCATCTAAAGAAGCAGTTAATGGATGAAGTCATGAAAAAAAATTGAGGAGAAGGAGGCTATGTTTTAATTGTAAGGAATCATGGGAACTAGGACACCAATGCTTAGGGAAGGAGAAGGTCCATTACATAGAGTTGGTGTTACTAAGTGAAGTAGATGAGGAACAAAAAATCAAAGTAGATGATCAAAAAGTTTACAAAGAGGTTAACATAAATCTAGTAGAGAGGATTGTTTCACTAGTACATCAAGGAGGTACCATCACTCTTGTTGGCACTTTGAGGTGTACTATTTTTTTGATATGAAAAATTCTCCAAAAGTAATGAGTTATAGTCATGCTAGACAGTGGGTCCACACTCAATTTCATTAATTCATCACATGTGAAACAAAGAGGTTTAGCTACAGAGGCACATGTGGGATTCCATGTCAAGGTAGAAGGAGGAAAGCTCCTATCATGTATGCATCTGGTCCCACAACTTGGCATTACCATGGGGAAACAAACAAAGACATAATACTTCTTTGTAGTAGATCTAGATGACATGGAAGTCATTCTTGGCATATCATGGTTGGAAACTCTAGATGAGTATGCACAAAGATTAAAACAAATGAAGTTTTCATTTTAAGTCGATGGAAAGAAGGTGGTCTTGAGGGTAATGGAAAATGGAGGGTTGAAAAAAAACTTGACACAAAAAGTGGCTGCCATTTTTTGGTGAGTAAAAGAAAACACCTAAGTCACCCTTTTGTAAAGAAAAAGGCTAACAAAAGTATAATTGTTCATCTTCAACGACATAAAATTGGTATTATTATTTTGAATTTGAAAATTAAGTAAACTAATGACATGTGTAGGAATGGTTGAAGTTTAAGATTATAATTTTTAATAATTATTTGGAATAAGAGATGATATACTTTCCTAATTTTTATAGACACATTTTTAGTCGCTGGAAAATGTTGAAAAATAGGGGTTTAGTTCCCACTAGAAAACTATATGGGAATAAAATTATTAGCATTTGAACTCAGACTATGGTATAGATAACACATATAGATAGAACAATCAAAAATAAAATTGACTTTAGACCTATATTTTCTCTTTTATAGTGATTCAAATTTCAACTCACCTAAAATTGATAGTTTTCATTTCCCACCACATTTTCCAAAACAAACCTATTCTAACTAGAAGAAAAATTATACATTTTGAAAGAGGACTCTCTCCTCTAGAATGATATATAATTTTTTTTTTAAAATTGATATGATTTAATATTTTTTGTTTCTCAAAATTGACATCTTTTCGAGTGTTAAAATAGATACTTTTAGAATTTTTTAATTATAATATACCATATCTAATTAAAATAATATTAACTCTATATGAAATCATTCTTTACTTTGAGCTATATAAAATGGTGTTTATATTTTACTAAAAAAAAATCATATAAAATAGTAAGAGTTATTGAAACACCAATTTTCTAAAATAATTTTATTTCATTAGTAATTGGATACAAACTAGTATAAAACATGCATTCAATAGATACTTCCAATTGGAAAAGTGTGAGACCATATATAACTTAGCTAGAATTAATTTATCTAGATCATATGTTTGACAAAATTTGATTTTTGGATAGAAATACTCAAATTCAGTCATTCTAATAAGTCAACCTTAAAGGTGAGACAATATTGTACTTTTACCCTGTCAACATGACAACTTTTTTTGGGCAACATAGTGTTTGATCTGAACAGAACCAATGAAGGGGTAACAAACTAACTACTAGGATGTTGAGCTTTGCATAGTGTTGGATAAGCACAATATGGTCTTTGTTGACATCTTTCCTAGCATCCCTCAGTATAGAGCCTTTGACAACACCATTGAGTTGGAGGAAGGAGCCAAACCCACCATCACTACACCCTACCATAGTCCTTAAAGGTTTAAGGATGAGATAGAAAAAATGATCCAAGAACCCCTAGAGAAAGGATGAATTATGCCTAGTTCCAATCCTTTTGCATTGTCAGTATTTTTTGTTAAGAAGAAGGATGGAATCCTCTGAATGTGTGTGGACCATTGTGTACTTAATAAGAAAACCATTAAAAATATGTACCCCATTACCAATATTGATGAACTATTTGATGAGTTACACAATGCACTATATTTTTCCAAACTAGATCTTCATTTTGGCTACCAACCAGATTTGCATGAGAGAGGAAGATGTGGAGAAGATTGAATTCCTTTTTCATTATGACTATTATGAGTTATCGGTCATGCTATTTGGTCTGACCAATGCTCTAGCTACTTTCAAGTCATGCATGAACTACATCTTGAACAAAAAATTATGAAGGTACCTACTAGTGTTTTTTGATGAAATGTTTATTTATAATAAGACATGGGAGGAATATTTGAGGCATTTGGATGAAGTCATTGAGATCATGGAGTCACAATCACTATTTACCAAGAGGTCAAAATGCATGTTTGGAATGACATAGATATTGTATTTGTGGCACATAAATAGTGCTCAA
Organism: Cupressus sempervirens; assembly: GCA_028749045.1. Lineage (NCBI taxonomy): Eukaryota > Viridiplantae > Streptophyta > Pinopsida > Cupressales > Cupressaceae > Cupressus > Cupressus sempervirens. The sequence goes on from CM053789.1 coordinate 774,188,782, forward strand.
GGGGTTTAGGTACATCAAGAAAACATTCAAGCCATATTGGATTGGCCTCCGCCTAAGACTCTCTCCAATTTATGTGGATTCATTGGATTGTATAGTTATTACCAAAGTTTCATGAAGGGGTTCTCACAAATTAGTGCACCACTGACATATCTAAAAAAACATGGATTTTCCCATTCATATGTAAATTCACAACACATCTTTGACAAGTTGAAGGAATTCATGAGTTCATGTCTAGTGCTAAAACTACCTAGTTTCAATCGACCCTTCATCTTGGAGTGTGATGCATCAGGAGAAGGTATTTGGGTAGTGTTGATGCAAGATCATCACCCCATTTTATTTGAGATTCAAAATCTCTCAAGAGAAGAGGAAATTAACTCCATCTATGGAAAAGATATGCTTTCCATCATGCATGCACTAACAAAGTTTTGGTAGTATGTCATTGGGTAATTTTTTTTTTGTGCAGACAAAACACAATAGCCTAAGATATTTTTTAGAGTAGAGAGAGCTAAATGAATAGCAATAGAAGTGGATGATAAAATTCCTAACATTTCATTTTGATATTGAGTATGTGAAGGGAAAAAATAGTGTAGTGGTCAATTTTCTATCAAGAAGGCCTTCAATATGCTCTTTGTCTCAAATTTTAGTGGTATGGAAAGAACACTTATTGGTTGAATAAACTAAGAACATATTTATCTGTTAGTTGATGGATAGTCAAGTACAAGATGATAGGTATAAGGTGGTAGATGATATCATCTACTACAAGGGAAGGATATATCTAGTCCATGAGTTCAAAATGAAGGAAACAATTCTTAAGGAGATGCATGATTCATCCTAGGATGGACACCTTGGATACTTGAAAACCTATAGGAAGATCTAAAATGGTTTGCATGGAACAACCTCAAGAATGGTGTCTTACAATATGTATGGTAGTTTTCTACCTACCAATAAAACAAATATGAACACACCCTACCATTAGGACTTCTCCAATCATTGTCAATCCCTTATCCTAAGTGGAAAAGTATTTAATTATATTTCATAACTAGGATACCCAAATTTTAGTGGAAGGATTGAATTTTTTTTGGTTGATCATTTGACCAAGTATGCCCATTTCTTTTATGTTTCCATTAGATACCAAGCATCTCAAGTGGGATAATTGTTCTTCTATGAGGTTTTCATTTTATATGGTCTCACACAAAATATAGTAAGTGATAAAGATAGTCAATTCCTTAGCACTTTTTGGATGGAATTATTTAGGCTAGCTAGAATAGAGTTGTCACCAAGTACAAGATACCATCTATAGTCATATGGACAGAAAAAGGTTATGAATAGATGGTTAGACAACTATCTGAGGAATTATGTTTCAGTGCAATAGAAGGCATGGATGCATTGCTTATATTTGGGTGATAATTGTTACAACACTAACTATCACATGTCGATTGGTATGTCGCCCTTCAAAGAACTGTATGGTTATGAACCTTTATCATTCATGGATTTGGCATTAGGCAAAAATCACACACTGAGGGATAAAGATTGGATATAAGAGAGCTTAGATATGATGAGATATCTCAAGGAAAATCTAAAAAGGTCTCAAAACCAACATAAGGGTATGTGTAAGAGCATGGTCAACCAAACCATACCCTTAAGTGGCAATGAAAAACCATAAAATCAAGGTTACGTTAACTTGACGTGTAATTTTCAACTTGTTATGAACTCTCTATCAAACATTTGAGAGAAAAGAACCTCTAGGAAATTGAATTTAGTTTCTAACTACTAGACCTTATTAAAAAAATTAAAACTGATTGGTCAAATTTTTTAATTTTAATGCAATAGTATAAAACATTTAGGACAAAAATAAGAAGTAGATGAATCACATATGTCTTACCACCTTAATCAAAATCAAATGATAATATTATTAAATAAGATTCTAGATATAAGAAGTAGATTCATGTTGGGATGTGACACATATTTTTGTGTATTTTTATTATAAATAAATAATTAATTACAAATTTTGTACTATAGTAAATTTTTAGAATAAATAAACTCTCCTGTCTAACCACTTTAACTAATTGAAAACTTTGTGAAATTTAACATATTTTTGTTTCTTATAGTAGAAGAGGTATGTAATCTGATGCATATTTTGGATTTCAAAAATATTGTACCTCTTGAAAGTTATAATTGTTTTTCAATCAATGTGTCAATCGACAATTTATACATAGTTCCATTAGAAAATAAGTAATAATTACTTACTAAACTCGTAAGTTGACAAGCATTAAATTTGTGGAAAGCTAAGAACATTCTTAAGAAACCCTTTTAATTTCATCAAATTTGGGTGTAAAAAAAGTCTTCAGATACATGTTTGAAGTAAGAAACACACAAGAATAGGCCAAAAAAATATTTTTGGGATATTTTTTAAGTTGACCATGTAGGGTTGGTATCCAAAGATATACTAGGCGTTATGAGGTATTAATTATTTGGTTAGGCATTAGGATGGGTAGGAAAAAGGTTGGAATATATTTTGAAATTCTTTGAGATATTTCAGAGATACATATTTTTCAAATCCCCACTTTTGGACACAACATGATCTTGCACATGCCCAGAGGATGTATGTGGACCAACACCAAGTTAAGAGAAGTTTTAACATTCATGATCTGGTGTATCTTTGGTTTCAACCAAATAGAAAATCCTCCCTAAAGTTGTCTTGTAATGAGAAACTAAAACCCTGCTTCTACGAACAGTACAGAGTGGTTTGAAGGGTAGGAGGAGTTTCTTACAAATTGGAGCTTCCTAAAAGGAGCCAAATCTACAACGTTTTTCAAGTTTCATGACTGAAGAAGGCTATTGGAAAATGTGTCATAGTGTCAAAGGAATTTCCACCCATTGCTAAAGAGTGAAAATTAATTCTAGAGCTAGTTGAGATCATAGATGTCCAGGAGAAGAGGCTTAGGTCCTACACTATTAAGGAGTTTTTTTTATGATGGAAGGATCTTCCAAAAGGGGATGCCACCTAGGAAGGAAAGAAAATTCTAGACAATCCAACTTTGCAATTTCTTGAGGGCAAGCAATTTTTGGGCGGGCAAGACTGTGATGTCCCCAATATTATTAAATAACAATTTTTTGGTTGTGTGGCCGATAATCAATGTTTTATCTCTTGGGCCCACTCTTTATCTTTAATTTTCTATAACTTCTCAGCCTATCAACATTTCTTTAATCCTTTGGGAAGCTTCTCTAAATCCCTTTACAAGGCTATGTTGTAGGTTGTTTTAGGCATGTGATTTGGATTATTTTATAATATGAAAATTTTTGAACTAGAGTTGTTGATCAAATCTATATTGTCTATGATGTTATAAAAAATGTCATATCTTTACCAGTCAGTGTATGCCAAGTTCACTAAAGTAATGAAGATAGTTTCCTACGTCTGTCAAGCATTCCAGTGTTTTCCAAGTTTGAAAGACATTGTATGCTAAGTTCACTTGAGAATCGAAGAGAAGTTAGTAGAAGTTGAGTGTTAACCAAGCTTACTTAGTTAACAAATGAAAGTTGGATGGAACTAGTACTAACAAAGATCACTCAATTACCAAAGGATTTTGCAAAGATTCGGTGTTAATTGAGTTCACTTGGTTAACATAGGAAAATAATTTTTGAGTTATTGTCTATCGAGTAGGCTCTGCTAACGAAGGATTTTCTTGTTTTGAAATGTTGAGTTTAATATATTTGTTTGTTGGTTCTAGATGACTGAGGAGATGAATATTAATTTTTCTAAAGATGTATTGAAGCCAACTTAACATTGTGTATGACATAAGTATAAGGTCAAGTTGAAGATTGAATGTATGTAAGTGGATGGAAGAAAAAGAGATGCTAAGAGTAAGTGAATTAGAAGGATAATCAATATATCCTTTAGGAGCTACAAAGATACATTCAATTGAGAAGGATCAAGTATGTGAGCCAGAAATGAGATCTAAAGTCAGCAATATAGTTGTATCAAAAATTAGGTCATATCATTGTTACTCTCTAACAATTGTATAAGTGACCAAAATCTCTTAAGAGAGTTGGCTTAACAACTTTTTGTAAATCCTCTAACAAGGTGGCATTTCTAGATTGAAGTATCTATAGACCTCTAACATCTAAAAATGTTTTATAACCTATAACAAAGTTGGCTCCTAACAAGGCTCACTTCAGAAGAGTGAAAATCAGCAACTAGTTGCAATTGGTGATTTTTCCCAAATTAGGCTTCCACATTAAATCTTGGTGTCACTTGTGTTCAAGATATTTCTTTCATGTGTATGAAACTAAATAAAATCTTAAGTTCTAGACATTTAGTATTTTCCATGTATCAATTGTTATTTTAGTAGTTACCGAGATTCAATATATTGTTAGTGTCAATTGAGTTACAATAGTTTCATCAGAGTTTATGTCTTGTAGTGATATCTAAGGGATCTGAGATTTATTTTTGTAGTAACAAGTTCACCCCTCCCCTCTAAGTTACTCCTCTTATATTTCCAACAATTGGTATTAGAGCTTTTGGTGCTTGTAGATAAGGTTTTAAGGATCTAAGCTAAAGATCAAGGTGTCTTATAGAAGGGAGATCGACAAGTTTACCAAAGATAATTTCAATTCATAAAAGGAACTTATGAAGTTACATTTGGCAAGCATCAATCATTTAGATCTAAAATATTTGAATGATAAATATGTGGTAGCTACTGGAACTATGACTATTGAAGAAATTGAAGAGGAGAAGAATCATAACATCATGATGATTGATATTTCTTCAACTCTCAACTATGTCAAATTTGATGAAGTCAAAGAATGTGGTACTACATATGAGATGTCAATCAAGCTAAAATCCTTCTATGGAGTAGATGATAATATAAGAAGAGCCAAAGTTTAAAGCCTCAGATAAAAATTTGATCAAATAAAGATGAGAGAAGATGAGAACATTGCAAAGTACAGTGATAGAATCAAAGCTTGTGTTTGTACAATCAAAGCCTTAGAAGGAAATATTGAAGAGGAGAAAGTGATAAGAAAGTTTCTCAAAATATTTATTCCTATTTAAGCAATCAAAGTGTTAACAATTCAAGATATGAGATTCAATCCAAAGAATGATATAAAATTAGATGTAGTAGTTTGAAGATTGACAACATTTGAGCTAGATAACTATGATAATTATGTTCCTAGTTCTAGCAATCTTGAGTCCGCGTTTGAAGCCAAGTTTTCACTCAAGAAGAAAGCTAAAAAGTCTAAAGGAAAAAAATATGAAAGTGAAGAGGAAGATAGTTTTGACAATGATTTTGAAGCCATTGAAGCATCACTTGCAAGAAGGTATCCGAAAGGAAAAGGAAAGTACAAAGGTAAAATCCCTTTAATCTTCTTTTCTTGTGAAGAAGTTGGTCACATTTTTGCAAGGTGTCCAAATAGAGAACTCAAAAATGAATAGAAGAGTAGCAAGTACAAAGGAAAAAATGATTTCAAAAGCTACAAGGACTATAAGGACAAAGGTAATAAGTCTTGTTTTATGGCTAAAGATTTCGATAGTAGTGAAGAAGATGAAATGGTCTATATTGTTGTAAAAGATGAATATGATGATGAAGAAGATAAAATGACACTTATTTATTATGTTAGAAAAAATAATAGATGGATTAGTGATAGTGTTTGTTCATATCATATGACTGGTGACAAAAAAAAGTTTGAACATATGGAATTCCATGATGGTGGAAGTGTAAGTATTGGAAACAATGAACCATGTTCCATAAAGGGAAAAGGTTGTGTCTCACTAACCAATGAACTTATATGTGATAATGCTTATTGGGTTGAAGGACTAAAGCATAATCTATTAAGTGTGGCATAGTTGAATAATATTGGATTCGAGGTGGAATTCATGAATGAGAAGGCCTCACTTCTAGATGGAAAAGGAAATATAGCTAGGTTTGGCAAACAAACAAAAGGTAACTTATTCTACCTAGATCTTAGTGAAAATTTATGTTTCATTTTCTGAATTAGAAGAAATCTTGTTATAGCATTAGAGGTTGTGTCATTTTAACTTTGATAACCTAATCAAAATAAGATAAAATGAAAGAGCAAGAGGTATCCCTAGTTTGAGGAAACTTGATATGGGACTATGCAAAAATTATTAGAAGGGAAAGACAAGTTTCAAGAGAAAGAAATAACATTCTAAAGAAGTCTTGGAGCTAGTTCATATAGACCTTTGTGGACCTATTGGAATTGAGAGCTACAGTGGAGATAAGTACTTTATTCATTTTGTTGATGATTATTCTAGAATAATGAATGTAATGTATCTTAAGATAAGTTTGAATCATTTCTAAAGTTTAAGTGGTATCTTGTAAGAGTAGAAAAAGAAACATGAAAGATGTTGAAATGTTTGAGATCAAATAGAGGTGGTGAATTCATTTCTAATAAATTCAATGCATTTTGTAATAAAAGAGGAATCAAAATACAAGTATCAACCCTCGGTACACCACAATAGAATGGTATAGCAGAAACAAGGAATAGATCAATCATGAATTGTGCAAGAACCTTGATGATAGAAAATGATGTTGCAATCAAATACTAGAATGAAGCAATCAATACAATAGTGCATACCTTAAATAGGTAATAGCTGACAAAAGACATATATCAAACTCATTATGAACTATGGTTTGGCTACAAAACCTAATGTATGTTACTTGAAATTATTTGGTAGCAAATATTATATTTTTAAGGAAACTAGGAAAGGTAAATTTGATTTCAAAGGTGATGAAGGCATATTCCTAGGATATTCTGATAGAAGTAAAGCATATAAACTTTTGAATCTGAGACTTCATAAAGTCATAGAAATTGCACATGTGAGAATTGATGAGTTTGTAGAAAAGAGTGAAGAAGAGAGCAACAAAGAACCTCAAGATTACAGAAAGATTATTTACTTTGAACCTAATACATTGCTAAATCCAATTGGAAGTCAGTAGACTTCACCTCTCGAGTCCCCAAAATTTCCAGAAGCTACTGAGTTGCAACAAGTGTAACCCAAGTCATAGTCTGAAGGACTTGAGTCACAATCAGAGGCTATCTAGTTGCTGCAAGAGAAAATTGGGTTTGAATGACCCGAGTCATAGACAATGGGACCCAAGCATGATGTCAAAGATCATGGTGAGGTAAGTGGAACAAGTTCTAAATCCAAGGTACTTATGTTAGCAAGATATGTTAGAAAGCACCATGCACCTAATGAGATCATTAGAGACAAATGAGATGGTACAATGACAAAGAACAAATTGGAAGGTACATGTTTTCTTACTGAATTTGAACCTAGATCAATTAAAGATTCTTTGAATAATGAAATCTATATTTAAGCAATGAATGAAGAGATAGAACATATAGAAAGGAACAAATCTTGGACTCTTGTTCCTAGACCCAAGGATAAAAATGTAATTGGCACAAAGTGGGTTTTTAGAAATACGTTGAATGAACATGATGAAGTTTCAAGAAACAAAGCAAGGTTAGTATGCAAAGGCTATTCTCAAGAAGAAGGTATTGATTATGATGAAAGTTTTTCTCCTAATACATGACTAGAAGGTGTTAGGAGTTTACTTTCTTCTGTTGCACACAAAAGATTCAAATTGTATCAAATGGATGTGAAATCTGCATTCTTGAAGAACAATTTTACATAGAGCAACGTGAAGGTTTTGTAGATCCCAACAAAAGGATATGGCTTGCATATTGCACGAAGCATTGTATGGCCTCAAACAAGCTCCCAAATCTTGGTATGAAAGACTTCATAATTATTTGATAAAGATTGATTTTCAAAGCACAAATAATAACAGTAGCCTAAACATCAAAGAAGGACCAGACAAGAAGATTGTGTTGATAGAGATATTTTTGGATGATACATTATTTACTCAAAATGAAGATTTGTGAAAATATTTTTCAGAGGAAATGAGTAAAGAATTTGAGATATCTATGTTTAGAGAGCTAAAATTCTTTGTTGGATTGTAGATTTAATAGAAGAAAGATGGTATCTACATTACTCAATATAAGTATATACAAGAGATACTAAAGAAACTTGGAATGGAGCATTCAAAGCTAGTTGAAACACCTTGGTCAAAAATATATTGATTAAAATATGATAAACGTGTTTTAGTCATTGCTTTGTCACTAATGTCAAACCTGCTACTTGCTAGTAAGAAAATTACTTATGTGGTTTAATTACTATCATTTGTTTGATTGATGAAGAGGATTTAATCAAATGAGGTAACACTAGAACCTAGAGGAAAGGATGAGTTATGATATGAAAAGGACTACAACAATCAGTTAAGACAATGATATTATAGTGCATTTATAATCTACTTAAGGTTGCAAAGGTTGGTTACACTACGTAAGTTTAGAATAACAAGTTAAAGAAAATTTGTCTGCCAAGCTCAATGAAGTAGCCAGTTAATGTGAAGTGTTAACATTATGAGAATGATTGAGAATTTGATGACTCTGAGCTGAAAAGTTTGATTTCTTGGATTGTGTCAACCATGTGGAAGATAATATTGATGATTTGGTAGCACAAAATTTAAGATAAACCATTTTGAGGTGAATTCAAAGAGGTTTGAAGGAGAATTTTCTAGAAGGGAATGAAATGAAATGAGGGGTAGATTCATTGAATCTTATCTAATCTAACCTAACCCCAAAATGGATGATGGAGGATGAATGAAAAAATATCTTAATTCTCTACTTATAGAGATGGCTAGTTAGAAGCAAGAGTTGATGTGTGAGAACCTAAGGAAGAAAAGGAGTCTATAGTATTTTCTTCATTCAGTGACCTAAGAGAAGAGAATACATTGGCAAATAGAGAAAGAAGGCTTAAGGGTATGGATGTTTGAAGGTTGAACAAACTATTAGAGATGAAGAGTGTGAAAGTCAAGAAGAATGGAGGACTGAAATAGATATCTATAATCTACAAATGAAGTTGTATTTTTTATTAGATCAAGCCTTACTATTACACTCTAATCATTATATTAGTCTAGGATAAATCCTTTGGATTAAGGTTAACATAACAATCATTTGTAAATCCTTTAATAGGGTGACATTCGAAGTAAATGATCTAAAGTCCTCTAATAAGGCTCACTCCTAACAAGGTCACTAAAATCCTTTGACCAGGTCACATTTAACAATGTGTATTGTGATCTTTAATAGGGTTGGCCTTTTGTAGGGCATCATTTCAGAAGAGTAAGAATGAGTAGCATGTTACTCATGGATTTTCTCAAATTGTGTTTCCATGTTAAATAATTGTATTAAATATTCTATTGAATATGTTAAATTTCATGTTTACATTTCTACAAATAGATTTGATAGTAACCTACAAGTTTAAGTGATTGAATTATCTAATGGATACATGTATGACAGAATTTTTGTAAGGATATAGGTTCACTAAGCCATGAAAAGTTTTAATTGTACATCTAGACCTCAGATAAATAATTCACCCCTTCTTAGTTATTCTAAAGAATTCCAAAAATTGGTATGAGAGTCATGTTCTTAAGAGGACTAGTTTGAAGGTACTAGAAGCACAATGATCAAGAAGTGAAAAAGAGAAGTACCCAAGATTAATAGAGATAACTTTCCTAGATGGAAAAGTTTGATCAAGCTAAACCTAGGAGGTCTTGAAGATCATGCACAATCTACCATTACTATTGAGCATACTAATCCTACTAGAGTTGTAACTGTTAAAGATCCGAAAAAGAAGAATGAAAACAACCAGGAAATATTGGAGATTGCCTCTACCCCAAGCTATGTCAAGTTTAATGATATCAAGAGTTGTGGCAATGAAAATAAAATGTGGGATGCTCTACACACTATCTATGGAGGTGACCAAAATGTACTAAAAGCCAAAGTTGAAAGTCTCAAAGGTAAGTTTGATGACATGAGAATGTAAGAAGGTGAGAGTATTGCTCAATATTGCTCTAGGATAAAAGATGTTGTTAATGAAACAAAAGGAGCTACTGGTAAAATAGATGATGATATTGTACTAAGAAATTTTTTGAGAAAATTATTTCCTATTTATGCTATTAGAGTTCCTGCAATACAAAAATTAAGATGTATACTAGGGAATGATCTAACTCTTGAAGGTTTTGTAGGTAGGCTCATTGCTTTTGAGCTATCTAACTTTGATAATTATAAACCTAAAAATATGGAATCTACATTCAAAGCTAAGTTGTAATTGAAGGAACTTGATGAGAAGAAGAAGAAGAAAAAGACAAAATATGTGTCCAGTGAAAGTGATAGAGATGAGGAAGATGTAGATCAACTTGAAGTACTACAAGCAAGGATATTTCACATAGGTAAAGACAAGTTTAAATGTAAGTTACCTATCATGCATTTCAATTCCAATGAGGTTGGTCATATTGCTGCTAGATGCCTAGAGAAGAAGAATTATAGAGGTGGTGGCAAGTACAAAAGTACAAGAGATGAAGAAAAAAAAGATGACAAAGACAAAGGCAAGAACTCTTGCTACTTTGTTGAAGAGGGAAAAAAATATGGATTTGAAGATCATGATGATGAAGTGGTGTATGTTGTAATGAAGGATGAATCTGATGAAGATGATGCAACTACACTAGTGTCTTGTGTGAAAAAGAATGACAGATGGATCATTGATAGTGGCTGTTCACATCACATGACTAAAGAAAAAAGTAAGTTCATTACCTTGAATTATTATGATGGAAATAGTATGAGGTTGGTACTAATGCACCATGTCTAATAAAAGGAAAAGGTTCTATCAAGCTCACAGAAAAGATTTTATGTGACAATACTTATTATGTTGAAGGACTTAACTATAATTTTTTGAGTATGTCACAACTAAATAATTTGGGTTGCAAGTTTGAGTATGAGAACAAAATTTTTAAGATGTATGATACTGATGGAAAACTGATAGGAAAGGGTGATCAAACTAGAGGTAATCTATTCTACCTTGATATAGAGGATGCTTCTTGTTTAGTTGTAGAATTTGATAATGTATGGCTATGGCACAAGAGGTTATGTCATCTTAATTTTGATAACTTGGTTAGTATTAGTAACATGAGAAGAGTTAGAGGTTTTCCTAAGTTGAAAAATTCTGCCAATATAATTTGCAAACAATATCAGTTAGGAAAAATGACAAAGTCGAGTTTAAGATTAAAACTCATACCTCTAAAAGAATATTAGAGATTGTTCATACTGACTTGTGTGGACCAATGGAAGTGAATAGCTACAAAGGATATAAGTAAATTATACTCCTTATTGATGATTATTCTAAAATGATGACAGTTATGTTTCTAAAATATAAATTTGATGCTTTCCAAATCTTTTAGTGGTACTTAGCAAGAGTTGAGAAAAAAATATGTAAAAGTCTAAAATATTTGAGATCTGACAGAGGAGGAGAATTTAAATCAAATGAGTTTGAGATTTTCTATAATGAAAAAGGAATCAAAAGGCAAACATCTTCTCCTAGAACCCCTCCACAAAATGGAATTGCTAAGAGGAGGAGCAGATCTATAATGGATTGTGCTAGGACACTCATGATGGAGAAAATTTTTATTTTGAAATACTTTAGAGAAGTTATAAGTGTAGCTATATATACCTTGAACCACGTACAAGTTAAGAAAGGTACTCATTCAATACCTTTTGAACTATGGTATGGATACTCACCCAATGTAAAATATTTGAAGGTATTTGGAAGCAATTGTTATATTCTTAAAGATTTCAAGAATGTTAAACTAGATGCAAAAAGTGAAGAAAGTATATTTCTTGGTTATTCCACAAGAAGTAAAGCTTATAAGTGTTTATATTCTAACACTAATAAAGTTGTGGAAAGTGCAAATGTAAAATTTGATGAATATATAAAAGTATATGAGGCTAAACCTATGAAGGAACCAAAAGAATGCAAATCATTTGTATACTTTTATGAAGGTATGACTACTTAAGAAGATGTTTTAAATCATGTTCCAAACCAACAACAAGTTTCAGTAACTATTGAATCACATACTATGAATGCTCAGTTGTATTCAGAACTGAGTTACATTTAGGTGTTGGGTTACAAAATGAATTTGAGGCACATTCTAATTTTGAGATTAGTGTACATGAAAGAAATGTTGAACTACCTCTTAGAGAGGTACATAGTGATTCAAAAGTTGAGAGATCAAATGTAGAAGTGGAAGTTGAACCAATATTATCTAAATATGTCAAGAGACATCATGTTGTTACACAACTCATTGGTGATAAAGATGTTAGACCAATGAAAAAGAATTTTTTTAGAAATGATACATGTTTCTTGAGCATGCAAGAACCCAAAATAGTGAAAGATGCCTTAGAAGATGTGCACTAGAGTAAAGCCATGGAAGAAGAGATTGAAAAAATTAAGGAAAATATGACATGGACTCTAGTTCCTAGGCCAGAAGACAAAAATGTGATTGGTACCAAATGGGTATATAGAAACAAGTTGGAGGGTATGTGCAAGATCATGGTCAACCAAACTATGCTCTTAAGTGGCAATAAAATATCAGAGAATCAAGGTTATATCAACTTGATGTGCAATTTTCTACTTGTTATTAACTTTATATCAAAAAGTTGAGAGAAAAGAATCTCTAGAAAATTGAATCTAGTATTTAAACTACTAGGACTTATCTCAAAAAAGTAAAATTGATAAGACAATTTTTTGAATTCTAATGCAATATTACAAAAAATTTAGAACAAAAATAAGTAGGCGTATGACTAACCACCTTAATCAAAATCAAATGATAATATTTTTTAATAATATTCTAGATATAAGTAGCAAACTCATGCCTGGATGTGACACATATTTTTGGGTATTTTTGTTCTAAATAAATTATTGTTAATTAATTTTTTAATTTAGTATTTTTGGAATTAAAAAAATCTTGTGTCTGACCACCTTAACTAATTCAAAACTCTGCAAAATTCTATTTTTTATTTTTTTACTTTATAGTAGAAGAAACAAAGAATGTGACACATCTTTTGGATTTAAAAAATGTTGTACCATTTTGAAGTTATAGTTTTTTTTCATGTAGTGTGTCAATCAACACTTTATACGTAACTCCATTAGAAAATAAGTAATAATTACTTACTAAAATCATAATTTCATAAAACTTACATTTATGAATAGATAAGAACATTCTTAAGAAACCCTTTTCATTTCATCAAATTTTGGTGAAAAAAAAGTTGTCAGGTACATTTTTGAAGTAAAAATCACATAAAAACATGTCAAAAGCATATTTTTAGGATGTTTTGAAAGTTGAAAATATAGTTTTGGTATCAAAAGATATAATAGACCTTACTAACATATTAATGGTTTTCATTTAGTATTAGGGTGGTTGGGAAAAAAGTTGGAATATATTTTGAAATGGTTTGATATATTTCAGAACTACAGATTTTTTAGATCACCACTTTTTTGCACATACCCTAAATGAAAATGGTGAATTCACAAGGAAAAAGATAATATTAATCTATAAAGGATATACACAAGAAGAAAGGATGGACAATGAAGAAACATTCACTCCTATTGCAGGACTAAAAGGTGTAAGAACTCTACTTGATTACTCTGCATATAGAGGTTTCAAAGTTTATCAAATGGATGTTAAGTCTGCATTTCTGAATGGTATATTGGAGGAAGAGGTTTACATAGAATAGCTAGAAGGATTTTTTGATGCTAACAACAAAAATATGGTATGTAGACTACACTAAGCTCTTTTTGGTTTGAACCAAGCATGAAGAGCATGGTATGATAGCCTTCATAATTATTTTGTAAAGATTAGATTTGAGAGGACTGATGTTAACAACAATCTTTACTTGAAGATAGAAAAAGGCAAATGTATCATTTTATCTAAAAAATTTGTTGACGATATCATATTTGGAGGTCAAGATACTTTATGTAATGCTTTTGCAAATGAAATGAAACAAGAATTTGAGATGTCTATGTTTTGAGAGATCAAGTTCTTTATGGGTTTGCAAGTACATTAGATGAAATATGGTATATATATCACTCAGTAAAATTATGTCAAAGAGATACTAAAAAATTTTAGATTAGAAGATTCCAAGCCAGTAAGCACACATGTGGTGAAGGGACATAAATTTTCAAAGAATGATGATTCAACTGAGGTGAATCAAATATTATAGAGGTCTATGATTGGTAAAATACAATATATAGTACATAGAAAACCTGACATTACATTATCTATAGGGAGAGTTGCAAGATTCTTTGTTAATCGTAGAGAGAATCACTTGATGGTAGTAAAGAGAATAATGAGATATCTAAAAGGAATAGAGGAGTATGGTCTATGCCACAAGAAAAATGAGAAATTTGAATTGAGAGCCTATACTGCTGCAATTGCAGAGCGGAAAATATGATAAGTAATGTTTTACGTTTTGTGTGTGTTTTAAATTTAAATGTTTTCAACAATGTCCTACATGTGGTGGCATACCTAGAGTAGCAATTCGATGAGCTCTCCAGATATAGCCACCTAGGACCAGGTGTGTGGATTTTAAAATTAGAATAGTTGTTTTAATTTGTAGTTGTGCTAAATAATTAAAGAGAATTCCATCAAATACTGGTGACAGATAATAGGTAGTTACAAGAATACCCATGATTGCTGCATGGTATTGATGGTAAAACATCTTTCAAATTCCTATTCTTAGCAGTTACAAGAATATCCATGATTGCTGCATGGTATTGATGGTAAAGCATCTTTCAGATTCCTATTCTTAGCAGTTACAAGAATATCCATGATTGCTGCATGGTATTGATGGTAAAGAATCTTTCAGATTCCTATTCTTAGCAGTTACAAGAATATCCATGATTGCTGCTGGTATTGATGGTAAAATGTCTTTCAAATTCCTATTCTTAGATGGAAAAGATAACGTTTTTATTACTACTGGACAACAAGGCCAGTCAGACTTTGGTTATTAAAAAGCCAATCTTTTATGTAAAAAATGATTTGAACTTGGGGAGGAATGGGAAGTTGTATGTCTCCTTTGGTCTCCTGTGTTTTTTTTCAAGATTATGGTTCTACTGTTATGCTTCATATATTTCTCATGGCAATTAGTTTAGTTAATAACAATTGCAGAAAAATGTACTCTGATGCGGGATCAATATCTCGCGTTTGAACCATTGGATTGCTCTCAAATTTTTAGATATTGTTTGAAACCTAGTTATGCCAAATATCAACAGTTGAATTGAGTAAATCTTTCTGGTTTGAAAGTTATTCATGTCTGAGTGCGGGTCTATCCGAAGGCAGCAAGAAGATATTTTGGGGGATTTATTTTCAGAAAAAATGTACTCTGATGCGGGGTCAATATCTCAGGTTTGAACCATTGGATTTCTCTCAAATTTTTATATGTTGTTTGAAACCTAGTTATTCCAAATATCAATGGTTTGATTGAGTAATTTTTTTTTTGGTTTGAAAGTTATTCATGTCTGAGTGCGGGTCTATTTGAAGGCAGCAAGAAGATATTTTGGGGGATTTTATTTTCAAAGTTTTGTTTATTGAATTTGATTTTAGTTTGTGATCCTAAAGGTTGTAGATGCCCCTTGAAGCAACTCAGTTGAGTGACTGATTGCTCCTAATTTTTCCAAGGTGTGGCTTTGCATCATTTTTGGTATCAGAGCTTGAAAGTTGCAGGTTGTGAAGTTATATGTTGAACGCCCCTGATCAAGATTCTTCAATAGGGTCAAACAAGATGGTGACCAATGTAGAGTTAGCGAAGAAAGTCGAGGAGCAAGAAGAACTTCTCCAGAAAGAGAATAGAGAGTTGAAGGGGATAGTGGCAGAATTAGCTAGTAAGTTGGAATATATGCAGAATCTAGTTGAGAAGAAAGAAATGAAAGAAGAAATGGAAGAAGAGGAAGACGTACTCGACAGTGAAGAAGATGAAATATCTGAGAATGAGAAGCCATTTTTTAAAGCTTTAAAGGCTTTGGGAGGAAAATCTGTTGAGTTACCAATGTTTACAGGAAAGATGGATGCTGAATTAGTATTAGAATGGATTGAAGCTCTAGAGAATCATTTTGAATGTGAGAAAGTTTAGAATCACAGCAAGTTAAATTAGCGAAATCTAGAATGAAGGGAGCAGCCCTTACATGGTGGAATTTTGTGCAAGAAGAAAGGGTAAAAGAGGATAAAAGGAAGATTTTTTCATGGAAGAAGATGGTGTCAATGATAAGAGAGACGTATCTCCTTGAAGACTATGAGGTATAGTTGCATCAGAAGAGGCAGAATCTCAGACCAAGGGGTATGGATGTCTGTACTTATACAGAAGAATTTTAGAAGTTAAGTCTAAGGTCAAAATTTGCAGAACCTGAGAGTATCAAGGTAGAAAGATACCTAAATGGTTTGAGGATGAACATACAAGAAGAGTTGCAGTTGCTGAGTCCTAACACCGTAGCTAAGTGCTATCAGCTAGCTTTGAAGGTGGAAGAGAAAATAAAAAGGAGACAAGAAAATAACAACAAAGGTAGAGGAAGGCAGCCATTCAGAGGAAGAGGTACATTTAGAGGAAGAATTCCAAATTTTCAACCACAAACAGAGCTGCATAATGAAGTTAACAAGTTTGATAATTTCAGAAGAAGTTTCAGAGGTAGAAGGCCAAATTTTAGGGAAAGATCACCAGGAAGGATGAATGGACCAATAAGATGCTACAACTGTAATCAGGAAGGTCATATGGCACACAAATGTCCAGCAAAAGCAAGCTCTAGTACTCATGGCGAAAAGAGAATACACCTAGCACAAGAAGCAGATTTACAAGAAGATTCAGAAAGTTATGGTTATCCAGAAAAAGGGGGAAGCACTTATGATGAGAAGAACACTATTGAAAATGCCTGTCAAAGAAGAACCACCACAAAGGAAGTCCATTTTCAGAACTACCTATAAATCTAGAGGAAAAGTTTGTAAGGTACTGGTAGACTCTGGTTCTACAAAAAAATTTGTGCCTCTTGAAATGGTGGAAAAGTTAAAGCTACCAAGAATACAACACCTGTATCCTTACAAAGTATCTTGGTTAAATAAAGGACAACAGACTATAGTAGAAGAGCAAGCTTGGGTGGAATTTTAGATTGGAGCCTATCAAGATAGATTATTGTTTGATATTGTTAATATGGATGCATGCCATTTACTTTTTGGTAGACCATGGCAATATGATCTCAAGGCACATCACGATGGAGTGAAGAATACATATACCATTACAAAAAATGAAAAGGTCATTGAATTGATACGTTTAGTTGAGCCAAGTCAAGAAGAATCAAAAGATGGAAAAGCCAAAGTTATGGTGATGGGTAAGAAAGAATTTCTGAAAGAGGTGAAAGGAAAGAAGTGTCCACTCTTTGCACTGGTTCCTGTACTCAAAAATAAATTACAAAATGATGCTGAAAATCAGACTGAGGAAGAAAATTCAAAGATGAAGTCTTCAAACTTGAAGGTGGAAGTGACAGAAAAGAAGAAGGAAAAGGTGCCTGAAGAAGTGGAACCAATTCTGGACAAGTAGAAAGAAATTATAGCTAATGGAATACCAAGAAGTCTCCCACCAGTGCGAGAAATCAGTCGTTGTATTGATCTCATACCAAGATCAACATTACCCAACAAGGCGGCATATAAGCTAACACCACAACAAAATGAAGAAATGGCAAGACAAATTGAAGAGTTTCTCGAGGCTGGTTTGATTGGTAAAAGTTTAAGCCCATGCGCAGTACCTGCAGTCTTAGCACCAAAGAAAGAAGGAACATGGAGACTATGCACAGATTCAAGAGCACTAAACAAGATCACTATAAGCTACATATTTCCAATGCCTAGAATAGAAGATTTACTAGATTGTATAGGGAAAGAAAGATATTTTTCAAAGATTGATTTAAAAAGTGAGTATCATCAAATAAGAATTAGGCTAGGAGATGAATGGAAAACAACATTTAAGACAAATGAGGGATTATATGAATGGAACGTAATGCCATTTGGATTGTCTAATGCTCCTAGTACGTTTATGAGGCTGATGAATGAAGTTTTGAAAGATTTTCCAGGAAAGTTTGTGATAGTGTATCTAGATGACATTTTGGTTTTCAGCGAAACAAAAGAGGAGCATCTGAAAGACATAGATTTGGTGTTGAGAAGGTTACAAGAGGAAAAGTTAATGATCAATATGGAGAAATGTAGTTTTATGCGAAAGGAACTAACATACCTTGGCTTTGTGATCTCAAAAGGAACACTCAAGATGGATCAAGATAAGGTAAGTGCAATTCTTTCATGGCCAACTCCTAGAACTATTGCAGCAGTTAGAAGTTTTCATGGGTTAGCCACTTTCTACAGAAAGTTTATTAGAAATTTCAGTTTGATTTGAGCACCTATTTTGAATACTATAAAAGGAGGGCAGAAGTGTAAATTTGTTTGGACAGTTGAAGCCAATAAAGCCTTTGAACTTCTTAAGAAAAAAGTGGCCCAACAACCAGTCCTTGCATTTCCTGATTTTAATAAAGTCTTTCAGATAGAATGTGATGCAAGCAACATAGCCATAGGAGGTATTCTTAGTCAAGAGGACAGACCTGTAGCCTTTTTCAATTAGAATCTCAATGAAGCCAAACAGAGATATTCATCATACGATTTGGAAATGTATGCCCTTGTTCAAACCCTGAAGAAATGGAGACACTATTTGCTACCCAAGGAATTCATTGTATACACAGATAACCAAGCACTTAGTTTCATAAACAGTCAAGAGAAATTGAATCATAGGAACATGAAATGGGTAGAGACATTGCAAGCATTCACGTTTTCTATTAAGCACAAGAAGAGAGTAACAAATAAGGTTGCTGATGCATTAAGTAGGAAAACTTTAACTACATCACAAATTCAGTTGGAAACTACAGGCATTTCAAATCTGAAAGGTATGTATGTTGATGATGCTAATGTCAAGGACATCTATCAGGCATGTATTAATTTGGATGAGAGGTACGATAGTGAATATTCTGATTTTCTTCTTCAAGAAGGATTATTGTTCAAGGGAGGACAACTTTGCATCCCAAAGTGTTCAATGAGAGATAATATCATACAGGAGAAACATAGTGGAGCATTATCTGGTCATTTTGGACTAGATAAGACCTTAGAGCTGGTTTGTAGAAACTATTTTTGGCCAAAGTTACAAAAGGATGTGAGGAAATTTGTGGAAGAATGCACCATTTGTCAGAAAAGTAAAGGTAAAAGTACCAACGCAGGATTGTATCAGCCCTTACCTATTCCTTCAAGACCATGGGAAACTATTAGTATGGATTTTGTTATGGGATTACCAAGAACTCAGAAGGGGTTTGATAGAATTTTTGTTGTTGTGGATAGGTTCAGTAAAATGTCACATTTCTTACCATGTAAATCCACCAAAGATGCATCATACATTGCAGATTTATTCTTCAAGGAGATAGTGCGAATTCATGGATTACCACTGAATATTGTTTCAGACAGAGATGCCAGATTTGTGGGTCATTTTTGGAGAACCCTTTGGAAGAAACTTGGCACAAATTTGTCTTTTTCATCTGCATATCACCCACAAACCGATGGCCAAACAGAAGTTGTCAACAGATCTTTGGGAAACTTATTAAGGTGCCTTATAAAACAACATGGAGAAAAGTGGGATTCCATACTTGCTCAGGCTAAATTCTCATGCAATGATACAGTGAATAGAAGTACAGGGAAATCTCCATTTCAGATTGTGTATGGTACACATCCAAGAGGAATTCTTGAGTTGAGGGAACTTCCAAATACTTTTCCAAGTAGTTCACATGCTGAATAATTTGCTGAAGCTATTAAAGAGGTCTAAGATCAAGTCAAGTTGCAGCTACAGAATTCAAATTAGAAGTACACAGAAGTTTCTGATCAGAAAAGAAGAGAAGTACAATTCGAAGTTGGTGATTTAGTATGGGCATATTTGAAGAAAGAAAGGTTACCCCAAATGAAGAATACAAAGTTACTACCTAAGAAGGTTGGTCCTTGTCAAATTCTGGAAAAATATGGACATAATGCATACAAAATTCAGTTGCCTATAGACATTGGTATTTCACCCATATTCAATGTTTGTGATCTCACACAATACAAAGGTTTTGAAACTCAAGCCGTACATGAAGATTCAGTAACAGAAGATCTGCAACAAGTACCTAAACTAGCACCGCCTCAATTGGAGAAAATCCTAGATACAAAAATAAAGAAGACTCCTAGATGACAACACACTCAGTATTTAGTCAAATGGAAGAACAAACCAGTGATAGAGGCTAACTGGATGGATGAGAAACAAATCAACAAGTATGGTTCATCCGTTCAAGATCTCATCTCAAGTGGACTTGAGATTCTTTCTACAGGGGAGTATGCTGCAGTAGCAGAGTGAAAAATATGATAAGTAATGTTTTACATTTTGTGTGTGTTTTAAATTTAAATGTTTTCAATAATGTCCTACATGTGGTGGCATACCTAGAGTAGCAATTCGACGAGCTCTCTAGATATAGCCACTTAGGACCAGGTGTGTGGATTTTAAAATTAGAATAGTTGTTTTAATTCGTAGTTATGCTAAATAATTAAAGAGAATTCTATGAAATACTGGTGATAGATAATAGGAAGTTACAAGAATACCCATGATTGCTGCATGGTATTGATGGTAAAACATCTTTGATATTCTTATTCTTAGCAGTTACAAGAATATCCATGATTGCTACATGGTATTGATGGTAAAGCATCTTTCAAATTCCTATTCTTAGCAATTACAAGAATATCCATGATTGCTGCATGGTATTGATGCTAAAGCATCTTTCAAATTCCTATTCTTAGCAGTTACAAGAATATCCATGATTGCTGCATGGTATTGATGGTAAAACGTTTTTCAGATTCCTATTCTTAGATGGAAAAGATAACATTTTTATTACTACTGGACAACAAGGCCAGTCAAACTTTGGTTATTAAAAAGCCAATATTTTATGTAAAAAATGATTCGAACTTGGGGAGGAATGGGAATTTTTATGTCTCCTTTGGTCTCCTGTGTTTTTCTTCGAGATTATGGTTCTACTGTTATGCTTCATATATTTCTCATGGCAATCAGTTTAGTGAATAACAATTGCATAAAAATGTACTCTGATGCGAGGTCAATATCTTGTCTTTGAACCGTTGGATTGCTCTCAAATTTTTATATGTTGTTTAAAACCTAGTTATGCCAAATATCAATGGTTAGATTGAGTAAATCTCTTCTAGTTCGAAAGTTATTCATGTTTAAGTGCGGGTCTATCCGAAGGCAGCAAAAGGATATTTTGGGGGATTTATTTTCAGAAAAAATGTACTCTGATTCAGGGTCAATAACTTGAGTTTGAACCGTTGGATTTCTCTCAAATTTTTATATGTTGTTTGAAACCTAGTTATTCCAAATATCAACGGTTAGATTGAGTAAATATTTTCTGGTTCGAAAGTTATTCATGTCTGAGTGCAGGTCTAACCGAAGGCAGCAAGAAGATATTTTGGGGGATTTTATTTTCAAAGTTTTGTTTATTGAATTTGATTTTAGTTTGTGATCCTGAAGGTTGTAGATGCCCCTTGAAAAACTCAGTTGAGTGACTGATTCCTCCTGAGTTTTCCAAGGTGTGGCTCTGCATCATATACCAATCTTGCTTGTGCTAAAAATATTGATGATAGAAAGAGCACTAGTGGAGGATTATTTTTCTTAGGCAAAAGGCTAGTTACATGAACTAGCAAGAAAAAAAATTACATTTTTCAATCTACTAATGAAGCTAAATATGTTGCTACTATAGTAAATTGTACAAACATTGTATGAATCAAACAACTACTAAAAGGTATGAAGGAGAAAATCACTGAACTTGTGATAATTTATTTTGATAATACAAGTGCTATAAATATATCAAAGAATCTTGTGATGCATATAAAGACTATTAAGTTTGGCTAGTTTGGTTTTCCATCAATGTCAAAGAGGGAGATTGTTGAAAATAGATTGATACAAGTATGATAAATGTGTTTCAATAATTATTTTCTCACAAATGTCAAACCTACTACTTGTTGGTAAGATAATTACTTATATGATTTAAGTACTATCATTTTTTTGATTGACGAAGAGGATTTGATCAAATGAGGTAACAAAAGAACCTAGAGGAAAGGTTGAGTTATGATATGAAAAGGAGTACAAGAATTAGTTAAGATAGTGATATTATAGTGTTTTGGTAATCTACTTAAGGTTGCAAAGGTTGGTTACACTGAATAAGTTTAGAAGAACAAGTTAAATAATGCTTTTCTCTAAAGTTTGACCGAGTGGCCAGTGAATCTTGAGTGTCAGAATTATGAGAATGATTGACAATTCGATGAATTTAAATCGAAAATTTTGATTTCTTGGATTGTGTCGACCATGTGGAAGATAAGATTGATGAGTTGGTGGCACAAAATTCAAATTAAATCATTTTGAGGTGAATTCAAAGAGGATTGAAGGAGAAGTTTCCATAAGGGAATAAAATGAAATGAGGGTTAGATTCATTGAATTTTATCTAATCTAATGTAACCCTAAAATGGATGATAGACGATGAAAAACAAAATATTTTAATTCTCTATTTATACAGATGGTTGGTCAGAAGAAAGAGTTGATGTACGATAACCTAAGGAAAATAAGGAGTCTATAGTATTTTCTTCATTTAGTGACCTAAGAGAAGAGACTGCATTGACAAACAAAGAAAGACGACTTAAGGGTATGTATTCTTGAAGGTTGAAAAAGCTATTAAAGTTGAAGAGTGTGAAAGCCAAGTAAAATGTAGGACTAAAATAGAGATATGTAATTTGCAAATGAAGTTGTAAGTTGTTATTAGATCAAGCCTTACTATTACTCTCTAATCATTGTATATGTCTAGGGTAAATCCTTTGGATTAAGGTTAACCTAACTGTCATTTGTAAATCCTTTAGCTATGTGACATTCAAATTGGATGATCTAAAGTCCTCTAACAAGGATCACTCCTAGCAAGGTGATTGAAATCCTTTAAGCAGGTCACATTTAATAGTGTGTATTGTAATCTTTAATAGGGTTCACCTTTCATAGGGCATCACTTTAGAAGAGTGAGAATGAGTAGCATGTTATTGGTGGTTTTTCCCAAATTGGTTTTTCATGTTAAATCATTGTGTAAAATGTGTTATTGAATCTATTATGTTTCATGTTTACATTTCTAAAAATTTATTTGAATGGAACCTACAAGTTTAAGTGATTGCATAATATAATGGATGCATGCATGATGAAAATGTTTTATGGATATGGGTTCACTAAGCTTTAAAAAGTTTTAATTATACATCTAGACCTTGGATAACTAATTCAACCTTGCTCTTAGTTTTTCTAAAGAATTCTAGCACACCTATGTCTACTGGACATTAGCTTTCCAAAAAGTATGATTCCATGGAGGTAGATCATACCACATACGGATCAATGATTGGAAAATTGCAATATGTAGTGCATACAAGGCATGATATTGCATTAGAAGTTGGTATGGTGACAATATTCTTAGCAAATCCAAAAGAAAACCATATGATGAAAATGAAGAGAATCATAAGGTATTGACAAAAGGGCACTGAAGACTATGGATTATGGTACAAGAAAGGAGGCAATTTGGATTTGCAAGCTTTCATAGATGCAAATTTGGAAGGAAGTGTTGATCACAGGAACAGCACCAGGTGGAGCATTATTTATTCATAAAAGACTAGTATCTGGGACAAGTAAGAATAAAAATTGCATTTCTCAGTCTACAGTAGAGGTAGAGTATGTTGTAGCAATAGTTAATTATTTAAATGTTGTTTGGTTTAAGCAACTATTAGCATGTATGAAGGTAGAGATCAACGATCTTGTGGTTATCTTATATGATAATAGTAGTGCAATTAATATATCAAAGAATCATGTGATGCATACCAAGACCAAGCACATTGCAATAAAATATCATTTTCTAGGAGAATTGGTGCAAGAGAAAGAGGTAAGAGTGGAATATGTGAATACTAAGGAAGAAATTGTAGACATATTCACTAAGTCATTACCTAAGGATGCATTTTGTATCTAAGATATAATTTAGGGGTCATTTGTCTATCTAAAGCTCAGTAAATAAAGTTAAGTGATGCATCAACCAGAGCATGTTGAAGATCAGTCAAGTTGATATAGTTTTGAGATGGTAGATTGAATATGAATTTGCACATGAGGTACATTGGAATTCACTAATTATTGTATTTTCTATAAGATGTCAATAAGGGAGAGTTTATTCATAAATTACAAAAATTTCCAAAAGAGGGAGACTTTATTGTCATAAGTCACATCAGAGAAATTTTGTTTGAAGATGTCAAAGTGGAAAATATTGGTTTGATATCAAAGAGGGAGAGTTTTCTATCTGAAGAAGATGTTGAAGAAAGAGTTTTCTATTAGAGGGAGTTCTCATGGATGAGAATCAGAATTAAACTAAGGGCATTTTCCTTATTTTATTTTTCTTTGAAATTTCATTGTATTATGACATGTTATTTTGCCATGAATATCGAAGAGAGAGATTGTTGATCAGATGTATATTATCTCTTATGTTACACAAAATTTCATATCTTTACCACTCAGTGTATGTTGAGCTCACTCAGGTAGTGAGGATAGTTTCCTGTGTCTACCAAGTGTTTCAGTGTTTGCCAAGTTCAGAAGACAATGTATCTCAGTTTCACTCAGGCATCGAAGAGAAGTTAGACGAAGTTGAGTGTTAATTGAAATCACTCTATTAACAAAAGAAAGTTGGATGGAACCAGTGCTAACCAAGATCACTCATTTACCAAAGGAAGTTTACAAAGATCTAGTGTTAACCAAGTTCACTTTGTTAACATAGAAAAATCATTTCTTAGTTATGTCTACCAAGAAGGGTTGGCTAATGATGGATTTTTTTGTTTTGGCATATTGAGTTTAATAGATTTTTTTTTTGGTTTTAGCTAACTGAGGAGATGAATATTAATTATTCTAAATATGTATTCAAATCAACTTGACATTGTGTATGATATAAGTATAAGGTCAAGTTGAGGATTGAATGTATGTAAGTGAATTGAACAACAAGAGATGCTAAGAGGAAGTGAATTAGAAGGATAAGTAGAATATCATTGAGGAGCTAGAAAGATACACTCAATCAGAAAGGATCATGTATTCAAGTGAGAACTGAGATCTAAAATTAGCAATATAGTTGCATCATAAATTAGTTCATATCATTGTTACTCTCCAACCATTGTAGTAGTGAACTAAATTTCTTAATGGAGTTGGCTTAACAACTATTTGTAAATTCTCTAACAAGGTGATATTTCTAGATTGAAGTGTCAAAATACCTCTAACAAGGACACTCCTAAGAGGGTGATTAAATCTTCTAACATGGATGGCTCCTAATAGGCTCACTTTAGAAGAGTGAAAATCAGTAACTAGTTGCAATTGTTGGCTTTTCCTAGATTGGGTTTCCATGTTAAATCTTGGCGTCACTTGTGCTCATGCTATTTGTTTCATGTGTATGAAACTAAGTTAATTAAGGTTAATCATAGATAATATCTTAAGTTCTACATGTTTAATATTTTCCTAGTATCAATTGTTATTTCAGTGGTTACCAAGTTTTAGCATATTGTTAGTACTAACCAAGTGTCTATGTGTTAATCGAGTTACAATAGTTTCATCAAAGTTTATGTTTTGTCGTGACATTTAAGGGATCTATGATTTAGTTTTGAGGTAACTGATACAACCCTCCCCTCTCAGTTACTCCTCTTATACTTCCAATAGGAGTTCTGTGTTATTTACTATTTTAGAAGTGAGAGATCTTTTGTATTAGGCTTTTCTAGTTTCTGTGGGATTCAACCCCACCCTATTCCATCCTCTTTACTAATTGTTCTATCTGGAAAGTCCAAGTACCATATTTTTGGGCAATACAATATTGAGATTTGTCAACAATTTATACATCTCTATATGTGGCTAACTTTTGGTATCTAGTGCATATCTAACATTAAGTGATTCATAGATGTCTTCAATTAGTTTAATCTCACATTAATATCTTACTTCCCCATGGCCTTCACATCCCTTTCTATAGAATTTAGATTCCTCTCACATTGCATCTAGTTTCCTCTAGCACAACATTAGGCCCTCGACTCCCTCTAACATTGCCTTCGCTCCCTCTGATGTGGCCTCAAGCTTTCTCCAGTATGACCTTTGCTACCACTAGCTTACTGGTTTCCCTTATGTGGATTTCTCCAGGTGGTTTCCATTTAACACTTTCCATTAGGTAATTTCCCAAGGGTTGCTTCACTTGGGCAGTTTTTTTCAGATGGTTTCCCTTGGGTGGTGATTCAAGTACTATCACTTAGTTAATTGATGAAGAGGATTTGATCAATAAGATATAATAAAAGGACCTAAAGAAAAGGTTGAGTTATGATTATGTAATGAAGTAAAAGGATCAGTTAAGATAGCGATGACATGATGTATTGATAATCTACTTAAGGTTACAAATATTGGCTACACTTAAGAAAGTTTAGAAGAAGAGATTACACAAAGTTTTTTAGTCAAGCTTGACCAAGTGGATAGTAGGTGCTAAGAAAAGTCAATCCAAGCCAAGTAGAAAGTCAGTTGGAGATAAGTAAAAGCTAATCCTTGTAGATGTCGAACAAGAAAGTTAATGTTGACTAAAGTTTATTTGATGTCAAGCGTCAGTAAACTTTAGTTGATGCCTAGTGATTTTATAGTTGATGTTGAGCATCATAGTATGTGTTGAGCATTAGAAGGTTGATAATATCAAGGTACTACATTATGTTAAAGATTGAAGACTCACTGAAGCAATGCCAACAAGTTTATTTTCTTGAATTTGTGAACCAATAAGAAGATAAGGTTTATGAGCTAGTAGCACAAAACTTGATGTAAACCATTTTTAGGTAAATTCAAATGGATTCTAGGAGAAGTTTCTAGAAGAGATACAAGATATAGGTTAGATACATTGTATCCTACCTAATTCATTTAAACCCTACATTAGATGATGAAAAATGAGTGGGAAAAATATCCTAATTTCCTATTTATAGGAATGTTTGGTCATGAAACAAAAGTAGTCATGTGTGAGAACCTAAGGAAGAGAAGGAGTAAAGGGTTTTTCTTCATCAAGTGACCCAAGAGAAGAGTCTACAATGGCATGTTATGAAAGAAGTCTTAACGAGGTGAATTCTTGATGGGTGAACAAGCTATCAGAGCTGCAAAGTATGAAGGCCAAGTAGAATGGAGGACTGAATAGAGATCTATAATCTGCAAGAGAATTTTAAGTTGTATTAGATCAAAGCTCTACTATTACTCACTAAACCTTGTATCAGTCTAGGGCAAATCATTTAGATTAAGGTTGACCTAATAGTCATTTGTAAATCCTTTAACTGAGTGGCATTCCAAGTGAAAAGCCTAAAGTTCTCTAACAAGGCTCACTTCTAATAGGGTGATTAACATCCCTTAAATAGTTCACATTGAAAAGTGTGTATGTAACCTTTAATAGGGTTGGCCTTTCTCAAGACATCACTTTAGAAGAGTGAAAAGGAGTAGCACGTTACTGGTGGTTTTTCCCAAATTGGATTTTGATGTAAATCATTGTGTCAAGTGTGTTGATGAATCTATTATGTTTCATGCTTTACATTTCTACAAGTTGATTTGATAGTAACCTACAAGTTTTAAGACACTACATTATCTTATGGATGCATACATGAGTTTAAATTTTTTATGGGTTCACTAAGTTATGAAAAGTTTTATTTATACATCTAGTCCTTGGATGACTGATTCGGCCTCCCTCCCCCCTCAGTTATTCTAAAGTATTCAAATAATTAGTATCAGAGCCATCTTCTTAAGAGGACTAGTTTCAAGGTACTAGAAGTAGAAAGATCAAGATGTTAAAAAGAAAGGTACCCAAGATCAATAGAGATTAATTTTTTGCATGGCAAAGTTTGATGAAGCTACACCTTAGACAACTTGGAGATCATGCATAATCTACCATTTCAGTGGAACATGTTGATGCAGTTGGAGCCCTAACTACTGAAGATATGAAGAAGAAGAAATAACTTAATCAAGTGATGTTGGAGATTTCCTTTTTCCTAAGCTATGTTGAATTTGATGATATCAAAGGTTGTGACATTGCAAAGAAAATGTGGTATGCCGTAGACACTATCTATGGAGGAGGCAAAAATGTTCAACTAGCCAACTCTAAGATTCTTAGAGGTAAGTTTGATGATATGATAATGGAAGAAGGTGAAAATATTGCTCAATATGTTTCTAGAATAAAAGAAGTTGTTAGTGCAAGAAAAAGAGCTACTGGTCATATAGATGATGAGATTATGTTAAGCAAAGTCTTGAGAACACTACTACCTATTTATGCTATTAGAGTTTTTGCAATTCAAGAATTGGGATGTATTCTAATAGGACAACACAAGGGAAAATAATAATAAACAATTAACAATTTTATGATGAATTTTGGTTGGTCTATATGTGTCGATCCAAGAGCATAAGCTTGCGAAAGGCGTCCGAGCAGTATGCCATCAAGGGATGATAGTTGTGAAATGAGGGATTATGAATGCAACTACAACACACAAAATTGAATCAACGAAAAACTAAAGAAATCCTAGCGAGAGTAACTATCACTTCCCAGTGACAAGAACATCAGAAACATAAATAAACATTAGCAACTATGAGGGTAAAAATTGCAACAAATCACAAATTCAACTAATCTAGAAGAAACAATACCAACACCAGGCATATTACTAATCTAAAATAATAGTTTAGTAATATAAATCTAATATTGCTATATTGAATTATCACTTAATATGATAGAAAATTTAGAATATGTTAGTTGTTATTAATAATCTATATAATAATGAGAATGTGATAATCCATCTTACCCAGCTATGATATTAATTAGATTACAAACATATTAATATGAAATAACTATTATTTTAAGATAAAATAGTGTTCTACGAAAACTCAAGCACACCAAACTTAAGCTTTAGAAATCACTTAGAAAACAATCTAAAATAACTCACAATATTAGCAACCTCACCAAACATTCCAAGAGCGGGCCCTTTCTCTAGTCTACAAGGTGAGTTGAAGAAACTTTGATGTTCTATGTTAGATTAATCAACATAACTTCTATTTCATTCCCAAATTTTACAAAGGGAGAATAGTACATGTTAATATGCATTGGGATGCTTATATACGCATAGCAAATAAAAACTTATATAAAAATAGCATGTTTTTTTAAGACCCATGAGCAACAATCTACAATACCCACATAGACATTGATTTGCTGGCTACAGAATATTACAAACATTGTTATAATAGCAAAAATAATAGCTTATATATTCTAGATTTTTTTTATAGTATTAAAGGTATCCACAAGAAGAGGAGAGGAAATGATGATTTTGTTCCTTGCCATGTATGAAGTTCTCTATCTTGTTTTGGTCCCCATACAAATAATACCCAAGATCACATATGTGCCAAGAATAGTCAATGATTTGTTATCATTTCAGAAAGTAGTGTTATCTTCATCCAATATCATTATATTACTCCACTTGATGTCCTCTTAATGTGTGAAATCTGTGGTGGAGAGGGCAATGTCTATTTTCTAGTTGCATCATAGATTTATAACATGTTTATTTTGAAGAGGTATAGCCACCATAAAATCTAGAATAGTTAATAAGTTATAAGCCAAGATTATCCACAATAATTGATGTCTCAAATGCGATAAGAAGATATCATCAAGGAGGCGATACGAAGATCTACTCACACATGAACATACTATGATACTAAATATTAGTATAAGAAATCAATTATGAATTTTCCATAATTTGATCCCAAAACAATATTAAATTCTACGTATTTATATTAAACCATATGCAACATTATAATGGTAAAATGGAATGAAATGGGATAGAAATGGAATAGAGAAGTAAGTAGGAAAATGAGTAAGATAGATTAAAATAGAGCATTAAATAGGTTATAATTGGCTCTCATCATATTCTAGGAAATAATTTAACCCTTGAAGGTCTAATAGGTAGACTCACTGCTTCTAAGCTATCTAACTTTGATAATTACAAACTTGAGAGTCTTGAATCTCCTTTAAAAGCTAAGTTGTTATTGAAGAACTCTAATAAGGTGAAGCAAAAGAAGAAGAAGAGAAAGATAAACTATGTTTCTAGTGACAGTGACATAGATGAGGAGGATGTTGAACAATTAGAAGTACTAGTGGAAAAAATATTTCACAAAGGTAAAGGCAAGTTCAAAGGTAAGTTACCCATCATTTGTTTCAATTGTAATGAGGTTGGTCATATTGTTGCAAGATGTACATAGAAGAAGAACTACAAAGGTGCTGACGAGTACAAAAATAGAAGAGAAGATGACAACAAATATTACTAAGATAAAGGCAAGAAGTCATGTTATATTGCTAAAGAGGAAACTAGGGATGATTCTGATGAACATGGTGATGAAGTGGTGTATGTTGCAATGAAGGATGAATTTTATGAAGATGAGGCAACTGCACTTATTACTTATGTGAACAAAAATGATAGATGGATCATTAACAATGGATGCTCACATCACATGATTGGAGACAAAAGTTCATTACCTTGAATTGTTATGATGGAAATAGTGTAAGATTTGGTAATGATGTACCATGTTTGATAAATAAAAAAGGTTTTATCAATCTCATAAATAAGATTTCATGTGACAATGCTTACTATGTTGAGGGACTAAACTATAACTTGTTGAGTGTGTCACAATTAAACAATTTGGGATGCAAAGTTGAATTTGAAAACAAGATTACTAAGATATATGAAACAAATGGGAAATTAATTGGAGAAGGTGATCAAACTAGAAGTAATCTTTTCTAGCTTGATATAGAGGATGCTAGCTATCTGGTTGTAAAATTTGATGAAGTATGGCTTTGGCACAAAAGGTTATGTCATGTTAATTTTGATAACTTGGTTGGTATTAGTAACATGAAGAAAGTTAGAGGTTTGCCTAAGTTGAAGAAACATAACAATAAAATATGCAAACAAAGTCTATTAGAAAAATGACAAAGTCGAGCTTTAAGAGCAAAGCTTATATCTCTAAATAAATACTAGAAATTATTCATACTGATTTGTGTGCACCAATTGAAGTGCAAAGCTACAAGGGAGATAAGTACATAATACTATTTGTTGATGATTATTCTAGGATGATGATAGTTATGTTTCTAAAATAGAAATATGATTCTTTTCAAATGTTTACGTGGTACTTAGCAAGAGTTGAGAAAGAAATAGGTAAGAGTCTAAAATGTTTGAGATTAGACATAAGAGGAGAATTCACATCAAATGAGTTTGAGATGTTCTATAATGATAGAGTAATCAAATAATAGACATCTACACCTAGATACCCTCCACAAAATGGAATAGCTAAAAGGAGAAATAAATCTATAATGGACTGTGCTAGAACACTCATGATGGAGATGAATGTTGGTTTGAAATATTGGAGAGAAGCTATTAGTACTATTGTATATGCCCTAAACCTTGTGCAAATCAAGATAGGTACTCATTCAACACCTTATGAACTATGGTATGGATATCCACCCAATGTAAAATATTTTAAGGTATTTGGAAGGAAGTATTACATTCTTAAAGATGTGATGCAGGAGCATCTTGAGTAGGAAAATTATTGAAAATAAAATTTGGAAAAAAAAAAAATTGTGGAGGAGAGAGAAAGTGACAGAAATTAGAGGAGAAATAATTAAAAAAATAAAAAGGAGAAAAAAGGAGAAAAGAAAGGAAAAG
This sequence comes from Cupressus sempervirens, assembly GCA_028749045.1. Classification (NCBI taxonomy): domain Eukaryota; kingdom Viridiplantae; phylum Streptophyta; class Pinopsida; order Cupressales; family Cupressaceae; genus Cupressus; species Cupressus sempervirens. The sequence continues at coordinate 774,220,575 of CM053789.1, forward strand.
GGGATTTCTATTTTCAAGGTGCATATGTGGCATAATAGAAAAAATAAAAAATAAATGGTTATCATTCCATTTATCGAGGTGTGTGGGAAGAATTCGAAAAAGTTATGAATATTGTAGAAAGTTGTGGATATTGTAGAAGGTTATGGAAGTTGTAGAAGGTTATGGATATTGTGTAGGTGGAATTCTAGAAGGTTGTGAATAAGTCATGCATTGGGTGGTAAGTACCTATTTAAGTAAGGCATATGAGCATCTCTAATCAGGCTTGAGAAGTGGAAGCTCGAGAAGGAGAAGCTTAGGAAGTAGAAGCTTTGGAAGGAAAGCTTGGAAAGGGTATGTGCAGGATCATGGTGTACCAAACTATGGCCTTAAGTGGTAGTGAAAAACCAGCAAATCAGGGTTATATCAGATTGACACATAATTTTAAAGTGGTTCTGGACTTTATATCAAAAACTTGTAAGAAAATAATTTGTAGGAAATTGAATCTAGTTTCTAAACTACAAGGCCTTATCTGGAGAAAAAATTATTTGATTGGTCAAAAGTTTGGATTTTAATGCAGTACTACAACTATTTCAGGGCAAAAATAAAAAGTAGGTGTATGTCTGACCACCTTATTCATAATCAAATGATAATATTTTTAAATATAATTTTAGATATAAAAAGTAGACTCATGCCTGGATGTGACGCATGTTTTTGGCAATTTTTATTCCAAATAAATAATTAATTATGAATTTTCTACTATACTATTTTCAGAATTAAAAAACTCTGGTGTCTGACCACCTTAACTAGTTCAAAAAAAATCAAAATTAGGTTTTTTTTATTTTTTTCTTATACTAGTCAAAGCATAGAATGTGACGCATCTTTTGGATTTCACAAATCTTATACGGTTTGAAAGTTATAGCTATTTTTCAACGAGTATGTCAATCAGCACTTTGTAGCTAACTCCATTAGAAAATAAGTAATAATTACTTACTAAACTCATAATTTGACAAAACTTACATTTATAAAAAGCTAAGAACATTCTTAAGAAACCCTTTTGATTACATCAAATTTTGGTTTAAAAAAAGTTGTCAGCTACATGCTTGAAGTAAAAAACACATAAGAACATGCCAAAAACACATTTTCAGGATGTTTTAAAGATGACCATATAAGGTTGGTATTAAAAGATATAGTAGGAATTATAAATGTATTAATTGTTTTCATTTAGTATTAGGATGGGTGGGAAAAAAGTGGGAATAGATTTTGAAATTCTTTGAGGCATATCAGATCTACATATTTTTCAGATCGCCACATTTTGGCACACCATGATCTTGCACATACCCAAAAGGTGAAAGTTGTGGAACGTGAAGCTTGGAAAGCTTAGAAAGCTTTAAGGTGAGAAAGTTGGAAGGTGTGAAAGAAAGGAGGAAGTGAAGAGTGAGTTTTCTTGAGTCTGTGGATAGAGCACCGAATCTGAGGCAGTTTACAGCAGGATTGTGATAGAGTTGTGAGTGTGTAGACAAAGCGCCAAATGTGAGGCAATTTACACTTGGATATTGGATAAGGTTGGAGAAGAGCTAGTGGCTACACTTTAGAAACAAGGAGGTTGCTTGGTGGCTTGCAAGTATAAGTTGAGATCTTGGAGGTTTCTACCAGAGTGTGGATTTGGACTAGCTTGGGTTTGGATTGGATCTTGAGAGATCTTTCTTGGTTGTGATTTGGTTGGGTGGTGTGGCCCTTCATTAGTGGTATCAGAGTGTACCTTCATCAGTGGTATCAACGTAGGAGTTCCTGAGTGTACAAGCAGATCGCCGAAGTGTGAGGCAGTTTGTACCAAGACCTTGGTTGGGTGAAGTTTATCAGAGTAGGAGTTCTTGAGTGTACAAGCAGATCATCGAAGTGTGAGGTAGTTTGTACCAGGACCTTGGTTGGGTGAAATTTATTAGAGTAGGAGTTCCGTAGTATACAAGCAAATCATCGAAGTGTGAGGCAATTTGTACCAGGACCTTGGTTGGGTGAAGTCTATTAGAGTAGGAGTTCCTGAGTGTACAAGTAGATCGCCACAGTGTGAGGCAGTTTGTACTAGGACCTTAGTTGGGTGAAGTTTATTAGAGTGGGAGTTCCTGAGCATGTAAACAGATCGTCGAAGCTAAGGTAGTTTGAACCAGGACCTTGGGAGGACATGCAGATTAATCGAGAGAGCTTGTGGATTGCAAATCCATTATCCTAGACTTGTGATGTGGTTCCTAATTGTTTGTGTGAAGTGGTAGGTTGTGATTTGATTTGCAAACAATTTGAGGTTCTCAAAAGGAGCATGGGAACATTTTTTTGTAGAGGGTTTACGAAGATCTTAGGAGATGGCTCCAAGAGGATTGGACCCTAAGATGATTGCGAAAATCCATGATATTGTGGAGAGGAATTTTTCTAAGATGATTTCTTGGTTGGATGCTAGATTGGTTGATCATGCTAAGAAGGTCAAGGTGGAAGAGGTTGGTTTTGCTGATTAGTTTGTGGAGTCCGATGTAGAACCTACAGAGCAACTAGAGGTTGTTGCTGAAGATATTCCTAATATTGTTGATGTTGGGATAGAGGTTGGTTTTCATGATCAAATGGTTGAGTCTGACATGGAGATTGTGAAGCACTCAGTCGTGGATGATCCATTTGTTGGTGGTGACTTGTATCTTGCAAAGCATCTTGTTGTGAGCAATGAGGTTGCTAGTGTAGAGTGTTTGGCATGTGTTGATGGAGATCTACATGTGGTTGTTGATGTGGGTTTTATTGCTATAGGTATGAATTCACTAGTTGCTGATGTGGATGAGAGTTTTCTGTTGAAGCATTATGTTTATTTTGTTCCTGAGAGTGAACATGCTAATTGGATGGTTGAGATTTTGGTGTTTGATAGAGTAATGCAAATGTGGAAGATTTGCATGGTAGTTTTCTTATCCCCGTTGAGGTGGAAACCTTTGGTGAAGATGAAGATGGTGGTAGATCTTTCATTTTGGTGTCAAAGTGTGGGACAAACTTTTCTATCTACCGGGGGATTCTGATGGAGGAGCATCTTGCATGGGAAAATTATTCAAAAAAAAAAATTGAAAAAGAAAATTGGAAAAAATAAATAAATTTTTGGAGGAGAGAGAAAGTGACGAGAATTAGAGGAGAAATAAAAAAATAAAATAAAAAGGGGAAAAAAGAAGAAAAGAAAGGAAAAGGGGATTTCTATTTTTGAGGTGCATAGGTGGCATAATAGAAAAAATAAAAAATAAATGGTTGTCATTCCATTTATCGAGGTGTGTGGGAAGAATTCTAGAAAGTTATGAATATTGTAGAAAGTTGTGGATATTGTAGAAGGTTATGGAAGTTGTAGAAGGTTGTGGATATTGTGTAGGTGAAATTCTATAAGGTTGTGGATAAGTCATGCATTGGGTGGTAAGTGCCTAATTAAGCAAGGCATATGAGCATTTCTAATCAGGCTTGAGAAGTGGAAGCTCGAGAAGGAGAAGCTTGAGAAGGAGAAGCTCGGGAAGTAGAAGCTTTGGAAGGAAAGCTTGGAAAGGTGAAAGTTATGGAAGGTGAAGCTTGGAAAGCTTGGAAAGCTTCAAGGTGAGAAATTTGGAAGGTGTGAAAGAAAGGAGGAAGTGAAGAGTGAGTTTTCTTTAGTCTATGGAGAGAGTGCCAAATGTGAGGTAGTTTATAGCAGGATTGTGATGGAGTTGTAAGTGTGTATATAGAGCGCCGAATGTGAGGTAGTTTACACTTGGATATTGGATAAGGTTAGAGAAGAGCTAGTGGTTGTGGTTTAGAAAAAAGGAGGTTGCTTGGTGGCTTGCGAGCACAAGTTGAGATCTTGGAGGTTTCTACCAGAGTGTTGATCTAGACTAGCTTGGGTTTGGATTGGATCTTAAGAGATCTTTCTTAGTTGTGAGTTGGTTGGGTGGTGTGGCCCTTCATCAGTAGTATCAGAGTGTACCTTCATCAAGATGTTAGGGAAAGTTTGATGCAAAATGTGAAGAAGGTATATTCCTTTGATATTCCACAAGAAGAAAATCTTATAAGTGTTTAAATAGTAACACTAAAAAAATAGTGGAAAGTGTAAATGTGAATTTTGATGAATATACAGAAATACATGAGGCTATACATATAAAAGAACCAGAACAATAAAAATCATTTGTATACTTTTATGAAGGAATTTCCGTTGAAGAAGATGTTGCAAATCAAGTTACAAAACAATAGTAGGTTTTAATGACTGTCAAGTCACATCCTGTGAATGTTGAGTTGCATTCAAGAACCAAGCTACATTCAGATGTCAAGTTATAGAATGAAGTGGGTGCACATTCTATTTCTAAAATTAGTGCACATGAAGGAGATGCTAAGATACTTGATAGAGATACACACAATAATTATGAAGCTAGAAGACAAAATGAAGAAACAAGAGTTGAGTCAAGATTGTCCAAATATGTCAAAGACATCATCCTGCTACTCAAATCATTGGAGATAACAATGTTATACCAATGAAAAGTAACAAATTGAGAAGTGAATCATGTTTGCTAAGCATGAAGGGACCCAAAATAGTGAAAGATGCATTAGAAGATGTAGACTAGTACAATGCTATGGAAGAAGAGATTGAACAAATAGAGAAGAACAAAACATGGAGTCTAGTTCTTAGACCAGAAGGAAAAAATGTGATTGGCACCAAGTGGATGTTAAAAAAAGCTAGATGAAAATGGTGAATTCACAAGAAATAAAGAACAATTACTTTTCAAGGGATATACACAAGAAGAAGGAATTGACTATTGGAAGACATTTTCTCCTGTTGCTAGAATGGAAGGAGTAAGAACTCTACTTGCTTATGCTATATACAAAGGTTTCAAAGTTTATCAGATGGATGTTATATCTGCATTTTTTAATGGCATATTAGAGGAAGAAGGTTACATAGAATAGTCATAAGGTTTTATTGATGTTAACAATAAGAACATGATATGTAGAATGCACAAAGCTCTATATGGTTTGAAACAAGCACCAAGAGCATGGTATGAGAGAATTCATACTTATCTTCTAAAGATTGGATTTGAAAGGAATGACAATAACAAGAATTTGTACATAAAGACAGAGAAAGGAAAAGGTATTTTTTTGTTTGAAATATTTGATGAAGATATCATATTTGGAGGACAAGATGATTTATGTAAGGATTTTGCAAATCAGATAAAGCAAGAATTTGAAATATCTATGTTTGGACAAATAAAAAAATTTGTGGGTTTGCAAGTATATTAGATGAAGTATGGTATATATATTGCTTAGTCAAATTATATCAAAGAAATATTCATGACTTTTAGATTAGAGGATTCCAAACTAGTAACTACACCTATGGGATAGGACACAAGTTGTCAAACAATGATGATTTTGCTGGGGTGAATCAAACATTATACGTGTCTATGATTTTCAAATTGCAATATGTAGTACATAATAGACCTAATATTGTATTATCTATAGGGATAGTTGCAAGATTCTCTGCTAATCCCAAGGAGAATCACTTAATGGCTATGAAGAGAATAATGAGATATCTGAAAGTAAAAGAAAAGTTTAGTCTATACTATGAGAAAAATGAAAATTTTGAATTGAGAGCCTACACTGATGTTGACTGGGTTGGAAACATTGATGACAGAAAAAGCACCAATGGAGGAGCATTTTTCTTAGGCAAGAGACTAGTTACATAGAGTAGCAATAAACCAAGTTGTACTTCACAATTTACTATTGAAGTTGAATATGTTGTTACTTCTATAAATTGCATAAATGTTGTATGGATCAAACAGCTACTCAAAGAAATGAAGAAAGAAATCATAGAACCAGGGATACTTTATTGTGATAATACAAGTGCTATCAATATATCAAAGAATCTAGTGATGTACACAAAGAAAAAGAACATTGTAATCAAGTATCATTACTTGAGAGAGTTAGTTCAAGATAAAGAGGTGAAGATGGAATATGTTAACTCAAAGGAAAAAATTGTTGAAATCTTCAGAAAACTATTACCTAATGATGCACATGAGTATCTAAGAGGTAAATCAAGGGTGATACCCCTATAAAAGGCTATCTAAGTAACAAGAGGAGTGCCCTACATCAAACAAGATGATCTTCATATGTTACAAATTGATGCAGAGGATCTTACTTTAGAAACTACCTAAAGTAATCATAGAGATGAAACATCAAATTAGTCACAAGCAAGGTGACAGAGGGAGAAATTGGAGAAACTACAAAACCTTACATTTGCATATTTTAAGATGACAAGTTTTTGGAATATGTCTTTGGAATTATTATCAAAGAGTGATAAAGTACATTAAATTGATCATCATTAGAGGGAGAAAGTATATCAAAGAAAGATATCAAGAGTCGAATCAGAATAGATAAGGACATATTGATCAAAGAGCCAGAATGTATAGTCACATAGGGAGATATTTTGCTAATCAATCTAGTATAAAAGAAAGAGGGAGATACAAGAAGAAACTCAGAGGAAGTTATAAGAAAGATTTTTTGTAACCTAATCAGAAGATGGAAGTTGTTGATAGCAAGAGAAATTTTGATACAAGTTTTTTTTGGTATTGTCTTACTATTTTAACCAAGTTAGTTTGGTTGAACAAGATGTTCATCATTTTATTGACTTAGTTGATTAGTTTGGTTTTCCATCAATGCCAAAGAGGGAGATTTTTGAGATATGATTGAAAAGATCATTGTTGAAGAGAGGTTATTGAAAGAAGGAGATTGTTGAAGATGACTATGTTTCAATCATCCTTTTGTCACTGATGTCAAACCTATTATTTTTTGGTAAGACAACTACTTATAAGATTCAAGTACTATCACTTAGTTGAATGATGATGAGGATTTGATCAATAAGATATAACAAAAACACCTAGAGGAAAGGTTGAGTTATGATTATGTAATAAAGTACTAGGATTAGTTAGGATAGTGATGACATGATGTATTGATAATCTACTTAAGGTTACAAATGTTGGCTACACTTAAGAAAGTTTAGAAGAACAAGTTACACAAAGTTTGTCTACCAAGCTTGACCGAGTGGATAGTAGGTGCTGAGCAAAGTTAGTGCAAGATGAGAAAAAATTTAGTTAGAATCGAGTAAAAGAAAATTTTAGTGGATGTTGAGCAAGATAGTTGATGCTCAGCAAAGCTTAGTTAATGTCAAGCATCTATTAGAGTAATTATTTGTTTGCACTTATTAATTAAATCACTTTGATTTAATTACTTAAGTTTCCTATTACTCTAGTTTTCTTAAGCTATCTTGTAGGTACATATAATTAATATTTTATTAATTATATTGTGCAACCTAACTTTTTTAGGCTTTATGTTACCCTTTTCGGGTTTCGATCTCCTTTAAAAAGGATTGATCTTTTTTTTTTTTTTCATTATGAAGATCTGTTGAATAATATTTTCTTCGTCTAAGTTTTTTAGATCAAACCCTTGCCTCTTCTTGTCTTTTTCTTCTCTGTGATAGATTTTTTGCATGCAAGTTTTTTTGGGCTTTGTGGATTTGTTGTGCACTTTTGCTCAAATCCTACATGGTATCAAAGCCAGATCCATTGTAGCTTGTTTGGTGTTTCAAGAAAAAGGGAGAATAAGGGTTTGGCAAATTAGATCTGGTGTTTTTTTAGGCTTTTTCTAAGAAAATAGGGGGACTCACTAATTTTCGGAGCAGTTTGAGGCCAAACAGACCTGACAGATGGATTCAGAAGGTGTCAAAACCCCTATTTTGATATAAAATTTGTCTGATTTGGAAAACGTTGATCTGGGAGGCAATTTCTTTTTGTCTCATAGGCTTGTATAGCCCTGGCATGTGGATTGAGGTGAAAAATTTAAAAAAATTGCAAAAATAAATTATTTTCACAGCTTTTTAGCCGCAACGGTTAATTAGCCATAGCAAAACCACTAGTGGTTGCCATTGGCGGTCCGCTAGTGGCCCACAGCAACTCCGTCAGTGGCACCCGTCGTGGCCCCACCACCGCTCTGCTCAGCAGTGGCTCCTTTGCCCTCTTGCCACCCCAGTCGCTGCTTTACCAATGGTGCAGGGGTGGTGCCTTTATTTTTTTTTTTGATTTAAAATAAATAAATTTTCTTGCATTTCAAAGGGCCTGGTGGTTTTTTCTCCGTAACTTGAGCATACGGACGTATTTTTTCGATCCAAAAAATGTGCCGAAAAGCTAGTTCTAAGATGGAGAAATTTGTATAGGCTTTTTTGAGTTTTGATGTAGTTTGGTTGCCTATTTTGGCAGTCAAATCTGGATGTTCTATTTTGCACTCTGGGAGGCATATTTTGAGCATCCAATCTCTGATTTTGGACTTCTTTATATCGTTAAAAAGCTCTTTATGTGCTCTTTCCAGTGATGCTATTTGTTGGTCTAGATTTTTTTCTAGCAACATCCTATTTAGTCTTTTGTATTTTAGCATTTTGGTGGATATCCTATTTGTTTTAGGTCCGGGGATCGATTTTGTTGCTTCAGATACTTTGTTTTGGGCTCTACCTTCTGTTGTTTCAGCCTTATGTTTTTCTTTATGATTGTTGATATTCATTGTAAGCATCTTTATGCAACACACTAAGATAAAGTGCCACTCTTGCGTTTTGGGATCCTTTTCATCATTGTCATTTGTTGTACTCACACTATTTTATAAAGTGCCATGGGGGGATAGTTGTTTGTTGGTTTTGTGCCCTCTTCCTCTTTTGCCTCATGCAATGTCAGTGACATGTGCCTTTATAGGTGTCTATACCTCAGTCTTGATGTGTTTGGTTCCTATGTTGTAGGATATTTTTGGCCCATCTTTTCAGTTGCCAATCACCTCACCCCATCTACATTAAGGGGGGGTTATATTTTTGTTCTATGCTTCCTTGGTTCAATGGTTCGTTAGTGTGAGCTATGTATTTAGTACCTAATCCTACATACTAGGAGATTGCAGTGGCTGGCTACCTATGCATTTTGATGAGATGGATCATCTACCATATAGACACACTTGGTTCGTTCCTTCTATTTCCATGGAGGTTCTACAGATCAGCATTTTTTATAGAGTTTTGTGGTTTTTCATGCTTCAGTGATTCTCTTCTGATCTCTCTTTGTTCCTTCTTTTGGAACATTCTTTGCTATCTCTTTTTGGAGTAGGGTTTTTCCCATGTGGTTTTCTCTATTTCTCCTCTTTATAGAAATTTTTTGTGATTGGGTACCTAATTAGGCCTTGTTACCAGAACCCAATTTTCCTGCTTTCATAGCTGTGCTAGGTTAGCTTACCTCCTGAGCTTCACTTAAGGGGGGGTGTTAGAGTAATTATTTGTTTGCACTTATTAATTAAATCACTTCAATTTAATTAATTAAGTTGCCTATTACTCTAGTTTTCTTAAGCTATCTTGTAGGTACATATAATTAATATTTTATTAATTATATTGTGTAACCTAGCTTTTTTAGGCTTTAGGTTACCCTTTTTGAGTTTCGATCTCCTTTATAAGGATTGATCTCTTTGTTTTTTTCATTATGAAGATCCATTGAATAATATTTTCTTTCTAAATTTTTTAGATCAAACCCTTATCTCTTCTTATCTTTTTCTTCTCTGTGACAGGTTTTCTGCATGCAGGTTTTCTTGGGCTTCGTGGATTTTTTGTGCACTTTTGCTCAAATCCTATAGCATCAGTAAACTTGAGTTGATGCTGAGTGATTTTATAGTTGATGCTAAGCAATGCATTATGTGCCAAGCATTAGAAGGTTGATGATTTTTAGCTCCTAAATTATGTTAAAGATCTAGGATTTACTGAATCTAAGCTAACAATTTTGTTTTCTTGAATTTTGTGGAGAAAGATAAGGTTGATAAGCTAGTGGCACAAAACTTGATGTAAACAATTTTAAGGAAAATTCAAATAGACTCTAGGAGAAGTTTCTATAAGAGATTCAAGATATATGGCAGATACATTATATCCTACCTGATCCATCTAAACCCTAAATTGGAAAATGGAAAATGAGTGGGAAAAATATCCTAATTTCCTATTTATAGGAATGTCTAGTCATGAAGAAAAAGTAGTCATGTGTGAGAACCTAAAAAAGAGGAGTAGTAAAGGGTTTTGTTTCATCAAGTGACCTAAGAAAAGAGTCTGTAATGGCATTTTAAGCAAGAAGGCTTAAGGAGATGAATACTCGAAGGATAAACAAGCGATTAGAGCTACAAAGTATGAAGGCCAAGTAGAATGGAGGACTGAATAGAGATCTATAATCTACAAGAGAAGTTGTAAGTTGTATCAGATCAAAACTCTACTATTACTCTCTAACAATTTTATTAGTCTAGGGTAAATCCATTGGATTAAGGTTGACCTAACAGTTATTTGTAAATCCTTTAACCGGGTGGCATTCCAAGTGAATGGTCTGAAGTCCTCTAACAAGGTGATTGAAATCTCTTAACTAGGTCACATTTAATAGTGTGTATTGTAACCTTTAACAGGGTTGGCCTTTCATAGGGCATCACTTCAGAAGAGTGAAAAGGAGTAGCATGTTACTAGTCATTTTTACCAAATCAAGTTTCCACGTAAATCATTGTGTCAAGTGTTTTGATGAAACTGTGTTTCATGCTTTACATTTTTTCAAGTTGATTTGATAGTAACCTACATGTTTTAAGTGATTTCATAATCTTACGGATTGATGCATGAGTTTAATTGTTTTATGAGTTCACCAAGTCATGAAAAATTTTATTTATACATCTGGACCTTGGATAACTAGTTCACCCCCCCTAGTTATTCTAAAGTATTCCAATAGTTTCCATCAAGTACTTACTCTTAGGTGTCATTGAGAGCATTACATTCTTTATAGGTTTTCCAAGGTAAAAAAAATAGGGCCTTCCTCATACAAGGTCTTCAATTCATCAAATTATAATAAATTAACTATTAAGATTAACCATAGATAGAAAAAATAGTTACATGCTAAGTAGAAAGAAAATGGAAACCTCTTCTCAACCTAAATTTTCAAAGTGATGATGGGTAAAAGTACAAATTTGTGTCACCTTTCAGGCTAACTTATCAGAACAACTGAATTTGATTATTTCTATCTAAAAATAAATTTTGTTCAAACATATGATCTAGATAAATTCAATCTAAGTTACATATGGTCTCACACTTTTCTAATTGGAAATATCTATTAAATGCATGTTTTATAATAGTTTGTATTCAATTACTAAAGAAATAAAATTATTTCAAAAAAGTGGTGTTTCAATAACTCTTACTATGTTTTATGATTATTTTTAATAACATATAAACACTATTTTGTAGAGCTCAGAGTCAAGACTATTCTTATATAGAGTTTATAGTGTTTTAATTAGTTATAGTATATTATAGTTAAAAAATTCTATAGCCATATATTTTAAAACTCGAAAAACTATCAATTTTGAGAAAGAAAAAAATATTAAATCATATCAAAAAACTAAATAAATTATATGACATTCTAGAGGAGAGAGTCCTCTTCTAGAATTTATAATTTTTCTCCTAGTTAGATTAGATTTTCTTTTTAAAATGTGGTGGGAGATGAAGACTATCGATTTTAGATGAGTGGAAATGTGAATCATTATAAAAGAGAAAATATTGGTTTAAAGCATTTTTAATTGTTCTAGCTATATATGTTACCTATAACATAGTTTGACATCAAAGTGAAATAAGTTTATTTACATATAGTTTTATGGTGGGAACTAGACCCCTATATTTTAGAATTTTTCAACAACTAAAAAATTATCTATAAAAATTAGTAAAATATATCAATTCTTATTACAAATAATTATTAAAAATTATAATCATAAACTTCATCCATTTTTGCACATTTCATTAGTTTGTTTCATCTTCAAATTCAAAATAATAATACCCAATATATGTCATTCAGTGTGAACAATTATACTTTTGTTAGCCTTTTCCATTACAAAAGGGTGACACAAGTTTGTGCTTTTACCCTGATTATCCAAATTGATTAAGCACAAGAAAATGTTCAATGCAAAAGTGGATCAAGTAATAAAAAATAGGGAGAAAGGAGGTTATATAATCTTAATGTTGTGGGGGGAGTATGTGCTTAAATCCTGAAATAGATAAAATACAAAACATAATTTTGAATATGGAATTTTTTTTTTCTGATGTCTATATGTAGTTTTTAGAAAATCTGCAACATGTTCCAAACTAGAAATGTTGAGAAGAAGAAAAACCAAAAGTATTTTGTCTTTTTGAAGGGAGATTGACCTTGACCCTATTAGCGGGCCACAATCTTGCCTTAGGGCATGATTGTATCCTACAAAGTGTTGGAATATTCAAATGGGAAGAGTACTTGTGAGAGGGGGGATGAATCAGAAGTAACACACTTTTAACCTTTTCAAATCCTTTTAAAACAAATAACTAAAAGTAAACTATATGCATGTAGACATATTAAATGAACATAAAATAAACACATGCATCAACACACATAACACCAAATTTTGTAACCTAGAAACCCTCCAAGAATAAGAAGGTAAAACTAGGGTGGAGATGATACCCACAAAATCACTACAACAATAATTGTTTGACCACTTCTAATGGTATGCCTTGTGAAAGACCTGCCCTGTTAAAGGTTTACACTATGTCAATAGTGACCTAGTTAAAGGATTTGCAAACACTTTACATGAAGTGTCACCTTGTTAAAGGATTTAATCACCTCTTTAAGGGATCTACAAAATAGTTGTTAAGCTAACCTCTCAACATAGGGTTTTTACTATCTAATACAATTGATAGAGAGTATTAGAAATCTTTGACCAGATTGCTTACACCCTTCAAATTGCTGATTTTAGGCACTTGATCTGATCATTCTAATGTGATCCTTGCTTGATCTGATATCTATTCGTAGCCTTTATTCTATTATGATCAACTAGATGTGTAATTGTTACTCAATTCACTAAGTCTATGATGCCCCTACTATTTTCTATGTTCTACAATTTGCTATCTACTTAGCAACTTCCTTAACTTCTATTCAGCAACATAAAATTGTGGGGTCTAAGTCTTCTTATAAAGACTTCGTAGACTTAGGGTTATGTATGGATCTATGATCCATATTGAATCTTAAATTCATACTCATTCCTTGCATTTTTCTTATTGGTTGCATGCCTTCTCCAGTTTTTTGATTGGTTGCATGTTGATTGCATAGGAAATGTAAAAGATTCATTCTTATCCTTGTAATCCTTTGAAATCCTTCTATGTCAGCTTCAAAAATGGTTTACTTCTAAGTTTTTGAGGGAACAAACTCATATGTTGTTTTTGTGTTACTCAACACATATTGGACTACTGGTGCTCGACAGATATACTATCCTACTTTTCTTGGCACCTATTACATTCTTTCTTACTCGACACATGTATAGTTCTAGCTCACTTGGCATATGAAGCATTCTGACTTGCTTGATATCAACTATGACTCGACACATATATATCACTCAACACCTGTATAATGCTCAGCACCTGAAGTCACTTAGTACCTGTTGGAATTTTGGCTTGGCACATACTGTAGCTCGGCATACATAGTGTACTCTGCTTCAATGTAGAAAGTTGTTAAGTGTGTTGACACTCAAATGTCAAAAACATTCTAAGACCAGCAATGTCCCCCTTTGACATGAGTGTTAAAAACACTTAACTAAACATTATTCATCTATCTTTATGAGTACCCTATTCAATCTATCTGGCATATGTACAAAATTACAAAATTCGTTCAAAATACCTTATAACTCCTCCTAAGCTAATTGTGCCATTTTCATTCTTGCAACCAAAATTCTTGTGCTAATGTATTTGATACTCTTTGCCTTTGCCCTATTTTTGTAATTTGTACCTATGTGCTAAGCTATTTTGTCTACTCAGTCTGTACTTTCAGGTTTTATTCATATCTCCCCCAAAACATTACTTCTTCCCCATACTATTTACACATTGAGTCTTATCTCCCCCTTTTTGGCTATGTGCAATTCTTTCTAATTTATTCTCCAAAATAATGAAAGAACAAATAGAATTACTGGAATACTTAATATTTGCCCCCTTAGTCATATCTTCCATATTATTATTACTCCCCCTAAATATTATATATATCTAACTTATCATCTCCTCCAAAACATTATTTATCACCCTTTTTGACACTTATGTCGAAGGGTTTTAAGGAGTAATATCATATTTTGCAAAAAAATGTGTTGTTTACCTCCATTATCATTTTTAGAGCTGCATCCCAATTCTCCAAAGCAGTTTCTAGTGACTTATACTGGATGGCAGTCTCTGCAGCAAGATGTACAAGTCCATCTAATGTAGAAAGATTAGGATCTTTCTTTAAGATAGTTTCAGCATAGACTTTCTATTTGTGGAGGACCTCCAAATGTGGGGTTATGGAGGATTAAATCTACATTAATTTGGCCTTTATATTGGCCTCTTCACTTATAAGTGTAGCTAACTATCTTTGAGTGTGAAGCGATTAGGAAAAATGCTTCTCACTTTGAGCTGGATCCCTTGGTAATTGCATGCTACAAATTTTGAAATTTCTCTCCGAGATCATTATCCTTTGACCTATCTCTTCTGTGAAGTAGGAAAAATCACACAACTTTTTGTATAGTGAGAAAATATTCTAAAGTACAGTTTTGACCTTTTCAATTTTCTTGGCCAATTCTACTTGTTCAAGTGTTATACCACTAGATATTTTCTCATTTACCTTCCCTTGAAACTTCCTTTCAGACCATTCCATAAGTTTAATATTTGTATCATGGTTTTCTCTAGTCACCTGGTCAACTGTATCTGATAATTGTTCCATTATGGGCTTTGACTCATCTAGTGACTACAAGCTGAAGGCATCCATAAAGATGTCCTTAATCTCATGTAGTGCTTTCTTGTCTTTATACTCTTTTCTGAGTATTTCTTGCTTCTTTCTCCTATTTAATGCATCTTATATCTCACTAATCTACTCCATTGTGATAGTCTTTGAGTCATAAGAAAGTATTACAATGTCTTCATCTAACGTAGGGTCTCCATAGTGAAGTACCTTGGTCACCTTTGTGGAACTCGAGCTTGGTGTGGAGATTTGCAAAGGTATGGCTTCAGTGCTCAACTTTTGAAGGGTTTTTGTAGGAGTGTTAATTTTTGGTAGTTCTACCAATGTCTATATAGTAGCCTACTCCTTTTCCTTTGATGTATCTCCCTTCTCATCAAACTTTCCTTCTCTTGCACTCGGCTTCTGTGTGTGTTGTTGGGTGAATTGACGCGCTCCCCTGCCCACAGGTGGTTAATTATGTGGTGTTCCATGTTCACTAACAGTCATGGCTTTTGGTGCAATGGCAAATGGGCCCTACAATTGGTATCAGAGCCTGGTTTTGGCCTGGTCATGGGTTCAAATCTCCCCGGTGCCATCCCGACCCGCGTAAGCACCTGGTATGCGCGTCGAGGGGGAGATTGTTGGGTGATGCGACGCACTCCCCTGCCCACAGGTGGTTAATTATATGGTGTTCCATGTTCACTAACAGTCATGGCTTTTGGTGCAACGGTAAATGGGCCCAACATGTGTCACCTGCTACTATTGGTGGTGGAAGCATTAAAATTTGAGTGCTAGTAGCTATATAGGTGAAAGGTGGTTCTTGTGGTTTCACCTTGTCTCTTTTTGGTTTTGCTATTGCCTTTTGTAGCTCATCTACACTCTCCAATACAAGATTTGTGCATAATTGTGCCTGTAGAGTGGACTGGTGAAGGATCATGGAAAGATCCTCTATAGTTAGGGGATTGATGGTCTGAGTAGAATTGTTAGGAACATCCTTGATAGTTATTGTGTTTGTAGGTGTGATGGTTACATGAGGAGGGCTAGGGGGTGGCATTTGTGTGTCTTGCACACTCTATTCCTCTTGTTGTTGTTGTTCAGCTATTGCCATATCTTCTCCCTTTTGTGTCTCTTCCTTCTCTCCTTTTTCCTTATCTTCCTGATCTGTCTTTTCTTCTTCTCTTTTCTTTTCTTGTTCTTTTCTTGTTTCTTTATCCTCTTCCTCTTTCTTTTCTTCTTCTCCTTTCTCTTCCTTCTCTTCCACTTTTTTTTCCTCTATCTTTCCCTTGGCACTGGCCTCTACCTTATTTTCTTCCTCTTCCTTGTCATCAGTTATCTTGTAGATTGTCTTCCATATTGTGTGGACTTATTTACTACATCCTCAATCTTATTTTGTAGGATCCTGAAGGCTCTGTATTAAGGTGCAAATTTTCGACCATGTTTCTTATTAGCCTTTGTTATTTTCCCTCTTGTTAGGTCAAGCATCACTTGTGCTAAGGTAGATTTTTTGATCTCCTTTTCCATTTTTAGAAAATAATGCCATTTATTTTCAATTATCTCATATAGCTCTCTAGGCATGGTATTGTCTAGCTCTAGAGGTGTATTCTTATATTCAGCCATCATGGCATATATAGATTCCTCTATTTTATTTTTCTCTTCTCTACTTAGCTTATTGAAATAAAAACTTTTCAAATCATTTAAATCTACATTTTTAATATTTTCACAAATCTTATCTATGGTAGATTTGGGAGGATGGCTTACTACTCTAAATTGGCTGATATCCTATAACTCTATTCTTTCCTCATCATTAGCATCTAGTTGTAACACATACTTTCTTCTTTTCTTTGGCATTTCATCAGACTATTTATTGCTCTTTTTTTTCTATTTTATTTCCTCTTTGGATTTTTGTGTGGATGCCCTTGTGGTAGCCCTTTTTGCTAGTTTTGGCTTGGCTTGTGCAGGCTTGGTTACATTCTTGGGTTTGGATTGAGTTAGAGGTTGAGTTTTAGCCTTTCTCTTCTTTTGCTCGACTTTTGTAGGTGCTTCCTTGGCTTCTTCTTCCTTGACATCTTCCTCCTTGTCTTCTCCTAAGCCCTGGGTTAACTCCATTGGACCTTGCCCTCGTTCTTCTTCTTCACTCTCACCTTCTTCTTCTTCTTCTTCTTCAACAACTTCTTCTCCTTCAATATCTACACCAAATTTATTCTTTATCTTCTTCACTAATTTATCTTTCCTCTTAATTATAGAGGTTGTCTTCAATTCTGTTTCAACTTTAGATTTGACAACTTCATACGTGGCAAAGTGGGGTGCCTCTTTATCAATCTCTTCTACAAGCAATGCCATGATTGTTGCTGAGGCTTCATCTACATCAAGTCCATATCCCAACCATCTTACCCTTAGAATTGTTGCCTGGATATAGGTATAGTAAATGTCAACCAAAAAGCATATGTCATTAATATGTTTGTCCACTAGGGAAACTGGTATTCTTACCCTTTTCTTCATGGATTTCTTAAAATCCTAAAAATAGCTTGTCATTTGGGTCTCAAAATTATCACCCATCTAATCAATCAACTCATTGATTTGTGTGATTGCAATTTTGTTTGGGTTCCAATTCACCTTTCTAATAGAAGGAAACTCTTCCATGACATAAAAGAATATGCACATAAGAACTGAACCAAACTTGCATTGAGCGCCCTTTGACCTCCTTATTTCTCCTAGGTTCTCATTTATTTGCTGCAACATTAGTTTTGCTACATCATATATATGATGTTTCTTCACAAGTTTGTAAGCTACATCAACAACCATACATGGCACACTATTCAATCTACTAGATTGGTAGAATTTGTGAGATATTATTCTCACTATAAAATCTAGAAGAGGATTAGTTACAGTGTCAATAGTCATACCCCTCGTATTCCATTTATCTCATTTATTCATTTCAATCACTTCTTTGGAATCACTACATAGGGTCTTAGGCCAATCTAGGGTTGGAAAATCCATAACCCTATGTACTACTCTCTTGGTAATCTTAATTGGTCCTATTTCCAACCACAAACATGCATTGTGAATTCTACTTAAAACAATCCTTATCAATTATGTTTTAAAACCTGTAGGGTAAACTAAGGTATGAGTTAAACCCTTCTTCTCAACTATCTAAAATTCATCCTTCAGAATTTTGTTTTCATATAGTTTGTCATAGGCTTGAAATATTTCAAGGTCTCCTACAACTCCTATTTTAAAGTTGTAACACTTCCTTATGTCTTGCCCCATGACAACCTTTGGTGGAATTATGAAGAACACACCAGCAGGGTCATTTTTGTAGGTGACTTTTGGGATGGGTCTAAACTCAGGTTGTTTTACTTCATTACTGACTCGTTGGACCTCATAACTTTCCTTTCCTTTGGGGTTTTTCAAACTAGAAGCCATTATACCAAACTAGGGTTTCAAAAATATTTAAAACTTCAATACTATGTAGCTTGGCACTTGATAAATACCTTAGATCATCAAAATGTATGCTAAATTGTTGTTGAAATTGATGCAAATGGCTTTAAGGTTGCTCTTTGATTGCTTTTTCACTCTTCTCATCTTTGCTCTATTTTTCTCCATCAATTCAACTATTGTTGTATCAAATTCCTTGGAATCTCCATTTGAAAACACTTGTGTAGTATCAATCTCCTTGTAGTGTATGCCATTTTCAGCTATGACTATATCCTTCTTTCTTTTTAAGAACTTTCTCAATTCTTCCCTAGCTTCCTCCAATTCATGTAGGGAAAGATGCACATCAATCACCTAATTGTCTATTATCTTCTCAAGTTTGAAGACTTCCATTGTCAAATCTTTTCTCTAAGTTGTTAGGCATCTCCTTGTGAGAACCTTTGTTCTGATACCAATTGTTCGAATATTCAAATGAGAAGAGTACTTTTTTTTGGGGGGGGGGGGGCGGGCTGGCGGGCGAGGGGGGTGAATTAGAAGTAACACACTTTTAACCTTTTCAAATCCTTTTAAAACAAATAACTAAATGTAAACTGCATGCATGTAGACATATTAAATGAACATAAAATAAACACTGTATGCATCAACACACATAACACTAGATTTGGTAACCCAGAAACCCTCCAAGGAATAAGAAGGTAAAACTAGGGTGGGGATGATACCCACAAAATTACTATAGCAATAATTGTTTGACCACTTTTGATGGTCCACCCTATGAAAGACCTGCCCTGTTAAAGGGTTTAGATTGTATCAATAGTGACCTGGTTAAAGGATTTACAAACACTTTACATGAAGTGTCACCCTACTAAAGGATTTAATCATGTCTTTAAAGGATCTACAAAATAGCTATTAAGCTAACCTATCAACATAGGTTTTCACTATCTAATACAACTGCTAGAGAGTATTAGAAATATTTAATCTGATTGCTTACAATCTTCAATTGCTAATTTCAAGCACTTGATCTGCTCACTCTGATGTGATCCTTTCTTGATCTAATATCTATTTCTAGCCCTTGTTCTATTCTGATCAATTAGATGTGTAATTCCTGCTCAATTCACTAAGTCTATGATACCCTTCCTGTTTGCCCTATTCTACAATTTTCTATCTACTTAACAACTTCCTTAACTTCTATTTAGCAACATAAAATCATGGAGTCTAAGCCTTCTTATAAAGACTTCATAGACTTAGGGTTAGGTATGGATCTATGATCCATATTTAATCTTAAATTCTTGCTCATTCCTTGCATTTTTATCATTGGTTGCATGCCTTCTCCATTTTTCTGATTGGTTGCATGTTGATTGCATAGGAAATGTAAAAGATTGATAATTTTCATATTAAGTTCCATCTTTCTCAACTCAACATTACTCAAATCTCATTCTCAGTTGCATCACAGTCAACTTGAAATATCATATTGAAATTTGGTATTGATAACTTAGGTTGTTTAATTACTTTTTATTTCAACAAGTTGAATTCTTTTATTTTCTCTAGATGTCTTCTTAAAATCTTTCTCATCTTCCCTCGCCATCTCTTTCATAGGGCTACAAAATAAACTAGAAATTCCTAATGAAATTATGGTAGAAACTAGATAATTTATGAAATGACATCACCTCTCCAATACTTCTAGGTATAGGTCATTCATCAGGTTCTCTTACTTTCTCATCATACATCTTCAATCCCTTTACATATGTCAAAAAACCCAAGTATACTAATTATTCCTTCATAAAACTACACTTGTTAATTTAAATCAATAATTTCTCTTCTCTCTACCACTACAAAACTTATCTCAAATGTAAAAATACTCCTTTTTCTCATTAGTTAAAAGGGATATTTCATACAAATAAAAATTACAAATGTACCTAAGAGTTTCATCAATACCTCATGCATTAATCGCATGAATGTACTTAGTGCATTGGTCAATCCAAATGGCATCAAAAACCATTCATATAGTGCTTCATTTGTTTATATATGATCTTCTACATATCTTCTTCTTTGACTCTAATGTGATGATATGCACTCTTCAAGTCCATATTTCTAAAATATCTAGCTAAACTCAAATACTTTGTTTTACTTTATTTGGGAAGCTAGCTCCATGAATTAAATCCATATAATGATTCATATTTTTCACAAATATAATCAATTAGGCAGGGATAAATTTAAGAAAACCCCCTTGGAAAAATGTATAAAATTTTGGTGAATCAAACATTAGCTCAAGGGAAAATAATTAATTTATATTGGTAAATTAAATTTTTTGAGTAGGGAAAAAAATAATTTTATTGGTGACCTTTTTTCAACTATATGAAAGTTCTATAAAATCCTTATGAATCTTTCATTATTGATGAAAATCATGGACAAAGTACACATACCTAGAAACCATGATTTTATTATTATTACTATATGGATCCTAATTGATTATTAGACTGGAAGGTTAAATTTATCCCACTTATACCATTATAGTTTCTCTCCAAATAATTGAATGGTGGTATGGAGGAAACATCCCTATTGTTTATAATCATTGGAGGATCCTAAATGAATGGCCTAAATCCTATTTCAAGGAAAACTTTTAAAAGTATATCTAGTGTTAATGAAAGTCTCATTAGTAAAGACATGTATTCCAAATCAAATATATTTTGGGCTAAAGTGAGAAAGGATAAGAATTTTCATGGAAAGTTTCTACAATAGAGACATGTGTGGAATCTACATACTTAACCTGCAACCTAACTTTATTTTTTACCAAATATTGGCTAATATGACATCAATTATGATAAGAATTGGAAATTGTAGGCAAATATATATAATTTATTGAATGGAAAAAATATATTGCATTGGTGAAGCCATCACTAAAATACAGATACTTCTATATTTTTATTGGCGATTAGCGTAAGCATGGGACCCAATTTTTGTAATGTGCTGGTGACATAGCCAATCCAGAAGTGTAAAAGCATTAACCAAATTTGGGGTCTCTGATAAGTGATGTTAGCCAATTGGTGAATACTAGCCACTAAATTTATTCTTGCCATCAAGTATATTATTTATGATCATATCCTCATATTCTATAAATAACTTATTTATCTTCTCTGGTTTTCTTTCTTCATAATCAAAATCAGATTTATTGGTAATCAAAGCATAGTAAATTCTCTCATTTCTCAAACCACACATGAATTTCCATCCTTCAACCAAATAAACTCTAACATTGGTAAAAATATCACTCTTAAATGTCTCTTATAAAGGACACAAAACCTAATTCATCTCATTTAAAGTGATAGTAAATATGTGTTGGAAATATAAGTGGAGTAACTAAGAGGAGAAGGGTGAATCAATTACCAAAAAAAAATCCAAATCCCTTAGATGTCAACAAAAAACTTATTATTAACTCAAGTCCTTGTACACATCGATTAGAACTAGATATTCACTATAAATCGATTAACAAAGAAATCTTGTGATAATTTAATGCGTATTAACATGTAGTAACTTAGTTGCAAAAAGATAAAGCAATAAGAAAATAACATGAACACAAGAGATACAAATATTTAATCTAGAAAACCAATTTTGGAAAACCACCAATGCAACTAGTTACAACTTTTTACTCTTCTAAAGTGAGCCTTGTTAGGAGCTAACCATGTTAAAGGTTAAACACACTATTAGCTATGACCATGTTAAAGGATTTGAATCACCTTGTTAGAAGTGGCCTTGTTAGAGGTCTTAATACACTTAAATCTATAAATGTCACCTTGTTAGAGGATTTTAAAAATGACTATCAAGTCAACTCTATTAAGAGATTTTTTCACTGTTACAATTATTAGAGAGTAACAATGATTGAACTAATTGATGAAACAACTAATTTGTAGATTCAAATCACTATTATAGTTTATCCTCTTGATCCTCCTTGATATGAATATTCTTTACAGCTCCATGGATGTTCTTTCCTTAATTAGATATCATTCTTTATTCACATCTTATCTTCTTCCATAACTTTCATATTTCAATCCACAACTTAACCTTTCATATATATGAAACCCAATATCAAGTTGGCTTGAATACTCTTTCAAAGAAAAAAAACATCTGCTAAGTCAAATCAAATAATAAACAAAAGATTTTTTTGTCACTCGTTTGACACTAAAACTAGGTCACTCAGTTACCAATGAGTTCATTTGGTAACTAACCTAACTCAATTTACAATGAACTCCTATTAACTAAACTAACTCGGCTTACATAGAAATCCTTCATTGACTAACCTAACTTGGTTTACACTGGATGCACAAAACTTTTTTTCTTCTAAATTTCTTCTTAGCTTATACTAGAGCATTATGACATTGATTGCTACTACTAATGCTCTATTAGAATGTAAAATTTTTGCAACATCAATAAAAATATACAATTGAATAATTGTTTTCAACAATCTCCCTCTTTGGTATTGATGGCAACACAATATTTCATTAAAAAATAAAATTTAGAGAAAATAGAATGATTTATAATACCCTTTGTTTCATTTTGATTCCTAATCCATGAGAACTCCATCTAACATCTTATCTATACTCCATTTGATCAAGTCTCCCTTTTGCTATTATACAAATTTCTTCCTTTGATTTATGAAATCCATCAAACTTACCCTCAATTATTTTGATATGAACATTACATATTCAATCTCTCCCTCTTTGATATCAAATGACAAATACCTTATACAATGAGTATATAATGTACCTGATGTATCGATTCATACGCAATGAGCTCTAACTTCTTTGCATCAACTTGATAGATCTTCAATGTAGTTTGGTGATACATCACTAAGTTTTACTCTAGTGAGTATTAGATAGGGCAATGGCCCCTATATTTCTTTTGAGATACAAAAATGTGTCATAGTATATGACCTCTACATCCTTGATTTCTTCCTTCATTCCTAACAAAATTTTCTTGATCCAAACTATGTTGGAACAATTAAATGCTACAACAACATATTCTACTTCTGTTGTGGACTGAGAGATGCAAGTTCATGTAATATTTAGAATAACTAAGAGGGGAGGGGTGAAGGGTGGTGAATTGGTTTTTCAAGGTCCAAATGTACAAATAAATTTTTTTAGTACTCATCAAAAATATGTGTGTGTGTGTGTGTGTGTGCATGCATTAATTAGATCATCCAATAACTTCATAAACCTATATATTACTATCCTAGGTCAAATCAACTTTGAAAAAATTCAAACACGAAACATAAAAAATTCATTCACACCATTTGAAACAAGGATTTAATGTGGAAGCTCAATTTGGGAAAAACCACCAGTAAGAAGCCACCACTTTTCACTCTTTTTAAGTGAGCCATATGAAGAGCCAACCTTGTTAAAGGTTACAATGGACACTATTAAATGTGACCTAGTTAAAGGATTTCAATCACCCTATTAGGAGTGAGCCTTGTTAGAGGAATTTAGAACATTCCATTTGAATTTTGCCCGATTAAAGGATTCACACATAACTGTTAGGTCAACCTTAATCCAAAGGATTTATTTAGACTGATACAATTGTTAGAAAGTAGTGGTAGGACTTGATCTACTAACAAAACAATTTTCTTGTAGATTATAGATCTCAGGTCTAGTACTCCATTCTTCTTCACATTCATACCTTCATCTTTGATTGCATGTTCACCCCTCAAACCTTCACCTCCTTAAGCCTTCATGCTTAGTATTTCATTTGTAGATTCTTTCCTGCATCCACCATATTGAGAAACACATCCAAACTTATTTTTTCTTTCTCACACTCTCATTACTCTGGCCTTTTATCTCCGTATATAGATAGTTTTGATATTTTTCACTTAACATTGAACATCCATCTTAGGGTTAGGTTAGATTTATCAAATCCTTCATTCTTTCCATTTGTTCCCATGTGGAAACTTCTCTTACAATCTTCATTACTTTCTTTTCAAAATGGTTTATCTTGAATTCTATGTGACCAGCTCATCATAATTATCTTCAACATGCTTCACATAATTCAAGAAATCAACTTTGTCAGCTCAAATTAGTAAACTCCTCAATTAAAATTTTTATATTGTTACTTTACAATAACATTGTTCACTCAACAATAGCAATCTTCCAATGCTCAAAAAATACTAGGTTATTCAACATGAACTAAGCCTTCCTTTCTTAGTCATTATTGTTATTCCAATAATGCTTAACTCATACTAACAATTCTAACACTCATTGTATACCATCTTTCTTCTTTTATTTGGTCATACTAAATTCTACATGGCCTAAACTAAATTATTTGGCTTGCACTATTTTCTTGGTCAGGCTTAGCAAACACATTTTTTATGAAAACACTTCTTCTTGTTTTCACTTAAGTAACCATTCACTCTAGCCTTAAGTAGATAAACAATAAATGATATCATCAATGTCTTACTTGGTCCAAGTGCTTCTTTTATAAACCATATAACTCAACCTTTTTCTAGGTACTCTTGCTATCCTTTCTTTTCAAATCCTCTTCATCAATCAATCAAATCATAGTATTTAGATCAAAAGAAAATTTTCATACTAGCAAGTAGCATGTTTGACATTAATGAAAAAATAGTGATTATTCCATGTTAGGTTCCACACTTCAATAGTTTCCCTCTTTGGCATTAATGGAAAACCAAAACAAACAACAATACCAAAAATAAATTTACTACCTCTTATTGAAATATCTTCCTTTAACAGTATGTGTCCTTCCTCTTTATAAGGTATTTTTTTCTTTTCAATCTCTCTACTTCTATAATGAAACTCTTCCTCTTACTTCTATTTCTTTTGCAATTTATTCCTTAAGATATTCAATGTAACTTCTAGTAAATTCTCCCTCTTTGACAACAATGCCAAAGACTTTTCATCTATTCTTTAAATCAATTCATGTTCTCCCTCTATCACATTTCTTGTTACTATAAATCTTCTATTTCAACTTTTTCTTTACTTTAGAAAGATCCTAAACTAATATCCATTGCATCAAGTTTTAAATCATGTCATTCAACTCAATTGATGCAGGGCACTACTCTTGCTCCTTTAAGTACCTTGAGGTAGGGGTATAACCCCTAGCTTACTTCTCAGATATTCATGTGCATCCTTTGGTAAAGCCATTGCGAATATATTAGCTATCTATTCATTTGTATTCACATATTCCATTCTCACTTCTTTGTCCTTAATCAATTCTCTCACATAATGATATTTCATTACAATATGCTTTGTCCTTGCATGCATCATAGGATTTTTAGATATGTTTATAGCACTTGTATTATCATATTAGATTACTACATGTTTAGTAATTTCCTCCTTCATTCCTTTGAGTAATAGATTAATCCATAACACATTTTTATAATTCACTACAATAGCCACATATTCAGCTTCAACAGTAGATTGTGATATACAATTCTATTTCTTACTAGTTGATGTGACTAATCTTTTTCCTAAGAAATATGTTCCACCACTTCTACTTTTCTTGTCATCAATATTTTCAGCCTAGTTAGCATCAATATAGGCTCTCAATTCAAACTTTTTCTTGTAGTATAGATCATAGTCTTTTGTCCCTTTAAGATATCTCATATTCCTTTTGATATCCATCAAGTGATTCTCCTTAGGATTTGCAAAAAACCTAGCAACAATCCCAACAACTAGTACAATATCAAGTCTACTATGAACTACATATTGCAATTTTCCAATCATAGACCTATATAATGTTTGATTTTCCTCAGCCTAGAATTAGTATTTTTCAATAGTTTGTGATCTATCACCATACGAGTGCTAACTACTTTTGAATCTCCCATAACAAAAGTCTTCAAATTTTCCTTTCCATGCTTTGACTAAGTGATGTAAATACCATATTTCATCTAATACACTTATGGTCCAACAAAGAACATAATCTCTCCAAACATAGACATCTCAAACTATTTCATCATTTCATTTGAAAATGTCTTATATAATGTATTTTGTCCTCCAAATATGATATCATCAATAAATATTTCAGCTAGCAAAATTCCTTTTCCTGCTTATGTCTTCAAGTATAGATTGTTCTTGCCATCAATCTTCTCAAAACTAATTTTCACAAGATAGTTATGAATTCTTTCATACATGCTCTAGGAAGTTTCTTTAAAACATATAAATCTTTACGCAATCTACATACCATGTTCTTGTTGTTTGGATCAACAAATCTTCAGGTTGTTTAATGTAAACCTCCTCTTCTAGTATATCATTCAAAAATGATGATTTAGCATCCATTTGATAAACTTTGAATACTTTATATGAAAAATGGGAAAGTAGATTTCTTACTCCTTTCAATCTTGCAATAGGGGAAAATGTCTCTCCATAGTCAATTCCCTCTTCTTGTGCATGCCCTTTACAAACTAGCCTTGCTTTATTCCTTGCCACTTCACCATTCTCATCCAATTTTTTTATACACACCCACTTGGTTCCAATAACATTCTTCTCCTCTAGTCTTTGTAGTAGTGTCTAGATTTTGTTCTTCTCAATCTAATCAATTTATTCATGTATGGCTTGAATCAAGTCCTCATTCTCTAGGACATCCTTCACAGATTAAGATTCATGTATGCTTTAAAAACATGTGTCATTTCTCAATCTATTTCTTGTCATTGGTTCATGTTCATTTCTGCCAATGATTTTTTTGGTAGAATGATGTCTTCTGAAATATTTTGATGGTCTTGGCTCTGTTCTTCTTTCTTCAATAATAGGTCTTTCATGAAGTTCAATTTCATGTTCACTATGTACCTCTCTGTCAAGTAACTCAACAATCATTTCCTATAATCTAATCTCAACATTAGAGTGTAACTTAGCTTCCAAATGGGACTCAACATCCATTATATGTGACTCAACAGTCATTGATTCTTGTTGATTAGTAGCTTGGATTATAGAATCATCAGCATTAGTAGTCATACCCTTATAGTAGTACAAAAGGTTTTGTAATCTTTAGGGTCCTCCTTTTGTTCTTTTTCATGTATGTTTGTATATTCATCAACTTTTACATTGGCACTTTCCACAACAAAGAGTGTTAGTATTCAAACATTTATAAGCTTTACTTCTTCTGGAATATCCAAGGAATATACCTTCTTCAGTTTTAGCATAAAATTTACCTTTTCTATTGTCCTTTAGAATATAACACTTGCTTCCAAATACCTTAAAATTTTTGAAATTAGGTGAGTATCCATACCATAATTAGAAAGGTATGATACTTGTGCCTTTCTTCACTTGTACTTAGTTCAAGATATAGACTTGTGTACTAACAACTTGTCTCCAATCTTTCAAAGCAACATTGTTCTCCATCATCAGTATCCTTGCACAGTCCATTACAGATCTATTTCTCCTTTTAGCTATCCCATTTTATGGAGGGGTCCTCAATGCATAAGTTTGTCTCTTGATTTCTCTATCATTGCAAAAAATTTCAAATTCATATGATATAAACTCTCCACCTCTATGAGATCTCAAACACTTTAAACTTTTACTAGTTTCCTTTTCAACTCTTTCTAGATACAACTTAAATATTTGTAAAGCACCATATTTATCTCTCAATAAGATCACTGTAATCATTCGAGAATAATCATCAAAAAATTGAATGAAATACCTATCACCTTTGTAACTTTGTAGATTATTTGGTCCACATAGATTAGTATGAACTAATTCTAGAATTTCTTTTGAAGTATGAGTCTTACTCTTAAAACTAGACTTTGTCATCTTGCTTAACTGACATTGTTTGCAAATCACATTTTTTAAGTTTCTTGAATTTTGGCAAACCTCTGACTCTCTTCATCTTACTGATACTAACAAAGTTATTAAAATTTACATGACACAATATTTTGTGCCATAACCACACATCATCAAATTGTAGAACAAGACAAGTAGCTTCACTCATCTCAAGATATTACCCTTCTTGTTCCCAAATTCAACTTTACATCCTAAACTATTGAATTGTGACACAATCAATAGATTATAGTTAAGGCCTTCCACATAGTAAGAATTGTGACAAATGATCTTTTCTATCAATCTTATTTATCCTTTACCTTTTATTAGATAGGGTGCATCATTTCCAAATCTAACATTATCTTCATTATAAAGCTCAAGGGATTTGAACTTATTTTTTTCTCCAATCATGTAATGCAAAAAACCACTATTAATGATCCATCTATCACTTTTTCTCACATAAGATACTAATGCAATTGCCTCATCTTCATCAAAATCATCCTTCATAGTTACATAGACAACTTCATCATCATGATCATCTAATTCTTCATTAGATTCTTCTTCAGTAATGTAGCAAGCCTTCTTTCCTTTTTCTTTATAATCTTTGCTACTCTCATCTCTTTTAATCCTTTATTTATCTCCATTTCTATTGTTTGACTTCTCAGGACACCTTGTTTCAATATGGGTATGTGCAGGATCATGATAAAACAAACTATGCCCTTAAGTGGCAATGAAAATTTAACAAATCATGGTTATATCAACATGATGTACAATTTTAAACATGTTATGAAGTTTTAATTAAAAATCTATGAGAAAAGAATCTATAGGAAATTGAATTTAGTTTCTAAACTACTAGGCCTTATCTAAAGAAAGAAAAAATTGATTGGTCAAAATTTTGAATTTGAATGCAATAGTACAAAACTTTGACAACAAAAATAAGAAGTAGACATATTTCTGAACACCTTAATAAAAATCAAATGATAATATTTTTTAATAAGATTATAGATATAAGAAGTAGACTCATGCCTGAATGTGATACATATTTTTTGATTTTATAATTCCAAACAAATAATTAATTATGAATTTTCTACTATAGTATTTTTTGAATAAAAAATTCTTGTGTCTCACTACCTTAACTAATTAAAAAATTTACAAAATTTAAGTTTTCTTTTATTTTCCTTCTAGTAGAAGAGGTATATAATGTGATGCATCTTTTGGATTTCAAAAATATTTTACCATTTGAAATTTATATATGTTTTTTAGTAAGTGTATCAATCAATACTTTATGCATAACTCCATTACTAAATGAAAAATAATTACTTACTCCACTCATAATTTGATAGGCATTACATGTATAGAAATATAAGAACATTCTTAAGAAATACTTTTCATTTCATCAAATTTGGGTGAAAAAAAGTCATTAGACACATGTTTGAACTAAATAACACACAAGAACAGGGAAAAAACATGTTTTTCAAGACATTTTAAAAGTTGACCATGTAGTGTTGGTATCTAAAGAAATACTAGGCATTATAAAGGTATTAATATTTTGGTTTTGTATCATGGTGGCTGGGGAAAAAGTCAAAATAGATTTTGAAATACTTTGAGGTATTTCAAAACTACATATTTTTTAGATCGCCATTTTTTGGTACACCATGATCCTACACATACCCATATGACTAACATCATTACAGTTAAATCATATGATGGGTAATTACATTTGTATTTTCCTTTTCTTTTCTGAAATCTCCTAGCTAGAAATGCTTCAATTTCTAGATCTTCATCATTTGTATCACTATCACTAGCAACATGTTTGACATTTTTCTTTCTCTTATCTTTAATCTCTTTTAGTGTCAGTTTAGCTTTGAAAGAAACTTTAACATTCTCATTCTTGAAATTATCAAAATTTAAAAGTTTAGAAGTAGTGAGTCTACCAAATAGTTGTTCGAAGGGAAGATCATTACCAAGAGTACATCTTAATTCTTGTATAGCAAATACTTTAATACAATAGATAGGCTACAAGGTTATTAACACTTTTCTTACCACAGTCTCATCTTCAATATTTCCATTTGATCCTTTAATTACATTTACAACACCCTTGAATCTTGCACAATACTGAGCTATAGTCTCAGCTTCTTGAATTTTCATATCATCAAATTTTCTTCTAAGGCTTTTCTAATTGGCTCTTAGCACACTCTTAGCTCCTCCATAGATCTTCCTTAGGGAATCCCAAATATTTTTAGCATTAGTACATTCCTTGATGTCATCAAATTTTGAATAGCTTAGGGTAGATGCAATCTCCAACATTGCATGATTGTGTTCTTTCTTCTCTTTTAGTTGTTGAGCAGTAAGGGCTCCAAGTAATTCCACATCTTTTTTTGTCATAGTTGAAATTGAAAAATCTCTAGGTCCTCCTAGGTTTAGCTTCACCAAACTTTTCCATGCAGCAAATTTATCCTTGTTTAGCTTGGGTACCTCTTTTTTGTACATCTTGATCATTAGCTTGAAGCACCTTCAAACTATTTCCTCATAAGCACCAATGGCTCTTATACCAATTGTTGGAATATTTAGAATAATTGAGAGTGGGGGGGGGTGTTGGTGAATCCATTATCCAAGATCCAAATGTACAATTAATTTTTTCAGTACTCATTAAACATATATGTGCATGCATTGATTAGATCATCAAATAACTCAACAACTCTTTATATTACTATCCTAGGTCAAATGAACTTTGCAGAAATGTAAACATGAAACATCACAAAATCATTCACATAATTTGACACAAGAATTTAATGTGGAAACCTAATTTGGGAAAAACCACCAGTAACATGCTACCAATTTTCACTCTTCTAAAGTGAGCATTGTGAGGAGCTAACTCCATTAAAGGTTACAATGCACACTATTAAATGTGACCTTGTTAAAGCAATGCAATCACCCTATCAGCAGTAAACCTTATTAGAGGACTTTAGAACATTCCATTAGAAAATCACCTAGTTAAAGGATTTACACATGATTGTTAATGTCAACATTAATCCAAAGGATTTATCTAGATTGATATAATTGTTAAAAAGTAGCTATAGGACTTGATTTGATAACAAAACAACTCTCTTATAGATTATAGATCTCTAGTTTAGTCCTCCATTCTACTTGGAATTCATACCCTTCATCTTTGATTGGTTGTTAACCCTTCAAGCCTTCACCTCCTAAACCCTTCATGCTTAGTATGCCATTTGTAGATTCTTTCCTTCAACCACCATATGAAGCAACACCTCTTGACTTCTTCTTTCTTGCTCACACTCTTGTTACTTCTAGCCTTGTATCTCCTTATATAGATAATTTGATCTTTTCCACTTAACCTCGATTATCCATCTTGTGGTTAGGTTATATTCATCGAATTCTCCCTTCTTTCCATTTTATTCACTCTAGAAACTTCTCTTACAATCCTCAATAGATTCATTTTGAAATAATTTATCTTGTATTCTATACCATGAGCTCATCATACTTATCTTTAGCACAATTCACGCAATTCAAGAAATAAACTTTGTCAGCTTAGATTTGTCAAATCTTTGATTAAAATATTTATGTTGTCACTCAAAAATAACACTGTTTACTTGGCAATAGCAGTCTTCTGATGCTCGACCAAAACTAGGTTTTTTGGCATTAACTAAGTCTTCCTTTCTTGGTAATTACTATTATTCCACTAATGCTTGTCTCATACTAACAATTATAATTCTTGATGTATACCATCTTCCTTCTTTGCTCCACTCATACTAAATTCTACTTGGCCTAAACTAAATTACTTGACTTGCACTATTTTTTTGGTCAGGCTTGGTAGACACATTTTTATGAAAACACTTATTCTTGTCTTTACTTAAGTAATCCCTCACTTTAGCCTTAAGTAGATAAAAAATACACTATATCATCAATGTCTTACTTGGTCTTAGTGTTTCTTTTATACACCATATAACTCCACCTTTTTCTAGGTAGTCTTGTTATCCTTTATTTTCAAATCATCTTCATCATTCAATCAAATGATAGCATTTAGATCAAAACACAATTGTCTTACCAGAAAGTAGTAGGTTTGACATCAGTGAAAAAGTAATGATTGTTCCATGATAGGTTCCACACTTCAACAATATTTTATTTCAAAAATATTCTTCTTTTTTCTTGTCTATGATACTAACCTCCTTCCAAGAAATAATGCCCCTCCACTGGTGCTCTTCTTGTCATCATTGCTTCTGGCCCAATCTACATTAGTAAAGGATTTCAACTCAAATTTTCCTCCCTTCATGTACCAAAGACCATACTCTTGAGTTCTTTTTAGATATCTCATAATTCTTTTGACTTCCATCATATGACTTTATCTAGGATTTGTAGAAAATCTTGCAACTATTCCAACTACTATTGTAATATAAGGTGTTGTGTGAACAACATACAAAAGTTTTCCAATCATGGATATGTAGGTAGTTTAATTTACCTCTTATTTCTCATCATTCTTGGATAGCTTATGTCTAGTAGATATAGGTGTTCCAACTAGTTTGGAATCTTCCATTCCAAAGGTCTTCAATATCTCCTTGATATATTTTAATTGAGTAAGGTAGATTCCATCCTTCATTTGATGAGCTTGCAAACCAACAAAGAATTTAATCTCTCCAAACATTGACATTTCAAATTATTTCCTCATGTCTTCATAGAATGATTTGCATAAGTTATCATGAATAGTAATTAATATAGCACCCACAAATAATTTTGCTAACAATATCTTATTTTGTGGCCCTTTAATATATAGGGGTGATCCCACAATAATGGGTACCACTCTTTGACCAATTTTGACACTAAAATCAACACTTTTGAAACAAACCTCACATTCGAGTGAATATATCTCTTAAACTATGAATAATTCATAGATGACATAAAATAGTGATTTCTAGTACTTTGCTCCTACTCTGTAACCATATTTTTAAATTTAAAATAAAATAAAATTATTTCAGTCAATTTTTTCTTCTCCTCCAAAAAGTGGTACATATGAAAAATCAAAATTTTTAAAGAGTGACATTCATTTTTGACAAGCATAACTTTTTCTCTATAAATGATAATGAGATAATTATTTTGATGTTGAATTTGTAGCATCAATATCTAGAGGACCCATTTGATTTTACTTAGAGGACCTATTTGATTTTACTCAATTTGGTTGAATATTGTATAGTTTATGTAGTTTTGAAGTGACATCAATTATAATTCAGACATACATTCATTTTGACAAAGATAACTTGAACTCAATATATCAAAAATCAAATTTTCTTTTTTCAATAGAAAGCTATCTCAGTAACCTATTTCTTAGATATCTTTCAATTTCTTTGACCTAATTTAGAATTTTTCCCAAAGTTTCGAAGTTAGTTGATGTTCAATCATTAAGAAACCTGTAATGAGTTAAACTAACTTTTGAAATTCTTAATAAATATAATACATATTAAAATTATAGTCATTGGAAACTTTGCTCTGAGAAGCACAATTCGGCATTTATTGATTTACAGTAGGAGATCATTTGATCTTAGTTTTGAGGGTCAAAACACCATTTTTTCTTTTCTTCTAAGAAAATACAAAAGTTTTTTTTTAAACATATGTTTGCGCGAACATAGTGTTCGCGGGAATATATTTAATCTATTTTACTATGTTCCTGTGAACATATGTTTTTTAAAAATGGCAAACTTCCAGTGAAAATAGAAACTTTTGTATGTTCACATGAACCTTTATAGTACTTATGTTCGTGCAAACATGCATATTTATATTTAGTTATGTTTGCACAAACATAAATGCAAGTAATGTTCACACAAACATTTCCTTAATGTTCGTGCGAACAATTGAAATTTGGAAATTGGAAATTTTCATCCATTTTTTATTTTGTTCATGCCACAAAAGTGGTACCCACTATTGTGGGATCACCCATAGAATATTTTTATCATTTGTTCTCTGAAAATCAATCCTTACCATATCCATGTAGCCTATCATATCATGCTCTAGGAGCTTTTTTCAGCCCATATAAAGCTTTGCATAACTTGCAAACCATGTCTTTTTTATTTGGATCAATGAAACCCTTAGGCTGATCAATGTAAACTTCTTCCTCTCAAATTCCATTCAAGAAAGTTGTGTTGATCAAATAAGTAAGATTGACAATTGAGTGTCAACACACTTAACCATTTTCACTATACATGTCAAGTATACAATGGAAGCTGAGCCAGTACTCTAGCACATGCTGAGTTACAGATAGTGCCAAGTAGACCAGAAGACAATATGTGTCGAGCAAGTCATAGTAGGTGCTGAGAAGATGAAACCAATATGTGTCAAGTAACTCAAGATCCAATAGGAGCTGAGCATTGCGAAGTTAATAGGAGCTGAGTGATTCAAGAATCAGTAGAAGTCGAGCAAAGAAGAAGTCCAATAGGTGCCGAGTAACACATAAATTCTATAGGTGTCGAGTGACACAGTAATTCTATAGGAGCCGAGTAACTCAGGATCCAATAGGAGCTGAGCAATACACGAAAGCTTCAGGTGGAGAGTAACCAAGAAACATAGTGGATGCTGAGCAATCTAGAATAGATGGTGTTGAGCATCAGTATTACTTCATGTGTCAAACAATGCAGGATCAACATGAAATTTTGAGCAATTGCAAACAAAGATGTAAAATGGTTATGCATGACTTATAGCAGGATAAGGAGACAAGATCGAATCCTTTCTTTTGGTCCATGCATTCTACATGTAGCCAATTAGAAAATTGGAGATTGCATGTAGCCAATGGGTGAATTTCAAGGGTTTGAGCGAGAAAATTTGAATCAAGGATGCATAACGAACCACTAATCTTTATAAGGGAGTCTTGATGCCATTGAACAAAGTAGAGGAGCAGAGTTGAAAGAAGAAGGAAAAATAGAGCCTATCATTAAGGTCATTGTAGAACATTTGGTGTCAAAGATTTAGTGAAAAGGATAGCATTTACACATCTAGTTTATCAGAACAGAACAAAGAACACAATCAATAGATAAGATCTAGCAGAGATCAGTTATTGAACAACAGATCAAGAGCCTGAGATCAACATCAAAAATTGCATTAGATCGGGTGTATTATTCTAATACTCTCTCACAATTGTATTAGGAATTTGGAAATCCTATTGAGTTAGGTGGGTTTAATAGCCTTATGTAAATCCTTTAACAGGGTAGCATTCTAAGTTGAATGTTCTTAAGTCCTCTAACAAGGCACACTCCTAATAGGGTGAAGAAATCCTTTAATAGGGTCACATTTAACAGTGTGTTGTAGCCTTTAATAGTGTAGGCCTTTAACAAGGCAAACCATCAAAAGTGGTTGAAATCAATTGTTGTAGTAATTTCGTGAGTATCATCCCCATCCCAGTTTTATCTTCTTATTCCTAGAGGGTTTCTAGGTCATCAAAATGTCAAGTTTTATGTGGTGATGCATGTTTTCTTCTAATGATTGTTTAATAATTTTATGCATGCATGCTAATTTCAATTATATGTTATTAAGGATTTAAAACAAGTAAAAAGGCTAGTACTTCTGATTCACCCCCCCTCTCAGAAGAACTCTTCCCATTAAGACATTCCAACAAGTTGATTTTACATCCATTTGATAAATTTTGAATCCTTTAAATGTAGTATACACAAGCAGTGTTTTGACTCCTTCAATTCTAGGAACAAGTGCAAATATTTCTCCATAGTCTATTCCTTCTTCTTGAGCATATCCTTTACGGACCACCCTTGCCTTATTCTTTGGTACTTCACCATTTTCATTTAATTTCTTTTTGAATACCTACTTTGTACCAATTTTTTTTTTCCCCTTATGTCTAGGAACAAGAGTCTGGGTATTGTTCCTTTCAATTTTTGAAATCTCTTCATTCATTATCTCAATCTAACTTTCATTATTTAAAGCATCTTTTATAATTCTAGGTTGAAATTTAGTAAGCAAACATGTAACTTTTACTTTATTCCTTCTCATTATGCCTTTTGTTTGATCTCCAAATATTTATTTAGGTGCATGATGCTTTCTGACATATCTAGAAAATACAGGTACCTTTCTTTTAGATCCTGGACTAGATTCACTTCATTCACCATGCTCAAAGGTTTTATGAATTTTTAAACACTACTCTATTCCCACTATCCGATACTTGGTTCCCTCAATCTTTAATTCAGATTCCTCTTTCTGAGACTTGATTAGAATTGTCTCTAACTTGAGTTTTACAAGCTGCAACTCAGGTTGCTCTAGTTGTGACTCGAGTTGCACTATAGACTTGGGTAACACAGGTGGTGTAGTCTATTGTGGCCCAATTACATTTTCATGTAACTTGGGTAACGTAGCATGCTCAATGTAAAGAATTTTTTTGTAGTCTTCAAGCTCCTTTCTACTTCGTTCTTCACTATTTTCTACAAACTTGTCAATTTTTACATGCACTCTTTCTTTAGCCTTTTGAGTAGCAAGATTCAAACATTTATATGCTTTGCTCTTGTTGGAGCAACCTAGGAATATGCCTTCATCACTTTTCACATCAAAATCTCTTTTCCTTATCTCTTTTAAGATATAATTTTTTCTTCCAATTACTTTTAAATAATAGACATTAGGTTTTTAGCCATACCATAATTCATAAGGTGTTTGATATGTATCTTTCCTTAATCAAACTCAGTTCAAGGTATGCACTATTGTGTTGATTACTTCCTTCCAAGTATTTGGATGCAACATTTTTTTCTATCATCAATTTTTGTGCACAATCCATGATGGATCCTTTCCTTCCTTTTGCTATGGCATTTTGTTAAGGTGTACTAGGTGTAGATACTTGTCTTTTGATTCCTCTTTCATTTTAGAAGGGTATGTGCAGGATCATGGTGTACCAAATTATGGCCTTAAGTGGTAGTGAAAAATTAGCAAATCAGGGTTATGTCAACTTGACACATAATTTTGAAGTGGTTATGGACATTATATCAAAAAGTTGTGAGAAAATAATCTGTAGGAAATTGAATGTAGTTTGTAAACTACTAGGCCTTATTAAGAGAAAAAAATAATTGATTGGTCAAAAGTTTGAATATTAATGCAGCACTACAAAAATTTCAGTAAAAAAATAAAAAGTAGGTGTATGTCTAACCACCTTAATCAAAATAAAATGATAATATTTTTTTAATATAATTATATATATGAAAAGTAGACTCATGCCCGGATCTAACACATATTTTTTGGTACTTTTATTTCAAATAAATAATTAAATATGAATTTTCTACCAAGACTTTTTTGAAAAAAAAGTCTCGTGTCTAACCACCTTAACTAATAGAAAACTTTACCAAATATATATATATATTTTTTCTTATTCTACACAAAGTATAGAATGTGATGCAACTTTTAGATTTAAAAAATGTTATACCATTTCAAAGTTATAGCTATTTTGTAATGCCCCACCAAGGGATCCAAAGAATTAACATAGAATTTCACTAAGTTTTGTAACATTTTTTTATTTTATTTTATAACATGAAAATAAATACCACATATAACTTGTACATAATAATGGAAGCAATAGCAATGTCCATCTAAAAGTAAACATAACATACATAACTGATTTCATTCTTTAAGAATCCTTTAACGTTGAGTTACATCTAAACTAACTAACATACATAAATCCATCTAGTACAACATCCACATGAATAATAATGATAATTCCAATGTTCATACATTACATTTCCAAATTCTCAATCATCCACTGTACATGTCATAGGGTATGAAGGCTTAAAAGAATATAC
Organism: Cupressus sempervirens; assembly: GCA_028749045.1. Taxonomy (NCBI): domain Eukaryota; kingdom Viridiplantae; phylum Streptophyta; class Pinopsida; order Cupressales; family Cupressaceae; genus Cupressus; species Cupressus sempervirens. The sequence goes on from CM053789.1 coordinate 774,258,321, forward strand.
ATATGTGAAATAAGGTACATCATCCGATTCCAATCCATGATACATCAAAGTAGAGATAATCACATGATACATCATCATAGAAGACATATACCTCTATCATAAAGATCAAACAAAATAATCTAAGTGCACGGTTCGTCCCAACCATAAATAGCATCATTAGAACATCATGGATCCTAGCCATCGCTCCGTGCATAACATTCTAAAGCACCGAAGAGATCATCGGTATTAACATAGTAGGAATGTCACTCCGAAAACATCCTACTAACATGCAAAGTAAAGCATAGGATACCATCATCTAACATATGCAAATCATCAATATAGGAAACATACCAGCAAATACATCCATCATAAGGTATATCATCTATCATAATAATTCAAGAACATAATGAAGATAAATACCAACCAAGAATGCTCCAACCATGGTTTCTTCGACGGATCTCACATAATAAAAGTGGAAAATACACTACCACCCAACCGCGTGGAACCTAAGTGGTCCACTCCCACCGTGCTAAGGAGATAATCTCAAGTCCCAAATAGGCTATCAATCCACAAAGCATAAATCTCTATAAGTCCAGGAATCTTAAAAGTATACTAACTCAAAGGTTTCCATCACACACAAAATTGACATCTAATTTCTAGAGCCACACAATGACATGTAGGAACCTACTATGCAAGTGGGAAAGCGTCATCGCATTTATCACATACAAGTTACCCTTGTAGTTAGCTAAACTCCACGGGTCCATACTGATCTCATGTGGCCACTAGCATCCTCTTATACTGACAAGGCATATTATGGAATGCAAGGTCGTAACCATGCATTCTCACTACTCCAATCCTAGCATGTACAAGCACTCAAGGCATGGGTGAGAACCAAAACAATTATCTTTTTAGGTTCATTTAATCCTCATTTAGTGTGTAAATGTTATCACTTATTAACCAAACTTACAATGAGTTACCCTAGCAGCCACTTAGGGCCCCGACCCCCATTGCAAGCCACTTCCCGACACTACAAGTAGATTACCTACCCTAAGCTCATGGAATCATAAAATCACCATAGTCCTGTACAAGCGATTGTAAAGAAAATCCAAAAGATAATCCATAAAAAGAATCATCAAATATCCACAATAAAAGCATCAAATATTCATAATAAGAATCATTAAATCTCTAAGATAAGAATCATAAAATCTCCATGAGCATCTGAAAAACATCTATAAAAAATCATGACCGCAACAGTTCTCTATTGGCAACTGAAGGCATCACTGATAATCATAAGTATCCATTGGTTCTCAACAAGCAACCAAGAATATCTCAAAATCATATTGATCGAAGACTCCAAAATGGTTGAGTCAAACATGTCACAACATGACATCATCAAAAAATAAATCAACATTTTAGTCCCATCATGGCAACTAGAAAATAATCCAAAGATAATTGATCGATGACTTAAAAATGATTAGCTCAAGTGTCTCATACACATACATCTCAGCTTCACACATGAAGACTGATGAACAAATACAAACATTTCATAGAGCATACGATCACATTACCATGGTTGGGCTTAAAAGATCAAAACCAAATAAGATCAACATACCATCACATCTCATAACTCCCAAGCCTGTGGTAATAATCTAGGACTGGTCAACACTAGTTAACCCAAAACCCAAAACAAGAAGCATATAGAATACACAATGCAGACACATGTTTTGATTTTGTTATCTTACATAGTTGAATCAAGTGTAGAGGTTTTCAGTTTTCAGTTTGCAAGTATATTTTCAAGTGTCTTAAGTTTCATCATTTGATCTACAAGTCAACCCATTTGTTCCCCGATAGCATTATCCTTCCATTATTAAGAATTACATTCTAAGAATAGATTAACGGTAAATATTTACTTATTGGCCTTTAATTAAATCATTCACTTTATTTGCTAAGATCAAAGTTACTAATTGAATAACTCTTCCTTATCTTTATTTCAACTTTTCAACATAATCAAATGATCATTATTCATTTATAAAAGAACCAATTATCAATCTTCGAATAGAAAGATTATAACTTTATTAAAATGATCAATTAATATCAGTTCACAATCTTTGAACTTTAATCATTCTAATAATTCTCAATTATATCTTACTAAGTCTTCATCATTAAAATATCTAATGTCGTTATTATTCAAGTCATGAGAATAAGGCCTATCAACTTTGATATCAATATTTTACAACCTTGTTAAAAGAATCATATCAATTAAATCTTTATTACATAACATAATTATTGATTAAATCCAATTAACTTTAGTTAATTGATTTAATTAATAATTTCACAACCAAACCATCAACCCAATGAATATTAGTTGACTAATAACTAAAAGTCAACCATACACAAATGTTCATGTTCATAGTTCAATAATAATAACTTGCTAATATTTATTGACAAGCTATATTGGAAATCTTATTAATAGATCTCATTCATCATTCTTTATGAATACTAATGTTTCATTAATTAATTCGTATTAATGATAGTCATCTCAAGATAAATCTCAATCACATAATTATATTGACAACTCAATGAATATTGATTAAAAATCAATCATACTTCAAACCAAAAACTAATATCTTTTTACAAAACTTTAATCATTAAATAATCTCCACTAGATCAACTCTAATCAAATTTGCTGATATCTATTTAAACCATTATTTATTAATAGTTTGTTAGACCCAACAAACATTAATAAATAATAAACTCATCAAACTATATTTTCATAAGCTCTATTAATTAATATTTAACTAACCTTTAAGGCATATCAATAATTTATAACCAATATAATAATTCAAATCGTAGCTATGTTATAACAATGTTATAATGTAACTGTGACTCCTTGTCAATATAATAATTCTTATTTAAATCTAAATCCAATATCATTAAAATTTGAGTCTCTTAATAATCATCATTAAACACTTTTATAAATTACCACCTCTTAACTATATATTAAATAGTATTTAATATATATTAAATAATTAATATTAAAAGTCATTCATTCTCTATTGAATTCATAATCTCTATCCATTAGCTCTATCCACAAATTTTTCATTAAAAATCTCAATTATTTTATTTAGAACATTATTATTAGTCTTTAAACTAATTAAATAATTATTAAATTCTAATTACATTACTTTGATATATTATTTTTGTAAAGTTTAATCATAAAGAACTCTTGGTTATGGGAAATGAAGAAATATCCGTCATTGAATAAAATAGTCCCAGTACGACGGCCATATCTCCCTAATGAACCGTTGGATCGGGCTGAAATTTAAATATCTTGGATAGGGCCAAGTTGCGCCAACTCTAACTTGAGCGAAGGAATAAATTCAATCACAATAAAAATTTATGAATAACTGAGTTCAGGTCTATCCAAGGGGCAACGACAGGACAATTTGTGATGAATTAAAAATTTCCTGTTAAAATAATTGTTCTCTAAATTTAACCATAAAAGGGTTTGTTCATATGCATCTAAAAATATAATTGATAGAAAGATTACATCTAATCATTCAAATTTTCACCATAAAATTTCTATTTTAATTCCAAATCTTGTCTTTCTAATTTAATATAAATTTGAACCCAAACCAGATTAAAATCTAATTTCTTTCTCATTTGAAACTAGGGTTTTTCTATTTTTTTCTTCACATCCAAATAAAATATCTAGATTTCAATTTCAAATAGTAGATTCAATCATAGAGAGTATTCAGACACATAAAAAAGATATGATGAAGATAGGAAGAGAAAGAGTGCAAAGGGAATATGAGAATATCATGAGTGCACTTGGACACTGATGCTAATTTGTCATGCCTCAGAAGTCCATAGAAAATCTCTTCCTTCTCCATCATTCGCAATTCTTCCAAGAATCCAAGCTGATCGAATCCTCCAAGTGATTAGAAGTGCTAGAAAGAGCATAGAAGCAAGTAGAAAATATATGAGCATATGAATCTTCTCTCATGCATGTAAGCTTTGAAGCTTCTATTTTAGCTTTTAGCTCATGGCTTCCATTAAGCTTGTAACTTCCATTAAACTTATAGCTTTCATTAAGCTTTTCATTTAAGCTTCTATGAATGCCTGAATATAAAGAGCTCTCAAGAAACTTTTGGAATGCTTCTTGAAACAGCTGGAAGGTGTCACCAACTAAGCATGGGTCTTTTCCAACCTTTTTGATGAGTCGTAGAGTTGTAGACACCTTGTACTTAATTGATGCACTAACTCTCGTGTTGTTGACACGTGTTAATTCTCATGCAAGCTTATAACTCCAATTTACTTTACTCTTTCCAATTTAATTTATTTATTTATTAAGTCTCATGCCTTAACTTTAATATCTCCACTTTTCAATCTTAATATATTTATATTTTAATCATATGAGATTTAGAATCTTTTAATAATTTAAAATATATTTTTCACTTTTAAACATTATTGCTAAAATATTTATTAGCTTTACTAATGATATTATTTAGTCATTTATTTAAAAATGAGCTCCAAATATATTATAAATATTGTCACATTCCAAATTTAATATTATAACTTTTATCTTCCAATTTAATTATTTTATTTTCAAATTTAATTATTTTATTTATTTAATTTTTCAATTAATTAAATAAAATAAATATTAAAATATCATATTAATTTTTTATTTAATTAAACCATTAATTAAATCTTTTAATTAGGCTTAATTAATAGAAAATATTCCAAAGACTCACAAAGGTAAAAATACGAAAAATACATCATAGCCAAAATACATACAAATCAAACCAAGGGGTTTATATCCCAAATTACATGATCTGATGCATTTGGAAGGTACTCAACTTAGATATTTGTCCTAATTTTTCAATTAGAACAAATAGCTTAAAGGGTTGGGATTTGGACTTGAGAATTTATCTCCCTTCTCTTATCATTGAAATAATCTGATAAGGTACGTTCATCTTGGCAATTCAGGGAAGTCGATACCTGATACTTGCAACCTGCATAAAAACTATGCATGTACAAGCACAATATATACTAAACTAAACAGGCAATGGCAAGAAGTGGTGCATCATGTAGATCCCGACTAGCAGGTGACTATGACTTCCTTCCTTAACCACATTAGACACACCATACAAAAGAAAACACACAAAGCAAACACGCACACCATACACATGCAACTATGAGGTAAGTAACCATAATAAAACACATGAGATAATAAACCATCTAACTAATCATCATTAATAACTGAAAAAAATTTAATGATTATCATACATACATAAAATGTAAAGTCTAAATGATCTCATCATATATCAACTGAATCCCTATCATAATATCTGATAGTGTCAAAATAACACCACTAAACCATCAACATAAAACTAGTCTACATAGTCTGATAATAATAGCAACAATAAGTCTAGAAAAGATGTGAACGAGGGTAGGCACTACATCCACCCCCCCTGGGATTAAGCTTACTCCTAAAAGCCTACAAGAATGAAAAGCTAAAATACTCACTATGCGGGTCCCATTGAACCCTTTTCCTCTATAGAGAGACATGATTCCACCGAAGATATTATAACACCCTTAGAGCACTATGATTCTGGTTTAATGGTAAACCAAAAACCATATCGATCCAACATTCACTCTTTTAACAACTACTAAAATAGATCCCCTAATACATTCTAAACAAGAGCAACTTAATGCTTGCAAAGATAAACAAAGGTATACTATCTTACAACATAGATAGAAGATACATGTTTTGCAATTATAATGAGTTCCAATTTTCAGTTTTTCCTAAGTTTAGGTTTAATAAAATTTTAGTTTTGAAAGCTAAGTGCTGAACTATGAAAAATATGCAAGTAATAGTTTTAAGTTCTGTTTCAGTTTACCTAGTTTCAAGCTTTCAGTTTTGAAAGAGATACACATGATAATTCAAAATTTTCATTTTGTTTAACTAGTTAACAACCAGTGACATTCTAATATTCCCAGAGCTCCTAATGTTGAAACTCAGGCTCTGATACCAAATGTAATGACCTGCCAAGGGATCCAAAGAATTAATCCAGAATTTCACTAAGTTTGGTAACATTTTTTTTTTTTTTTATAACATGAAAGGAAATACCACATATAACTTGTACATAATAACGGAAGCAATATCAATGTCCATCTAAAAGTAAACATAACATACATAACTGATTTCATTCTTTAAGAATCCCTTAACGTTGAGTTACATCTAAACTAACAAACATATATAAATCCATCTAGTACAACATTTACATGAATAATAATGATAAGTTCAATGTTCATACATTACATTTCCAAATGCTCAATCATCCACTATACATGTCACAGGGTATGAAAGCTTAAAAGAATATACATATGTGAAATAAGGTACATCATCCAATTCCAATCCATGATACATCAAAGTAGAGATAATCACATGATACATCATCATAGAAGACATATACCTAAATCATAAAGATCAAACAAAATAATCTAAGTGCACGGTTCCTCCCAACCGTAAATAGCATCATTAGACCATTGTGGATCCTAGCCATCCCTCCGTGTGTAACATTACAAAGCACCGAAGAGATCATCGATATTAACATAGTAGGAATGTCACTCCTAAAACATCCTACTAACATGCAAAGTAAAGCATATAATACCATCATATAACATATGCAAATCATCAATATAAGAAATATACCAGCAAATACATCCATCATAAGGTATATCATCTATCATAATGCTCCAAGAACATAATGAAGATAAATACCAACTAAGAATGCTCCAGCCACGGTGTCTCCGACGGATCTCAAATGATAAGAGTGAAAAATACACTACCACCCAACCGCGTGGAACCTAAGTGGTCCACTCCCACCGTGCTAAAGAGATAATCTTAAGTCTCAAAGAAGCTATCAATCTAAAAAGAATAAATCTCTATAAGTCCAAGAATCCTAAAAGTATACTAACTCAAAGGTTTTCATCACACACAAAATTGACATCTAATTCCCAGAGGCACACAATGACATGTAAGAACCTACTATGCAAGTGGGAAAGTGTCATTGCATTTATCACGTACAAGTTGCCCTGGCAGTTAGCTAAACTCTACGGGTTCATACTGATCTCATGCGGCCACTAGTATCCTCTCATACTGACAAGGCATACTATGGAATGCAAGGTCGCAACCATACATTCTCACTACTCCCATCTTAGCCTGTACAAGCACTCAAGGCATGGGCGAGAACCAGAACAATTATCTTTTTAAGTTCATTTAATCCTCATTTAGTGTGTAAATGTTATCACTTATTAACCAAACTTACAATGAGTTACCCCGGTAGCCACTTAGGGCCCTGGCCCCCATTGCAAGCCACTTCTCGACACTACAAGTAGATTACCTACCCTAAGTTCATGGAATCATAAAATCACCATAGTTCTGTACAAGCGATTGTAAAGAAAATTCAAAAGATAATCCATAAAAAGAATCATCAAATATCCACAATAAAAGCATCAAATATCCATAATAAGAATCATGAAATCTCTAAGATAAGAATCATCAAATCTCCATAAGCATCTGAAAAACATTCATAAAAAATCATGATCACAACAGTTCTCTATTGGCAACTGAAGGCATCACTGATAATCATAAGTATCCATTGGTTCTCAACAAGCAACCAAGAATATCTCAAAATCATATTGATCGAAGACTCCAAAATGGTTGAGTCAAACATGTCACAACATGACATCATCAAGAAATAAATCAACATTTCTGTCCCATCATGGCAACTAGAAAATAATCCAAGGATAACCGATTGATGACTCAAAAATGATTAGCTCAAGTGTTTCATACACATATATCTCAGCTTCACACATGAAGACTGATGAACAAATACAAACATTTCATAGAGTATACGATCACATTACCATGGTTGGGCTTAAAAGATCAAAACCAAATAAGATCAACATACCATCACATCTCATAACTCCTGAGCCTCTAGTAACAACTTAGGACTGGTCAACACTAGTTAACCCAAAACCCAAAACAAGAAGCATATAGAATACACGATACAGACTCATGTTTTGGTTTTGCTATCTTACATAGTTGAATCAAGTGTAGAGGTTTTCAGTTTTCTGTTTGCAAGTATATTTTCAAGTGTCTTAAGTTTCATCATTTGACCTACGAGTCAACCCATTTGTTCCCTGATAGCATTATCCTTCCATTATTAAGAATTACATTCTAAGAATAGCTTAAGGGTAAATATTTACTTATTGGCCTTTAATTAAATCATTCACTTTATTTGCTAAAATCAAAGTTAGTAATTGAATAACTCTTCCTTATCATTATTTCAACTTTTCAACATAATCAAAGGATCATTATTCATTTATAAAAGAACCAATTATCAATCTTCGAATAAAAAGATTATAACTTTATTAAAATGATCAATTAATATCGATTCACAATATTTGACCTTTTATTGTTCTAATAATTCTCAATTATATATTACTAAGTCTTCACCATTAAAATATCTAAAGTCGTTATTATTCAAGTCATGGGAATAAGGCCTATCAACTTTGATATCAATATTTTACAACCTCGTTAAAAGAATCATATCAATTAAATCTTCATTACATAACATAATTATTGATTAAAATCAATTAACTTTAGTTAATTGATTTAATTAATAATTTCATAACCAAACCATCAACCTAATGAATATTAGTTGACTAATAACTAAAAGTCAACCATACACAAATGTTCATGTTCATATTTCAATAATAATAACTTGCTAATATTCATTGACAAGCTATATCAAAAATCTTATTAATAGATCTCATTCATCATTCTTTATGAATACTAATGTTTTCTTAATTAATTCATATTAATAATAGTCATCTCAAGATAAATCTCAATCACATAATTATATTGACAACTCAATGAATATTGATTAAAAATCAATCATACTTCAAACCAAAAATTAATATCTTTTTACAAAACTTTAATCATTAAATAATCTCCACTAGATTAACTCTAATCAAATGTGTTGATATCTATTTAAACCATTATTTATTAATAGTTTGTTAGACCTAATAAACATTAATAAATAATAAACTCATCAAACTATATTTCCATAAGCCCCATTAGTTAATATTTAACTAACCTTTAAGTCATATCAATAATTTATAACCAATATAATAATTCAAATCGTAGCTATGTTATAATAATGTTATAATGTAACTACAATTCTTTGTCAATATAATAATTTTTATTTAAATCTAAATCCAATATCACTAAAATTTGAGTCTCTTAATAATCATCATTAAACACTTTTATAAATTACCACCTCTTAACTATATATTAAATAGTATTTAATATACATTAAATAATTAATATTAAAAGTCATCCATTCTCTATTGAATTCAATATCTCTATCAATTAGCTCTATCCACAAACTTTCCATTAATTCATTTAAAACATTCTTATTAGTCTTTAGACTAATTGAATAATTATTAAATTCTAATTATATTACTTTCATATATTATTTTTGTGAAGTTTAAGCATAAAGAACTCTTGGTTATGGGAAATGAAGAAATATCTGTCTTTGAATAAAATAGTTTCAGTACGACGGTCATATCTCTCTAATAAACTATTGGATCGAAATAAAATTTAAATATGTTGGAGAGGGCCAAGTTGCACCAATTCTGACTGGAGCGATCAAATAAATTTGATCACGATAAAAAGTTATGAATGACTGAGTTTGGGTCTATCCAAGGGGCAGCAACACGACAATTTGTGATAAATTAAAAATTTCCTGTTAAAATAATTGTTCTCTAAATTTAACCATAAAAAAGTTTGTTCATATGCATCTAACAATATAATTGATAGAAAGATTACATCTAATCATTCGAATTTTCACCATAAAATTTCTATTTTAATTCTAAATCTTAACTTTCTAATTTAATATAAATTTGAACCCAAACCCGATTAAAATCTAATTTCTTTCTCATTTAGAACTAGGATTTTTCTATTATTTTTTTCACATCCAAATAAAATATCTAGATTCCAATTTCAAATAGTAGATTCAATCACAGAGAGTATTCAAACACATAAAACAGATATAATGAAGACAGGAAGAGAAAGAGTGCAAAGGGAATATAAGAATATCACGAGTGCACCTGGATACTGAAGCCAATTTGTCATGCCTCAGAAGTCCATAGAAAATTCTTTCCTTCATCATTCGCAATTCTTTCAAGAATCTAAGCCAATCGAATCCTCCAAGTGATTAGAAATGCTAGAAGGAGCATAGAAGCAAGTAGAGAATATATGAGCATATGAATCTTCTCCTATGCATGTAAGCTTTGAAGCTTCTATTTTAGCTTGTAGCTCGTGGCTTTCATTAAGCTTGTAGCTTCCATTAAACTTGTAGTTTCTATTAAACTTTTTATTTAAGTTTCTATGAATGCTTGAATATAAAGAGCTCTCAAGAAACCTTTGGAATGCTTCTTGAAATAGCTGGAAGGTGTCACCAACTAAGCATGGGTCTTTTTCAACTGTTTTGATGAGTAATAGAGTTGTAGACATCTTGTGCTTAATTGATGCACTAACTCCCATGTTGTTGACACATGTTAATTCCCATGCAAGCTTATAACTTCAATTTACTTTACTCTTTCCAATTTAATTTATTTATTTATTAAGTCTCATGCACTAACTTTAATATCTCCACTTTTCAATCTTAATATATTTATATTTTAATCATATGAGATTTAGAATATTTTAATAATTTAAAATATATTTTCCACTTTTAAACTTTATTGCTAAAATATTCATTAGTTTTAATAATGATATTATTTAGTCATTTATTTAAAAATGACCTCCAAATATATTATAAATATTGTCACATTCCAAATTTAATATTATAACTTTTATCTTCCAATTTAATTATTTTATTTAATTAATTTTTCAATTAATTAAATAAAATAAATATTAAAATATCATATTAATTTTTTATTTAATTAAACCATTAATTAAATCTTTTAATTAGGCTTAATTAATAGAGAATACTCCAAAGACTCACAAAGGTAAAAATATGAAAAATTCATCATAGCCAAAATACATACAAATCAAACCAAAGGGTTTATATCACGAATTACATCATGTGACGCATTCGGAGGGTACTCAACTTAGATATTTGTCCTAATTTTTCAATTAGAACAAATAGCTTAAAGGGTTGGGATTTGGACTTGAAAATTTATCTCCCTTCTCTTATCATTGAGATAATGTGATAGGGTACGCTCATCTTGGCAATTCAGGAAAGTCGATACCCGGTACCTACAACCTGCATAAAAACCATGCATGTACAAGCACAATATATACTAAACAAAACACGCAATGGCAAGAAGTGGTGCATCGTGTAGATCTTGACTAGCAGGTGACTACGACTCTCTTCCTTATCTACATCAGACACACCTTACAAAAGCAAACACACAAAGCAAACACGCACACCATACACATGCAAGTATGGGGTAAGTAACTATAATAAAACACATGAGATAATAAACCATCTAACTAATCATCATTAATAACTGAAAACAATATAATGATCAGCATACATACATGAAATGTAAAGTCTAAATGTTCTCATCATATATCAACTGAATCCCTATCATAATATTTGATAGTGTCAAAACAACACCACTAAACCATCAACATAAAACTAGTCTACATAGTCTGATAATAATAGTAACAATAAGTTTAGAAAAGATGTGAACAAGGGTAGGCACTACATATTTTTCAATCAGTATGTCAATCAACACTTTACAATACTCTTCACTGATAATTAACTAATAAATACTTATCAAACTCATAATTTGACAAAAATTATATTGATGGAATTTCGAGAGCGATATTAAAAAACCCTTTTTGTTTCATTCAATTTTGATCAAAAAAACATTGTCAGATGGCTACCCGAAGTCTGAGTATCACTAAAACCCTCTTCAAACATGTCTTTTGGGTTGACCACGTAGGCTTGGTAAATACTAAACCTAATCGGATATCTGATTTCATATCGAATATCTAATCTAAAATCAAATATCTGATTTGAAATCAGATATCCAATTTGGTTCGATGAATTTTGTTGAAAATTTTGAAATCCCAACCCATTTTGGAGGGAAAACTAGGTTTAAGAGTTATAGCTTATGATTTATAACTTATTTTAGTTATATTACTATGTAAAGATGTATTTTAATATATTATATATATATAATAACGTAATGTAAAGATATAAGATATAATCAATTAATATATAATAATATATAATGTTATTCTTATTATAATCTATAAATATAATTTATATTATTATTATTTTTACTAAATATAATAACATAATATTTTTATTAAATATAATATGTATTATATACTATTATATTAATATGTGTAATAATATAATATATGTATAATAACGTAACATATTATATATATATATATATATATACATATTATATATTATTATATTAATATCCCTAGGGACATATGTCGTCATTTAATGGGTCGTGACCTATGACCCACTTTAATCTATATTAAAAATTCTAATATATCCCTAGAGGTCCTAGGACCCCTAAAGACATTTTATCATTCAATGGGTCGAAGACCTTTGACCCGTAAGAATGAAATATGTGCATAAGAGTGATTCTCATATATCCATAGGGGTCCTAGGGACATGTTGTCATGTAATGGGTCAGAGGGGGTGATAGGTCAAACTATGACTCCATTTAACCCATATAAACAATTCTAATATGTTTTTAGGGGTCATAGGACCCCTGGGGACATATGTCATCATTTAATAGGTCGAAGGGGGTCATAGGTCAACCTATAACCCCCTTTGACCCATATAAACAATTCTAATATGTATGTCATCTTTTAATGGATCAAAGGGTGTCATAGGTCACCCTATGAACCCCTTTGATTCATTTAGGACCCTTAAGGACATATGTCATCATTTGATAGATCAAACAGGGGCATAGGTCACCCTATGATCCCCTTTGATCCATTAAATGATGACATATGTCCCTAGGAGTCCTAGGACCCCTAAAAAAATATTAGAATTGTTCATATGGTCAAAGGGGGTCATAAGTTCACCCTATGACCCTTTTTGACCCATTAAATAATGACATATATCCCCAAGGGTCCTAAAACCCCTAGAGACATATTCTAGAATTGTTCATATACATCAAAGGGGGTCATAGGGTGACCTATGACCCCTTTTGACCCATTAAATGATGACATATGTTCTTAGGGGTCTTAGGACCCCTTGAGACATTAGAATGGTTAATATGGGTCAAAGGAGGTCATAGGTCACCTTATAACCCCCTTTGACCCATTAAATGATGACATATGTCCCGAGCGGTCCTAGAACCCTTAAGGACATATTAGAATTGTTCATATGAGTAAAAGGGGGTCATAAGGTGACCTATGACCCCCTTTGACCTATTAAATGATGACATATGTCCCTAGGTGTCCAAGGACCCTTAGGGACATATTAAAATTCTTCATATTGGTCAAAAGGGATCATAGGTTCACTCCATGACCCCCTTTGACCCATGAAATGATGACATATGTTCTTAAGAGTCCTAGGACCCCTAGGAACATATTAGAATTTTTCATATGGATCAGAGCAGGTCATAATTCTTTGACCCATTAAATGACAACATATGTCCTTAAGGGTCATAGGACCCATAGGGATGTACTAGAATTGTTCGTATGGGTCAAAGGGGGTCATAGGGTGACCTATGACCCACTTTGATACATTAAATGACAGCATATGCCCCTAGGGGTCCTAGAACCCTTAGGGACGTATTAGAATTGTTCATATGGGTTGAAGGGGGTCATACGGTAACATATGATCCCCTTTGACGCATTAAATTACAACATATGACCCTAGGGGTCCTAGGATGCCTAGAGACACATTATAATCATTCTTACAGATCGAAGGGGGTCATAGGTCCTTTCGACCCATTACATGACCACATATGTCCCTAGGGGTCGTAGGACCCCTAGGGACATATTAGAATCGGTCAAATGGGTCGAAGGGGGCCATAAGTTGACCTATGAACCCCTTCGACCCATTACATGACGACATATGTTGCTACGGGTCCTAGGACCCCCACGAATATATTAGAATTGTTCATATGGATCAAAGGGGGTCATAGCGTGACCTATTACCCCCTTCGACCCATTAAATGATGACATATGTCGCCAGCGGTCCTAGCTAGTGACATATGTCATTATTTAATGTGGCAAAGGGGGTCATAGGTTACCCTATGACCCCCTTTGATCTATATGAACGATTCTAATATATCCCCAAGGTTCTTAGGACCCTTAGGGACATATATGGTCATGTAATAGATTGAAGGACGTCATATGTCAACCTATGACCCCATTCAACCCATAAGAATGATTCTAATATGTCTCAAAGCGTCCTATGACCCCTAGGGACATATGTCATCATTTAATGGGTCAATGGGGGTCATAGGTCAACTTATGACCCCCTTTGACTCATATATATTAATAATATACATATATCTTAATAAAATACATATTAATATAATAATATATATTAATAACATATATATATAAAGTTATTATATTTAATAAAAATATTACGTTATTATATATATTAATAACCAATGAAGTTATCTTTGTTAAGCTTGGGAACTTCTCTCTTGATATATATAATAGGTTACGTTATTATACGTATTTTATATTATTATACATATTAATATAATAATATATAATACATATTATATTTAATAAAAATATTACGTTATTATATATATATTAATAACATACATATTAATATGTATAATAAGAGTGATTTTGATATGTCTCTAGGGGTCTTAAGGACATATGTCGTCATGTAATGGGTCAAAGGGGGTGATAGGTCAACCTATGACCCCCTTTGACCGATATGAACTACTATAATATGTCGCTAGGGGTCCTAAGACCCCTAGGGACATGTGTCATTATTTAATGGCTCGTGGTGGGTCATAGGTCAACCTATGAACCCCTATGACCCATAAGAGTGATTCTCATATGTTCTTAAGGGTCTTAGGGACATATGTCGTCACGTAATGGGTCAAAGGGGGTGATAGGTCAGCCTATGACCCACTTTGACCCATATGAACAATTCTAATATGTCCCTAGGGGTCCTAAGATCGCTAGGGACATATCTTGTCATTTAATGGATCAAATGAGGTCATAGGTTACCCTATAAACCCTTTTTTTTTTTTAGGGCCCCTAAGGACATATTAGAATTGTTCATATGGTCAAAGAGGGTCATAAGTTCACCCTATGACCCCCATTTGATGCATTAAATAATGACATATGTACCGAGGGGTCCTAGGACCCCTAAGAACATATTAGAATTGCTCATATGGGTCAAAGTGGGTTATAGGTTGACCTATGACCCTCTTTGACCCATTAAATGACAACATATGTCCTTAGGGGTCCTAGGACCACTAGGGACATTTTAGAATAGTTAACATGGCTTAAAGGGGGTCATAGGGTGACCTATGACCCCCTTTGACTCATTAAATAATGACATATGTCTCTAGGGGTTGTAGGAACCCTAGCGATATATTAGAATTGTTTATATGGGTTAAAGGGGGCCATAAGGAGACCTATGAACTCCTTTGACCTGTTAAATGATGACACATGTCCCTAAGGGTCCTAGGACACCTAGGGATATATTAGAATTGTTTATATTGGTCAAAGCTAATCATAGGTTCACCCTATGACCTCCTTTGACCCATTAGATGATGACATATTTTCCTAAGAGTCCTAAGACACCTAGGGACATGTTAGAATTATTGATATGAGACAAATGGGGTCATAGGGTTACCAATGACCTCCTTTGACCCATTAAATGATGACATAGGTCCCTAGAGGTCCTAAGAGCCCTTGGGATGTATTAGAATTGTTCATATGAGTCAAAGGAGGTCATAGGTCACCCTATGACCTCTTTTGACCCTTTAAATGATGACATATATCTCTAGGGGTCCTAGAATGGTTAATATGGGTCAAAGGGGGTCATAGGTCACCCTATGACCCCCTTTGACCTATTAAATGATGACATATGTTCTTAAGGGTCTTAGGACCTCTAGGGACGTATTAGAATTGTTCATATGGGTCAAAGGGGGTCATAAGGTGTCCTATGATCCCCTTGGACCCATTAAATGACGACATATGCTCCTAGGGGTCCTAGGACCCTTAGAGGCATATACGAATCATTCTTATGGGTCGAATGGGGTCATAAGTTGACCTACGACCCCCTTTCGACCCATGACATGACCACATATGTCCCTAGCTATCTTAAAAAACCCAAGGACATATTAGAATCATTCATATGTGTCAAAGGGGGTCATAAGTTGACGTACGAACCCCTTTGACGCATTACATGATGACATATGTCGCTAGGGGTCTTAGGACCCTTAAACACATATTAGAATCGATCATATAGATCAAAGCGGGTCATAGAATGACCTATGACTCCCTTTGACCCATTAAATGATGACATATGTCACTCGGGGTCTGGCATATGTTGTCATTTAATAGGTCAAAGACTTAGGACCCCCTTTGATCCATATGAATGATTCTAATGTCCCTAGGGGTCCTAGGACCCTTAGGGACATATGTGGTTATGTAATGGGTCGAAGGGGGTTATAGGTAAACATATGACCCCCTTTGATGCATAAGAACGATTCTAATATGTCCTTAAGGGTCCTAGGACCACTAAAAAAATATGTCACCATTTAATGGGTCAAAGGGGGTCATAGGTCAACTTATGACACCCTTTGACTTGTATATATTAATAATATACATATATCTTAATAACATACATATTAATATAATAATGTATATTAATAACATATATATATATATATATATATATATATATTACATTATTATATTTAATAAAAAATATTAAGTTATAATATATATTAATAACATACATATTAATATAATACTATATAACATAATAGTAAATAATACATATTATATTTAATAAAAATATTACGTTATTTTATATATATAATAAGAGTGTTTCTCATATGTCCTTAGGGGTCCTAGGGACATATGTTATCATATAATAGGTCAAAAGGGGTGATAGGTCAACTTATGACCCCTTTTGACCCATATGAACTATTCTAATATTTTTCTAAGGGTCTTAAAGAAATATGTCATCGAGTAATAGGTCAAAACGGGTGATAGGTCAACTTATGACCCACTTTGACCCATATGAACAATTCTAATATATCCCTAGGGGTCGTAAGACCCCTAGCGACATATGTCATCATTTAATGGTCCAGCTTTGACCCATATGAATAATTCTAATATTTTTCTATGGGTCTTAGGACCCTTAGAGACATATGTCATCATTTAATGGATCAAATGGGGTCATAAGTCATCCTATGACCCCCTTTGATTCATTTATGACCCTTAGAAAAATATTAAAATTTTTCATATAGTCAAAGGGGGTCATAGGTTAATCCTATGACCCCTTAGACCCATTAAATGATGAGATATGTTTCTAAAAGTCCTAGGACTCTTAGGGACATATAAGAATTGTTCATATGGGTCAAAGTAGGTCATAGGGTGACCTATGAATCCCTTTCACCCATTAAATAATGACATATGTTCCTAAGGGTCCTAGGACCCCTAAGGACATATTAAAATTTTCATATGGGTCAAAGGGTGTCATAGGGTGACTTATGACCCCGTTTGACTCATTAAATGACGACATATGTCTTTAGGGGCCTTAAAGACATATTAGAATTTTTCATATGTGTCAAAGGGGGTCATAGGGTGATCTATGATCTAGTTTGACCCATTAAATTATAACATATACCCTAAGGACATATTAGAATTGTTCAAAGGGGGTCATAGGTTCACCCTATGAAACCTTTTGACCCATTAAATAATGACATATGTCCCTAGGGGTACTTGTACCCCTAGGGACATATTAGAATTATTCATATGGGTCAAAGGGGGTCATAAGGTGACCTATGACCCTCTTTGATCCATTAAATGATGACATATGTTCCTAGGGGTCCTAAGACCTCTAGGGATTTGACCAATTAAATGATGACATATGTCCTTAAGAGTCTTATATTAGAATTGTTCATATGGATCAAAGGGGGACACAGAGTGACTTATGACCCCTTTTGACCCATTAAATGATGACATATGTCCCTAAGGGTCCTAGGACCTTCCGGGATGTATTAGAATGGTTAATATGAGTCAACGGGGGTCATAGAGTGACCTGTGACCCCCTTTGGCTCATTAAATGATTACATATGTCCCTAGGAGTCCTACGACCCCTAGAGATGTATTAAAATTATGCATATGGGTCAAAGGGGGTTATAGGAAGACCTATGACCCCTCTTGTCCTATTAAATGATGACATATGTCCCTAGGGGTCATAGAACTCCTAGCGACAAATTAGAATCATTCTTATAGGATGAAGGAGGTCATAGGTCAACCCATTACATGACCACATATGTCCCTATATGTCCCTAAGGGTCCTAGGACCCCTAAGGACATATTAGAATTGTTCATATGTGTCAAAGGGGGTCATAGGTTGACCTATTAACCCCTTTATACCATTACATGATGACATATGTTGCTAGTGGTCCTAAGACCCCTAAGCAAATATTAGAATCATTCATATGGATCAAAGGAGGTCATAGGGTGACATATGACCCCTTTCAACTCATTAAATGATGACATATGTCACAACATATGTCATCATTTAATAGGTCGAAGGGGTCATATGTCACCCTATGACCCCCTTTGATCCATATGAACGATTATAATATGTTCTTAGTGATTATAATATGTCCCTAATGATCTTAAGACCCTTAGGGACATATGTGGTCATGTAATGGGTCGAAGGGGGTCATAGGTCAACCTATAACCCCTTCAACCTATAAAAACGATTATAATATGTCTCTATGGGTCCTAGGATCCCTAGCGACATATGTCACCATTTAATGTGTCAAAGGGGGTCATCAGTCAACCTATGACCCCTTTTGACTCATAAATATTAATAATATACATCTATCTTAATAACACACATATTAATATAATTATATATATTAATAACATATATATATATATTACGTTATTATATTTAATAAAAATATTATGCTATTATATATATTAATAACATTAATATTAATATAATAATATATAATACATATTATATTTAATTAAAATATTACGTTATTATATATATTAATAACATACATATTAATATGTATAATAAGAGCGATACTCATATGTCCCTCGGAGTCTTAGGGACATATGTCGTCATGTAATTAATCAAAGGGACTGATAGGTCAACCTATAACCCCATTTGACCCATATGAACTATTCTAATATGTCTCTAGGGGTCCTAGGACCCCTAAGGACATATGTTGTAATTTAATGGGTCATGGGAGAACCCATAATAGCAATTATCATATGTCCCTAGGGGTCCTAGGGACATATGTCGTCACGTAATGGGTCAAAAGGGGTGATAGGTCAACCTATGACCCACTTTGACCTATAAGAAAAATTCTAATATGTCCCTAGGGGTCCTAGGACCCCTAGGGACATATGTCATCATTTAATGGGTTGAAGGAGCTCATAGGTCAACATATGACCCCCTTTGACCCATATGAACAATTCTAATACGTCCCTAAGAGTTGTAGGACCCCTAAGGACATATGTCATCATTTAATGGGTCAAAGGGAGTGATAGGTCAACCTATGACCCCTTTTGACCCATATGAACAATTCTAATATGTCCCTAGGGTCTTAAGACCTCTAGGGAGCTATGTCATCATTTAATGGGTCAAAAGGGGTCATAGGTAACCCTATGACCCCCTTTGACCCATACTAACCATTCTAATATGTCCCTAGGGGTCCTAGGACCCATAGGGACATATGTCATCATTTAATGGGTAAAAGGGGATCATAGGTCACCTTATGACCCCCTTTGACCAATATAAAAAATTCTAATATGTTCATACGTGTCGTAACACCCTTAGAGACATATGTCAACCTATGACCCCCTTTGACCAATATGAACAATTCTAATATGTCCCTAAGGGTCCCAGGAGCCCTAGGGACATATGTCATGATTTAATAAGTCAAAGGGGGTCATAGGGTGCCCTTTTGACCAATATGAACAATTCTAATATGTTTGTAAGAGTCTTAAGAACCTTAGGGACATATGTCATCATTTAATGGGTGAAAGGGGACCTCATCCCCATTAGATTTGAACTTTGATGGCAAGGATAACAACTCAACAACTTAACCATCACAACATGCCACTATTGGCAACCTATGACCCCCTTTGACCTATATTAACCATTCTAATATGTCCCTAAGGGTCCTAGGACCCCTAGGTACATATGTAATCATTTAATGGGTCGAAGGGGGTCATAGGTCACCCTATTACCCCCTTTGACCCATATGAACAAATATAATATGTCCGTAGGGGTCCTAGGACACCTAAAGACATATGTTGTCATTTAATGGGTCAAAGGGGGTCATAGGGTGAACCTATGGCCCGCTTTGACCATATGAACATTTATAATATGTCCCTAGGGGTACTAAATGAATTAAAAGGGCTCATAGGGTGACCTATGACCTCCTTTGATCCATTAAATAATGACATATGTCCCTATAGGTCTTATGACGCATAAAAAAATATTAGAATTGTTCATATGGGTCAAAGGCAGTCCTAGCTAGTGACATATGTCGTCATTTAAATAGTTAAAGGAGGTCATAGGGTGATCCATATGAATGATTCTAATACATCTATAGTGGTCCTAGGACCCCTAGGGACATATATGGTTATGTAATGGGTCGAAGGGGGTTATAGGTCAACCTATAACTCCTTTCGACCCATAAGAATGATTATAAGATGTTTCTAGGAGTTCTAAGACCCTTAGGGACATATGTCACCATTTAATGGGTCAAAGGGGGTCATAAGTCAACCTATCACCCCTTTTGACTCATATATATTAATAATATAAATATATCCTAATTACATACATATTAATATAATAATATATATTAATAACATATATATATTACGTTATTATATTTTATAAAAATATTATGTTATTATATATATTTATAACATTAATATTAATATAATAATATATAATAGATTATATATATATATATATATATATATATCTCACATTATTATACATATATTATATTTTTATAAATACTAATATAATAATATATAATACATATTATATTTAATGAAAATATTACGTTATTATATATATCTTAATAACATACATATTAATATGTATAATAAGAGTAATTCTCATATGTCCCTAGGGGTCCTAAGGACATATGTCGTCATGTAATGGGTCAAAGGGGGTGATAGGTCAACCTATGACCCACTTTGACCCATATGAACAATTTTAATACGTCCCTAGGGGTCGTAGGATCCCTAAGGACCTATGTCATCATTTAATGGGTCAAAGGGGGTCATAGGTTGCCCATATGAACAATTCTAATATGTCCCTAGGAGTCTTAGAATCTGTAGGGACATATGTCATCATTTAATGGGTCAGAGGGTGAACCTATGATCCCCTTTGACCAATATAAACAATTCTAATATGTCCCTAAGGGTCCTA
Organism: Cupressus sempervirens; assembly: GCA_028749045.1. NCBI lineage: Eukaryota > Viridiplantae > Streptophyta > Pinopsida > Cupressales > Cupressaceae > Cupressus > Cupressus sempervirens. The sequence continues at coordinate 774,280,010 of CM053789.1, forward strand.
AGACCACTCGAGACATATGTCATCATTTAATGGGTCAAAAGGGGTCATAAGTCACCCTATGACCCCCTTTGACCCATACGAAAAATTCTAATATGTCTCTAGAGGTTCTAGAACCCGTAGGGACATATGTCATCATTTAATGGGTCAAAGGGGGTCATAGGTCACCCTATGACCTCCCCTTTTTTTTTTTGAGTGGTAAATGATTTGACCTAGAGCTATGAACCCATGAGGGCACAAATGGGGGACCTCATCCACATTAGATTTGACCCTTGATGGTAAGGATAACAACTCAACAACTTAACCATCACAACATGCCACTATTGGCACCCTATGACCTACTTTGAACGATATTAACCATTGTAATATGTCCCTAGGATCCTAGGACCCCTAGGGACATATGTCATCATTTAATGGGTCAAAGGGGGTCATAGGTGCACCTTAATAGGTCAAAGGGAGTCATAGGGTGAACCTATGACCCCCTTTGACCATATGATCATTTATAATATATCCCTAGGGGTCCTAAATGAATCAAAGGGGTTCATAGGGTGACCTATGACCTCCTTTGATCCATTAAATGATAACATATGTCCCTAGGGATCATAGGACCCCTAGGGATATATTAGAATTGTTCATATGGGTCAAAAGGAGTCATAAAGTAACCTATGACTCTTTTTGATCTATCAAATGATGACATATGTCCTTAGGGATTCTAAATGAATAAAAGGGGGTCATAGGATGATCTATGGCCCGCTTTGACCAATTAAATGATGACATATGTCCCTATGGATCCTAGGACCCCTAGGGACATATTAGAATTGTTCATATGGGTCAAAGGGGGTCATAGGTTGACCTATAACCCCTTTTAACCAAATAAATGGTGACATATGTCCCTAGGGGTCCTAGAACCCCTAGAGACATATTAGAATCGATCTTATGGGTTGATGGGGGTCATAGATTGACCTATGATGCCCTTTGACCCATTAAATGGTGACATATGTCCCTTGGGGTCCTATGACCCCTAAGGACATATTAGAATCATTCTTATGGGTCGAAGGGGGTCATAGGTTGACCTATGACCCCTTTCGACCCATTACATGACCACACATGTCCCTAGGGGTCCTAGGACCCTTAGGGACATTTTAGAATCACTCATATGGATCAAAAGGGGTCATAGGTCTTCAACCCATTAAATGACAACATATGTCGGACCCTTAGTGACATATGTCATCATTTAAAAGCTCGAAGGAGGTAATAGGTAAACTTATGACCCCCTTTGATCTATATGAGTGATTCTAATATGTGCTCAGGGGTCCTAGGACCCCTAGCGACATATGTTTTCATGTAATGGGTCGAAGGCGTTCATAGGTCAACTTATGAACCCCATTGACCCATATGAACAATTGTAATATGTCCCCAGGGGTCCTAGGACCCCTAGGAACATATGTGTTTATGTAATTGGTTGAAGGGGATCATAGGTCAACCTATGACCCCTTTCGACCCATAAGAACGATTCTAATATGTCAGTAGAGATCCTAGGACCCCTAGGGACATATGTCATCATTTAATGGGTCAAAAGGGGTCATAGGTCACCCTATGACCCCCTTTGACCCATATGAAATATTCTAATATGTCCCTAGTGGTCTTAGGACCCCTAACGACATCTATCATCATTTAATGGGTCAAATGGAGCATAGGGTGAACCTATGACCCCATTTGACCAATATAAACAATTCTAATATGTCTGTAGGGGTCCTAGGACCCCTAGGGACATATGTCATCATTTAATGGGTCAAAGGGGGTGATAGGTCACCCTATGACCCTTATTGACCCCTACAGACATATTAAAATTGTTCATATGGGGCAAAGGGGGTCATAGGTTGACCTATCACCCCCTTCGACCCATTAAGTGATGACATATGTCCCTAGGTGTCTTAAGACCCTCAGGGACATATTAGAATTTTTCATATTGGTCAAATGTGGTCATAGGTTGACCTATCGCCCCCTTTGACCCATTACATGATGACATATGTTCCTAGGACCCCTAGGGACATATTAGAATTGTTCATATCGGTTAAAGAGGGTCATAGGTTGACCTATCACCCCCTTCAACCCATTAAATTATGACATATGTCCCTAGGGGTCCTAGGACCGCTAGGGACATATTTCGTTCTTATGGGTCAAAGGGTTTCAACCCATTAAATGATGACATATGTCCTAGTGGTCTTAGGACCCCTAGGGACATATTAAAATTGTTAATATGGGTCAAAGGGGGTCATAGGGTGACCTATGACCCCTTACGATCCATTAAATTATGAGATATGTCCATAAGGGTCCAAGGACCCCTAAGGACATATTAGAATTGTTCATATGGGTCAAAGGAGGTCATAGGTTGACCTATCACCTCTTTTGATCCATCACATGATGACATATATCCCTAGGACCCCTAGAGACATATGAGAATCACTTATTATGTATATTAATACGTATGTTATTAATATATGTGTGTGTGTGTGTGTGTGTGTGTGTGTAATATTTTCATTAAATATAATATGTATTATATATTATAATAATAATATGTATGTTATTAATATATATAATAATGTAATATTTTTATTAAATACAATAAAATTATATATATATATATATATATGTTAGTAATATATATTATTATATTAATATATATGTTATTAATATATATAATAATGTAATATATATATATATATATATATATATATGTTATTAAGATATATGTATATTATTAATATATATGAATCAAAGTGAGTCATAGGTTGACCTATGACCTCTTTTGACGCATTAAATGTCAACATATGTCCCTAGGGTTTCTAGGAACCCTAGATACATATTAGAATCATACTCGACCTATTACATGACCACATATGTCCTTAGGGGTCCTAAGACCCCTAGGGATATATTAGAATTGTTCATATAGGTCAAAGGGGGTTATAGGTTGACCTATGAACTCCTTCGATCCATTATATGATGAAATATATCCTTACGGGTCCTAAGACCCCGAGGGACATATTAGAATTGTTCATATGGGCCAAAACGACTCATTAAATGATGACATATGTCCCTAAGGGTACTAGGACCCTAGGGACATATTAGAATTGTTCATATGGGTCAAAGGGGGTTATAGATTGACCTATCACCCCCTTCGACCCATTAAATGATGACATATGTCCCTAGGGGTCCTAAGACTCCTAGGGACATATTATTATTGTTCATATGGGTCAAAGGGGGTCATAGGTTGACCTATCACCCCCTTTGAGCCATTACATGACGACATATGTCCCTAGGACCCCTAGGGACATATGAGAATCGCTCTTATGGGTCATATTGACACATTACATGATGACATATGACCCTTAGGGACATATTTCGTTCTTAGGGGTCAAAGGGCTTCGACCAATTAAATGACAACATATGTCCCTAGGGGTCCTAGGAAGCCTAGGGACATATTAGAATGGTTAATATGGGTCAAAGGGGGTCATAGGTCACCCTATGACCCCTTTTGACCCATATGAAAATTTTTAATATGTCTCTAGGGGTCCTAAGACCCGTAGGGATGTATTATAATTGTTCATATGGGTCAAAGGGGGTCATAGGGTGACCTATGACCCCCTTTGACTCATTAAATGATGACATAGGTCCCTGCGGATCCTAGGACCCCTAGGGACATATTAGAATGGTTAAAATGGGTCACCCTTGACTTCTTTTGACCCATTAAATGATGACATATGTCTTTAGGGGTCTTAGGACCCCTAGGGATGTATTAGAATTGTTCATATGGGTTAAAGGGGGTCATAGGGTGACCTATGACTCCATTTGACCGATTAAATAATGACATATGTCCATAGGGGTCCTAGAACTCCAAGGGGTATATTAGAATGGTTAATATGAGTCAAGGGGGGTCGTAGGGTGACCTATGAGTCCCTTTGACCCATTAAATGATGACGTATGTCCTTATGGTTCCTAGGACCCCTAGGGACATATTAAAATTGTTCATATGAGTCAAAGGGGTTCATAGGGTGACCTATGACCCCCTTTGACCCATTAAATGATAAGTATTAGAATTTTTCATATGGATCAAAGGGGGTCATAGGTCCCCTTTGACTCATTAAATGATGACATATATCCACAGGAGTCCTAGAACCCGTAGGGACGTATTAGAATGTTTAATATGGATCACCCTATGACCCCCTTTGACCCATTAAATGACTACATATGTCCCTAGGAGTCCTAGAACTCCTAGGAATGTATTAGAATTGTTCATATAGGTCAAAGGGGGTCATAGGTTGACCTATGACCCCATTTCACTGATTAAATGATGACATATGTCCCTAGGTGTCCTAGGACTCTTAAGAACATATTAGAATTGTTCATATGGGTCAAAGGGGGTCATAGGGTGACCTATGACACCTTTTGATTCATTAAATGATGACATATGTTCATATGGGTCGTCAGACCTGTAGGTACATATTAGAATTGTTCATATAGGTCAAAGGGGGTCATAGGTTGACCTATGACCCCCTTTGACTCATTAAATTACAATATATGTCCCTAGGATTCCTAAGTCCCCTAGGGACATATTCGAATTGTTAATATGGGTCAAAGAGGGTCATACGTTGACCTATGACCCCCTTCGACCCATTAAATGATGACATATGTCCCTAGTGGTCCTAAGATCCCTAGGGACATATTAAAATTGTTCATATTGGTCAAAGGGGGTCATAGGGTGACGTATGACCCCCTTTGACCCATTAATTGACTACGTATGTAGCATAGTATACATATATATATACTATTAATACGATATTTATATTCTATTAATACTATTTTAGCATAATAATAATAATATTGATACTATATATTAATGCTATAGCTATAATAATAATATATATATTAATACTCTTATATTTCTAATACTATATATTAATACTAATAAACCAAAGTCGGTTTCCCTCCAATAATTATTATAATATTAATATTATTATAGCAAAGGCCGTTTTCCCTTCGAATGTCATTAGAGAAAATCGGATATCCAATTTTTCCTGGCACCAATTTCCAACATATCCCTGTCCCTATAGATCCAACATCACATTTTTAGTTCTTTTTTCACGAGTTTTGCAAAAAAGTGCATTTTGGGGCCCAACCAATCGAAAAAAAATTGAAAATATAACTTTAGGTGTTTGAATTTGTCATTTTAATAGGGAGCAATAGTTATCGAAAGGATAAATACAAAAGGAAGATATCCAATGAAGATATTGCGACATATAGGGAAAGAGACAAAATGGAATACCGAAGAAAAAAAAAAGGTATGCTAAATATCAGTCAAGTTGACAATGAATTAGTCGAAGGTGAAATCATAGAGTCAGATAATGAATATGTACAGTTGGGGAATGAAAATGTACCTATTGAAAACAATAATGCCAAAATTGAAAATTTAGAGAATGAAAATTTTGAAGATGAAATGCTACCAAGTCATAATCCAATTTGCATAATTGACCATGTCAAACATGACAATGCACAAGAATGTTGCATATCTCCTAATTATAATCGACATGAAGGTTCTAAAACACTAAAATGGATAATTGAAATTGATGAAATGATTATTACTAGTTTGGAAGGGAAAAAATCAGAAAGAACCATTTAGTTATGGGCTTCAAGACTATATTAGATATTTTTTGGCAACAAGATAGTGGTAGAGCAATGTCGAATTTTTATGCACTTATTAAAGATACAAAAGATAATACCTATGCTTTCCAAATTGAAGATTCATGTCAATAAAAAGTTGGAAAAAAATGCCATTATTGTGAAGAATTTTTTCAGTGCTCTTAATAGCATTGAAAAAAATAGCAGGGAGAAGGATAATAGAGCTGCTCGAAGGGTTTTTACAACCTCTTTGGTAAGTCATCATTTGAGAAAGGGTAGATATATGAGACAAACTTGTATTGATTTGAATCTAAATCGTACTACTTTGAGAAGAGCACTTAGTCGATGAGAGAAAATTGATGATCCTCTTCAAAATTTAACATGAGCATTTGGTAGGAGACTTCCACATTTTGATAAGAAGCTATCCAATGATGTGAAGGAAGAAATTACACAATTTTGACACTCTAACTCACAAGTATCACCCAATGCTAAAGACGTGTTAAAGTTGAGAATTGGCATTAGAGACCGCACACCACATCGTAAACACTATTTGAAGGTAAGTCAAACTATGTTGTTCAAACAATTTAGAGAGAATCATCCAAGTCTTCATATATCACAAGGGGCTTTTGAATCTTTGAAGCTATTTTATTGTGTGCCACTCAAAATTTGAAATACATGTTGTTGCAAACATCATGTTGAGTTTTATATGCAACATGAACTATTATGCTCCATCCATTCTACTTTTCATAGTAAAGAAATTTTGGAGGATTGTGGGGCTAGTGGGCTTCCAAAATCATCAAGAGACTTGCTAGATCAACTTTTATGTCATAGAGTTGATGGTTGTTCCTTTTATAGAAATGCTTGCTTAAATGAAAAGTGTTCAGAATGTTGTGGCTTATCCAAGTTTGACACATGTTTCCATGAGGGGTGTGACCAAGATCTTTGAAAGACAGTAGTGAAAAAAAGGATATATGAAACGGTGAAATACACATTGAAGAGTGGGGGTGAGAGCTCTAGATGTGAATTTTTTGAAAAAGATATCAGTGCGGCTAGTTTTATTTCAGATTTCAAGGCAAATCTTTTTTACAAGTATGAAAGACATAGTCACAGGTGTTAGTGGTTGGATCAAAAATTTAGAATGTGTAAGGAGACTTTTCCCATTGGCACTATTATATCAGTTGTTGATTTTTCTAAGAACTACACATTGCAACCTCAAAATGAGACATAATCTCAGTATTACAACTCCATTCAGATTGTTATTTTTGTTCACATAACATATAGACATGCCCCTGATAGTGCGAAAGATAGTCGAAAGACTATTAGAGAGTATCATTTTTATATGAGTGATGATAGATCTCACTCTCATGAGTTTGTGCAACATTGTTTCGAGAATTATTTTGATTTTTTACATGAGCATACAATTGCTATGGATAGACATATCATTTGGTCTGATAATTGTACATGTCAATTCAAGAATGCTCGCATATTTTATTGGTTTTGTAGGATGCACATAGAGAGAGTGGTGCCTCATATTTGGAGTTTTTTTCAGTCCAACCATGGAAATGGGGAACGTGATGGAGCAGGGGCATGTGTGAAGAGAGCTCTAGTTAAGGAGCAACTGAAGATTTCAAAAGTAGAGCTTCTTGATACTCATAGCATTGTTGATTGGTGTAGTTTAGCATTATCATAGGGGGGGACTCTTGATTTAGTGGTACGCAGGTTCATTTGGTTGGTTAAGGAAGGGTCCATAGCTGATAGATCAGATTGCGCTACAGTGAGAGACTCATCAAAAATGCATTCATTTTGGAGCTCTGATTCTAGTACATGGACCATTTGGACATGACAGCTAGCTTGTTTTTGTCCTAGTTGTTTTCAGTGTGATTGGGATCGCTATGAGTCAAGTGAGTGGGTGGACACATGGGCTGCACATTATATTACTCCATTTTCTATCATACTAACTATTAGAAATGATGACATGGAAAGTTCACTTGAGCATAACCGTCTATCAGATCTACTTCAGCCAGGACATGTCTTTGCATTGGTTGCACCACAGGGGAATGATGAGAAATTTGATTATTGGTTAACACGTTGTGTAAGAGGTAAACAAAAACTTGCACAATTGATCACAAATGATGATGGATTCATATATCCTACTAGTTTAGTGGTTGTTGCTGGAACATGGATGCAGACATACATGCTTAGAAGGAACACAATTCCTGCATTCAAAGACTATTAGAAGCAAAAAGTAATTCTCATATATTCACATCTTATTATAGCAACAAATGTAAAGTTATTGAAGCATCAAGGAATATCAAAAGCAAAAAAAAAAATTACTATTGCTAATGCTGATCATGAAGCCCTATTGGAGACCCTAAAACAGAGAGAGGACCCTATTGAAACACTCGACTAGGTATATTTACTTCTTATGTTATTTTCTTCATAATCATATTTGCATGTGATACAAGGCTATAAGGACAATTTTAAGAGAATTTATAACTTTATCAAAGATAATTGCTTGCAAATATCTCATTACAAGTTTGGCTTTTTCCTTATTTGACATAAAGCTGACATTATGATTATTAAAACTATTTATATCAAACTAATCAAATAAGAAAAATCTAGAAAGTATGGATGAACAATTAGAATACTACGTGATTTGTTTTTTTTTTTTTTAAATTGATGTAATTCTTCCCAAATTTAATTTGAAAAAGATTCATTATTGCAATTGTCTATAGTTTTTTGGGCCTTATTGAAATGACCATGTCCATGACATGTATGATACTCAAATGGGATTTTGTCATAGTTTAGTTTTTGAGTGAGGACCACATCTTCTAGTCTTAGTCTAAGTTTATGGCTTCACAGAGACCTTTAACTAGATCTAATTCCTAAAATCTAGTAATAGGATAGTATCTCTATAGAGGTCTTGATCAAGTTGCAAAGATTCCAATCTTGTTAATTTTATTGTGAGTTTATTCCACTATAACATGCAAATTCAAATACTCAATGAAACACCAAACATTTAATACTCTCTTGATATAAGGTTATCTCTCATGCTAAGATTGCTAAGTAAGATCATGCAATGATTTTAAGGTTCCTTTAATTATGGATGTTAACTTAGTGAAATAATGTGATTTTCTAGTAATCACTTGGGTGACTTACACTATTGAGTTGAGTACTTTCACTAACTCACCACACAAGGCACTCCTACCATCAACAAGAGGCTAATGATCTAGTTTATATTAAAATTGAGCATGTGCATCCATAATTATTTCATCCAAAAAGACTAATACTAAACAACATGAAATGAAATTTAAAGCTAAGTGAGGAAATAAGGATCATTATGCAATAATGCAAACTTGATGCATGACATCTTGGGTTCCTTGGCAATCCTGCATTCTAGCAAGGTGGTTGGTGAGTACTCCCATGGAATCATTCACCCATCCTACCTTGTGTCAAAACTTGATCACAACAATTTTCCATGCAATACACAACAATAAAAAGTAGAGCAAATTTGGCATTTAATTGGCAACAATTCTCCAACAGCCTTGGTTTACAAATGAGAGGTCTAGGGATTTAAATAAGAGCCCCAATTATAATGAACTAACAAGATTGATTCCAAAACAATGATCTAGATTAATCTATTACAAGCTCTAATTAGGGGAACCAAATATAGCCAAAAAATAAGCTAGTGAAAAACATTCAATCACCCAAGGACCAATAAGAAACATGGAAGCCACCTAGTCATCATTCAACTTATCATCCAAGATGTATACTCCTCTCTTCCTCTCCCTTTTAGCAAAACCAATTAACTTGAACAAAATTTCACTAAGTTCCTCCATTTCAATGCTGGAAAGCCTATTATATTGTGACTCTATGACCTCTAACTTCTCCATGTAATCTTTATCTTAATTCCACCTCCTTATTCTTAGGAAGTTGTTATCATTCTAGGACTTCTTTTTTTTGGATAGGTGGACTTAATGATGCTTGAACCCTTGATATTTCCACCTTCATCATTTGGAATTCTTCTTTTTCATCTTCATCTTTGGGTTTGATCCATTGCATGCATTAACATCTTCCATGGCATATTAAATCCATTTCCTTGCACAACTTGATCATCACCGGGATCACTTCGTTGATGGGAATCTTATCCTTGCATTCTTTTGTGCCCTCTACCTCAAACATTTATTTATGTCCTTGTTCATGCTCCTAAGCTCACTTTGGTGGTAGATCCTCAAATATTCTTGGTGTACTTGTTTGATCCTTACAAAAAATTGATGTAAATAGAGACAAGTTGATCTCCTTGTAAGATAGTCTTTGTTCTTCAAACGTTTAAGTTTTTGACCAAGTGTAAAGTTGACTTGCATTGGGACACATGAATGCCTATGAATTGAATCCTTGAACTTGTCCATGGACCTCTTTAAATCCAAACTTGTCCCATATTTTTGACTAGTGGAGGTTTGGTCTTGGGATAATTCCTTTAGCTTAATCCTTGAATTTTCTTTCCTTTTCTCCACTTTCAAAGTGTATTATCTTGAATTATTTTCCTTTGAACTCAAATGCTTTTGACGAGTCCCCTTTCATTTCTTTCCTTGGCCTTGAGCTTGAACTCATGTTTCACCTTGCTTCTTTCTCCTCCTTGTGGCTATCCTTTATTTTCCTTAAAGAGGGAAGTGTTTGTGAGTTGATTCATGTTTATGGTGATAAAACATAGATGTCTAAATTTTAAATTAGTCAAGAAGGTTTTTCATGTGTGAGATTGGTGATGCCCTAGGAACAAGGGTTTCGAGAAGGTGAATTGGGGCTTTTTGGGTTAGGGAACCCATAAACTGGTTCTTAGTCCAATAACATTAATGAAATACAAGGAACATTAATGCAAAGCACCTAATCATTTTTCTTTTCATGATGTAATAAGGTCTAGGGATAGATCCAATGATCTCCCTGTGACCATCCACATTTGTAATGGATAGAAGACCCCATGGTGCAACTATAAGCCTTGGCCATCAATTGGTCCAATAAAGTAGATTTTTGGTAAATTCCATATTTTTTAGGTAAGTTTAGATGTTTAGAACATTATTAGGGTACCTAGGAGTTTTTAGAGTCCATTTGCAATCAAATTTTCATAAAACTTGTCTTAGCACAAAAATTGCAAAAAGTTGCTTAGTAGCTTTTGCAATTTTCTTGACAACTTTTCAAAATCTAACTTCTAATAGCTAGAACTATTCAAATCATCAGTGACATTAGCTTTGGTGGGTAGGTGAACCCTAGTGATACCATTTTTCTAGCCACAGAGACCATCGATCATCTGTGGCCACCCCATACCGAGGAGTCCCAAAGGTTCTCTAAGTGCGTTTTGAGGTCAATCTTCCGAGGGTCATAACTTAGAGCTCGTGAGGGCTACTAATGAAATTTCAAATGCTACAAGATGGTGATGTTGAGGCATAAAATAACCTATCTCATTTTCAAGAGATCACATTCTGTTTGGATTCGGCACAGTGATCTCACTCAATGCCAAAACTCACAGTGTGCCTCAGTTCATAGGTGCACCACAACGTAACTTTGAAACTGCTGATCTTGGAATTGACTCATCAACACCATTAGCTCTGTGTGGGTGGGTGAACCCTAGTCACACCCTTGTTTCAGCCATGGAGACCATCCATCATCTGCAGCCACCCCCTACTAAGGAGTCTCCAAGGTGCTCTAAGTGCATTTTGAGGTCGATATTTCGAGGGTCATAACTCAAAACTCGTGAGGGCTATCAATGAACTATCAAATGCTACAGGACAGTGATGTTGAGGCCTAAAATAACCTATCTCATTTTTGAGAGATCACATTCCATTTGGATTTGGCAAAACGATCTCGCTCGATGCCAAAACTCGCAGTGTGCCTCAGTTCATAGGTGCACCACAACACAACTTTGAAACTACTGATCTTGGCATCAAATCCTCAGTGCCATTAGCTTTGGGTAGGTGGGTGAACCCTAGTGACACCCTTGTTTCAGCCACAGAGACCATCCATCATTCGCAGCCACCCCATACCGAGGAGTCCCCAAGGTTCTCTAAGTGCATTTTGAGGTCAATCTTCTGAGGGTCATAACTTGAAGCTCATGAGGGATATTAATGAACTATTAAATTCTACATGATGGTGATATTGAGGCCTAAAATAACCTATTTCATTTTTGAGAGATCACATTTCATTTGGATTTGGCACAACGATCTCGCCCGATGCCAAAACTCGCAGTGTGCCTCAGTTCATAGGTGCACCACAGTGTAACTTTGAAACCATTGATCTTGGCATTGAATCATCAGTTCCATTAGCTCTGGGTGGGTAGGTGAACCCTAGTGACACCCTTTTTCTAGCCATAGAGACCATCCATCATCTGCGGCCACCCCGTACCGAGGAGTCCCCAAGGTTCTCTAAGTGCATTTTGAGGTCGATCTTTCGAGGGTCATAACTCAAACCTCATGAGGGCTATCAATGAACTATTGAATGCTATAGGACAATGATGTTGAGGCTTAAAATAACCTATCTCATTTTCAAGAGATCACATTCCATTTGCATTCAGCACAATGATCTCACTCGATGCCAAAACTTGTAGTGTGCCTCAATTCATAGGTGCACCACGGCGTAAATTTGAAATCGCTAACCTTGGCATTGAATTGTCAGTGCCATTAGCTTCAGGTGGGCAGGTGAACCCTAGTGAAAACCTTGTTTTGACCATGAAGACCATCCATCATTTGCGACCACCCCGTACTGAGGAGTCTCCAAGGTTCTCTAAGTGAATTTTGAGGTCGATCTTTCAAGGGTCATAACTCAAACCTCGTGAGGGCTATCGATGAATTGTCAAATACTACAGGACGGTGATGTTGAGGCCTAAAATAACTTATCTCATTTTGAAGAGATCACATTCTATTTGGATTTGGCACAATGATCTTGCTTGATGCCAAAACTCGTAGTGTGCCTTAGTTCCTAGGTGCACCATATCGTAAATTTGAAACTGCTAATCTTGGCATCGAATCATCAGTTCCATTAGCTCTGGGTGGGTGGATGAACCCTAGTGACACCCTTATTTTGGCCATGGAGACCATCCATCGTCCGTGGCCACCCCATACTGAGGAGTCCCCAAGGTTCTCTAAGTTCATTTTAAGGTTGATCTTTTGAGGGTCATAACTCGGAGCTCGTGAGGGCTATCGATGAACTATTGAATGCTACAGGACGATGATGTTGACACCTAAAATAATCTATCTCATTTTTGAGAGATCACATTCTATTTGGATTGGGCACAGTGATCTCGCTCGATGCCAAAACTTACAATGTGCCTTAGTTCATAGGTGCATCATAGTGTAAATTTGAAACCGCTGATCTTGGCATTGAGTCATTAGTACCATTAGCTCCAAGTGGGCGGGTGAACCCTAGTGAAACCCTTGTTTCAGCCATGGAGACCATCCATCATCTGTGAGCACCCCGTATTGAGGAGTCCCCAAGGTTCTCTATGTGCATTTTGAGGTCAATCTTCTGAGGGTCATAACTCAAAGCTCGTGAAGGCTATCAATGAATTGTCAAATACTATAGGATGGTGATGTTAAGGCCTAAACTAAACTATCTCATTTTTGAGAGATCACATTCTGTTTTGATTCGGAACAATGATCTCGCCCGATGCCAAAACTCGCAGTGTGCCTCAGTTCATAGGTGTAGCACAGCGTACATTTGAAACCACTGATCTTGGCATCAAATCATCAGTTTCATTAGCTTTGGGTGGGTGGGGGAACCCTAGTCACACCCTTGTTCTAGCCACGGAGACCATCCATCATCTGCGGCCACCCCATACCAAGGAGTTTCCAAGGTGTTCTAAGTGCATTTCAAGGTCGATCTTTCGAGGTACTTATATGTCTTTTGTTCCTATTATTATCTGTATAAGCAACACATCTTTTTTATGTTATTATAGTTTATGTTTAAAAGACAAAATATATGTTAAAAGCATTTGATTATCTCAACCACTCAGAATAAGACTTTTCCAGTGCTAGGGACGTTGAGAAAAAATATTGAATTCATATGATATTAATTTTTAAATGGGCTAGTGAATTGACTGATTTTGATCTTGAAAATTTTATGGTTAAATAGGTTTTGAGTTAGAGTAGTACGAGGATGGTGATTTTTAAGAAGTTTTGTCATCTATATCAACATTTCTAGAATGCAATAAGTGTTAAATAGACCATGCATTCTTATAAGTCATAAATTTGTACAAACCACTACTCATATAATATGAATCAATAATAAAAACTTGAACTGTAATATACCATTTATTAATAATGAACATATCAAAATAGACTAGCATATCCATAGACAAAGTACTCAAATATATCAAAATACATAGATCCATATACAAAATGTGGTTGATCATGCCATTAGAATGTGTATAATATCAATGTTTCTATATACAATGTGGCATATGCCATCTCAAAATGTCTCATGATGCATCCTATGAAAACTATACTATCCTAGGGTGCTGGTGGATGATCAAAATGCAGCCTCTTCACTGCACTAGGTGGATCAGATGCCTCCTACATAAACAAAAATGGAAAACCCAAAGTTAGACTACTAAATTTATATGATTCTTTGTATCTAACATTGAATTACTCAAATGCATAATGATATTTTTTGTAATGAATATTTATACTATCAAAATTTGATAATAAATACCTCTCTCGTCAACCTCCTATGCTAGTCAGGAGTCCTCTCATATGTCCTCTCATATGCCCTTCGGTAATGCTTCTACCTCTTTGATTGTGGGTTGTATATGTTCTAATACGTTTGTCAAATGAATCTAAAATTTAAACTATAACATTATAATTCATAGCTTGCTAAATTTATAACATATTTAATCATAAATTCAAACTACAACTTACTATTGTAGGCTCCTCCTCAGGAGAGAGTGCTTGCATAATCAAATCTACATAACTCTCCCATCAGACCTCATGTGCACTAGGAGTCTCCTATGAGATAAAAAATAGTAGTTGTTAATATCATGGAAATCAGTTTGGAATTTATTTATGAAGATAAGGATAATAAAAAATAAATGATACTTATACATACAATGGGGCTCTCGATGCGAATGAAAATCCTTGATGGTCTACGACGCGAAATCTATACATGCTCATCACTAGTAGCCACACCCTATATACAATAAAGAATGTAATTAAATGGGATTACCACAAACATGTTACAAGAATGCATCAATATTTAATCAAATAGAAAGCACCTAATTACCTTTCCTTTGTCAATGCGCGCTGGCTCACCCTCCACACTTTGTCCCCTCGGGACAGCTGCTACCTACAAGATAAAAGAATGTTTAGCAACCATATATGCTACAATATCAAATAGAGAAAAAAATGTGAACACAACATAATGTACCGTAGATGTCTCAAGGCCAAATGAAATGGCCGAGAGCGTGGCATCATCAATCTATCTGAGCTCCTCCTCGGTCATCAACTGAACATGAATGAAGATCACATACATATAAAATTTAATATGGCTTAAATATTAAAATTAATCTATTATAAAAATTAATTTTAAATTGCACATGTCATAAGAAAAAAATGTATACACATATTGACACTGAAGGAGTCCATGCCTCTATATTCCCCTCCTCTCTCGCATCGGGGTGTGTAGCCTCTGCATGTGTGTCTAGTGTATCCTCATCTAATACAAAATGATACTCAGGAAGATCACCTATGGGACCCAGGAAAATATTATTGCATGTAATGCAAGTGTGAGGCACACAAATGTGTAATGAGCTAGCCAATGATGAACTGGCACCAGCATCATCAACATGAGGAGGCAAGACTGACCTAGACTGAGATATCATGAGCTACTCAGCCTATGAATGGCTCTAATGGTCTGAGAGCTAGCCTCTATCATAATATCTGGATGGTGCACTTGAGGAGGAGGTGAGATATCAGTGGGGGGGACAAAAGTGCCAACTTTCTTCCGCTAAGAAGAGGGTCTATCCTGAGGAGCTCCTAGTCCTAAGCCCATGTTGGGCTTCATGCTCCAATATTTCACTTTAAGTTTCAACATAAATTGTGCATATAATTTTCTAAGGAAATAAAATGGTATGTCTAAATTTCCATGTGGAGGGATATCAAAGACCATGCACCAACGATCCCAAAAGTTTGCACGTATGGCATTATTTGTACACCATTTAATGGATAGTTTGGATTTTCTTAGGTCGACTCCTAAACCCATTTTCGAGTTCGTAAAAAGGCTAGCCAAATATTCTTTGGTTATGTTGAGGGCTGCAACCTCATCATAGTCGTAACCATCATCAAACATCGTGTGCATTTCATCGCGCCAACGAAGAGCGGTATTTTGTTGGTTCGTAAGGGTTTCAATGTTATCCACTATGGTGTTTAATGTGGATAACATTGGAGCTAATGCGGGTACATTATTATATGTCCTATGCAACCTCTTAACTCGGTAAGGTTTTCATTTATCAAATCCTCATTTCGAGGATGGTTTTGAAGGGGTAGATGATCATTTGGTGGACAGTTTTGTGGGGGTACTAGATCATTTGGTGGAAGGTTACGAGGAATATTATTTCCTACCTCGGTGTCATCATTCTAATCAGCCATTCCTATTGAATTGCAAAACGTAATATATATTTTAAAAAACCTTAATTTTAACCATTTTTTTCAAAAAAACCTAGATTCAACTAAAATAAACAAAATTATGCAAAAATCTATTGAATTTAGATTTAAAATGAGTGAAAAAAAAAAAAAACCTACTTGGATATTCGATATCTGGTCGCCCTTACAAAATGTCCCCTCGAAATACAAAAAAACAACGCCCACAAGTCTATTTTTTATTTATTTAATGTCTGCAGCAGATATCGGATATCCGATTCAATATCGAATATCCAATATTATATTGAATATCTGATATGCAGCAACATATTATATATATTATATATAACATATTAAATTATATTATATTTTATATTATATTATATTTTATATTATATTATATTATTATATATTATATTATAACATATTACTTTATTATTATTATATTTTATATCATATTATATTTCATATTTTTATATATTATATTACAAAAATGTATATTATAATGTATTATATTATATTATATTATTATAATTTATAATATATTATACTACATTACTATATATTATAATATTAAATATTATATTATATTATTATAACATAATACATTATAATAATATAATAATAATGATATTATATAATATTATACTATAATAAATATATAATAATAATATTATTATATTATTATTATAATATTATATTATAACAATATTATATTATAATGTATTATATTATACTATTATAATATGATATTTTTATATTATTATGATATTATAATAATAATAATAATAATATATTTGTCTATTATGTCGGCTATCGAATATCCAATATGCATTCGAATATTCGATATTAAATCGAATATCCTATAAGGTTCAGCCTTACCTTTCAGGTTTGGTACCTGGATAGGAGGAAAAAAGTCAGAGCGGATTTTGAAGCACTTTTAGATGTCTTCAAACTCTATTTTTTTCATATCGCCACTTTTTGTCATACCATGATCTTGCACATACCCAGAACTCATTGCATTCATTAATTTTGAATTCTCCTCCTCTATCTAACCTTAGGCATTTTAAATTCTTTCCTTTTTCTTTTTCATCTCTAGCCATATATCATTTGAATTTTTGAAAAGCTTCAGATTTGTCTTTGAAGTACATTACTGTCATCATTCTAGAATAAGCATCCTCAAACAAAATGAAATATTTGTCTTCATTGTAGCTTTCTCTGCCTATTGGGCCACAAAGATCTATATGAACTAGTTCTAAGACTTCTTCAGTATTGTAATTCTTTCTTTTGAAGCTATTTTTTCCCATCTTTCCAATTTGACATTGTTTGCATACGACCATTTTAGGTTCTTTCATATTTGGAATATCTCTTACTCCTCTATTCTTACTTATAGTAACCACGTTATCAAAGTTTATATGATATTTTCTTTTATGCCATAGGTAACTTTCCTCTACTTGTGCCAAGAAGCATGAAATTTCAGTAAGATCTAGATAGAATAGATTACCTTTTTTCTAATTTCTAGTTCCAACCAGATTTTCTTTACCATCCAGTGGCCTAGCCTTCCCATTCATGAATTCTACCTTGTACCCAATGTTGTTCAGCTATGCCACACTTAAAAGATTGTCTCTTAGTCCTTAAACCTAGTAAGAATTATCACATTTGAGTTCAAATGTTAATGCAATGCATCCTTTTCTCTTCACATAACATCGTTCACTTTTTCTAGATTTAATACTTCCACCATCATAGTGCTCCAAGTGTTCATACTTAGTTTTTTTGCCAGTCATCCAATGAGAGTAGCCATTATCTATTATCCATGTGTTGTTTTTGCTAACATGATAAATAAGTGTCATCTTGTCATTATCCTCATCATTTGATTCATCTTTAACATAATTATATACCATTTCATCTTCATCATTACTGACAGAGTCTTTACCAATATAACAAGATTTTGTACCTTTGTCTTTGTAGTCTTTGTAGCTCTTGAAATATGTCTTTCCTTTGAACTTGTTGAATTTTCTATCATCTTTTTTTTCCTTGTTTTGACACCTTGTAGCAATCTGACTGACTTCTTCACAAGAGAAATAAATCAATGGAATTGTGCCTTTATATTTAACTTTTCCTTTTGGTAAATTTCTTACAAGTAGGGCTTCAATAGCTTCAAGGTCATCATCTAATTATTCTTCTTTTTCATTATCAATTTGTTTTACTTTCGAGTCTCCTCCCCTTTTATCAAGACTTATATTTTCTTTGAATGTTGATTCTATGTTGTGAGATCCAGGAAGATAGTTATTAAATTTATCTAACTCAAAAGTTGTTAATCTTCCCACTAGTGCATCCAAAGTTATATCATTTTTGGGGATCACATCTCATCTCTTGAATAGCTGAAACTCTAATTACATAAATAAGAAAAAGAGTTATTAATACCTTGCTGACTAATATTACATCATCTATTGTTCCTTCTATAGCTCTGATTGCAGACATGCTTGCTTTGATTTTTTCATTGTATTTTACAATGTTTGCATCTTCTCTCATTTTCATATGATCAAAGTGGACTCTCAAAATTTCTTCTTTGGCTCTTTTCACATTGTCATATCCTCCATAGATCATTTCTAGTTTTTTCCACATATGAAAGGTAGTAGGACAATCATTGACTTCATCAAATTCATAATAGTTGAGAGAGGTAGTAATGTTGATCATCACTATGTTGTGATTCTTTTTTTCCACCATCTGATCCATAGTCAAAGGATTAGGAGGTGCCACATACTAGTTCTCCAAGAAGTGTAGGCATGTATCTCCAATGCTTCCCAAATGTAGCTTTATGACTTCCTACCATGCTTTAAATTTTTCTCTGTTTAGCTTAGGAATCTCTCTTTTGCAAGACATATTTGATCTTTAGCTTAGGCCTTTGAAACCTTTTCTACAAGCACCAATAGGTCTCATACCAATTTTTGGAAATATAAGAGGAGTAACTAAGAGGGGAGGGATGAATCAGTTACCACTAAAACAATTCCAAATCCCTTATATGTCAACACAAACTTCTTATGAAATCAAATCCTTCTGTAGCTTGGTTAGAACTAGATATTCATTGTACCTCGATTAACAAAGAAATATTGTAATATTAATGTGTATAAACCTTTAGTAACTTAGTTTTAGAAAGATAAAGTAGTAAGAAAATAACATGAACACAAGAGACACTAATATTTAACATGGAAACCCAACTTGGGAAAACCACTGATGTAACTAGTTACAACTTTTCACTCTTCTAAAGTGATCCCTATTTAGAGCCAACCCTTTTAAAGGATTTGAATCAACATGTTAGGTGTAGCCTTCTTAGAGGTCTTTAGACACTTCAATCTAGAAATTCGACCTTGTTAGAGGATTGACAAAATGATTGTTATGTCAACTTTGTTAAGAGATTTCTTCACTGCTACGATTGTTAGAGACTACTAATAATTGACCTTGTTGAGAAAGCAACTAATTTGGAGATTTGGATCACTATTTTAATTTATCCTCTTTATCCTCCATGATCATGATATTCTTTGTAGTTCCTTGGATGTTCTTCTCTTAATCAGATATCCTTCTTTATTCACATCTTATCTCCTTCCACAACTTCCATATTTTGATCCAAAACTTGACCTTTCAGATATATGAAACCTAGTGTCAATTTTTCTTGAATACCCTTTTAGACTAACAATTGACATCAACTAAGTTAGATCAAATAATAATAAAAAGAATTTTAGTGTCACTCAGCAGACACTCAAAGTAGGTAATTTAGTTAACATTGATTTACTTTGGTAGTTGATTTGACTCAGTTTACACTAAACTCCTATGGTAACTTACCTAACTCAGTTTATACAAAAATCCTTCATTTATTGACCTAACTCGGTTTACACTGGATCAAAAAATTGGGTTTCTTCTAAACTTTTTCTCAAATGATACTAGAGACTTTTGATCTTAGTTACTACTAGTAGTGCACTACTAGAATGTAACATTTGTGTAACATCAATGATAATATACAATTGAATAATTGTTTTCAACAATATGTTCTTTCTTCCATCATGCAAAGCTTGTTTATCATGTTATAAAGGTCCACACAATAGGATATAACATACATCAATAGGAAAAATATCACAAAAACTTCATCATGATAAGATTCAATCCTAAAAAAAAAAAAAATCACTTACTATAACTTTATGATCCTCCCAAATCTATTATATTTAATAGGGCTAAGGGTGCTTGAATCTCTAAAACTTCAACTTGTTTACCAAATCCTCTAAGGGATATATTATCTAAACTACCACTATCAATTATAACTTTGCAAGACATACCTTAAAAATTATATCTTGTTAAAGAAAAAACTTTTCCTCTACAATGTTTCTTATTCCATCTCATTTTGATATAATGATCTCTATGTCATTAGAGCTTCTCCATCTTCAAGTTGGTTTAGGGAATAACATGATTGGAGAATTTCCTAATTAACATTTTTCTAAAAGGTTTAGAAATATTGGTAGGCTTAAGTTTGGAGGAAATTTTATGGTTAAGCACAATTGAGATATAATGATACTAGGATGGGTGACCTTAGGCCCCATTTGTCACCTCTGTGAACATCACCTAGATGCGATGAGTGCAAAGTGTACCATTTATTATACTACATAGTTAAACTTTAATAACATTAAATCACATTTGAATACAAAATTTTAAAAAATAATTTATTAACTTTCTAATTATATATTTTTAATATAGAAGAACCAATTAATAAATGAGCTTCTAAATATTTTGTATCAAAGTGAATGAGATCTTTTCTTTTAATCAAATAAATTAACATTAAAAACAAGTTATGTATGTATGTATATACACACATATTTATACATGTATATAATATTGAATATATATATACATATGTATATATATATATATATATATCCTATTAAACCTCAAATACATAAATGCTTCTAAATACATTATATTATATATTTTTCCAAGCCCATCCATTGTAGTCATCATGACTTTTCATTATAAATTACATTAGCTTGTATATACCTATATATACTAGCTTATATATACCTCTATATATATTACACTGAGAGTAATCGTTCTCGAGGTGCCTATTTTCATTTAATCCCAAGGTTATTTTAATCATAGTTGGGATTTACGAAAATGAAAATAGGCACCTCGAGAATGATTACTCTCAGCGTAATATATATAGAGGTATATATAAGCTAGTGGCAATCGTGGCGCAATAGGAAAATTATTTTTAAATTTTTTTCTATTTTTTTAAGGTAAGTGTTGAATTATTTATTTCTTTTTAAATAAAATTTTATAAACTTACTATAAAAATTTAATAGTGTAAACTTACTATAAAATTATTCTTGAATATTTTATTTTTTAATTCTATATATGGTGTTTCTTTGCATCACTTTAATTCAGTTTTATTTTAAGCATATTGTTACGTAAAATGTTATATTGAAGAGTAGAGTTATAGTTAGGGTTAGGGTTAGTGTTAGGGTTGGAGCTATTGTTAGGGTTTGAGTTATGGATAGGGTTAGAGTTATAGTCAGGAATAGAGTTACAATTAGAGTCAGGATTAGTATTAGGGTTAGGGCTAGGGTTATTTTTAGGATTATGAATCTTGTTAGGGTTATAGTTAAGGTTAGGTTTAGAATTAGAGTTAGAGTTAATGTTAGGATTAGGGTTAGAATTAGGGTTACAAATATAGTTAGGGTTAGAATTAGAGTTAGGGTTAACGAAAGGGCGAGGTTAAGAATAAGGGTTTAGGTTAAACATATAGTTAGGGTTAGGATTAGAATTAGAGTTGGGGTTTGAGTTAGAGGTAGAGTTAGAATTGGAGCTCAAATAAGGGTTAGGTTTAGAATTAGCATTAGAATTAGGGTTAGGGTTAGAATTAGCATTAGATTTAGGATTATAAAGGGTTAAGGTTAGGGTTAAGGGGAGAATTAAAGTTAGAGATAGAGTTAGAGTTAGAGTTAGGGTTTGTGTTATTATTGCTGTTAAGATAATTTTTGGGTTACTAATCATATTATAGCTAATAAAATTATAATTAATAAATATTATTACTCTAAATTATAATTATAATTTATAGTTAGGGTTATGATTAGGGTTAATTGTAATCACACACTCTCTCACATATCCCATTCTATAATTACCCCTCCCCTCCCCAATAATGTATACCCTCCCCACTCCCCCTACATTATTCTCTTTGTCCATCTCTTTCTCTACATATATACATCTCTCCCTCCATAATTATTTTCATTGTCTATCACTATATGTCATACTCTTCCTCTCCCCATCATTGTCTAGTACATCTCTTTTGGGCCTTATATATTCTTTTTCTTATTTAGCTCATCTCTCCTTACTCCCCTTCTATATATCTACATCATCTGCTCCCTCTAATCATCTCTCTCTCTCTCTATCTCTCTCTCTCTCTCTCTCTCTCTCTCTCTCTCTCTCTCCGCCCTGCTCTTTCTCCCTCCTTATTTTTCACTACATCTATCTATGTCTACCTCATGTCTCTCACTCTCTCCACCTTGTTCTCACTCTTTCTCTCTACCACATCACCTCATGTGATCTATCTCTCTCTCTCTCTCTCTCTCTCTCTCTCTCTCTCTCTCTCTCTCTCTCTCTCACACACACACACACACACACACACACACACACACACAAACACACACACACACCATCTTCATGTTTATATATCTCTAAAATGCTCTATGTATGTCTACCTCATGTCTCTCACCCTCTTCCCCTTCTCTCTCTCTCTCTCTCTCTCTCTCTCTCTCTCTCTCTCTCTCTCTCTCTCTCTCTCTCTCTCTCAGCCTCTCTCTCTCCACCATCTCCATCTCCATCTATTTTGGACCCTTCTTATGCTTTTTCTCTTCATGGCTCATCTCTCTCCCTCTCCCCTTTTCCTTCTACCCCCTCTAAGATTATCCTCTCTCTCTCTCTCTCTCTCTCTCTCTCTCTCTCTCTCTCTCTCTCTCTCTCTCCCTCACACACACACACACACATTGCGTCATGTTATTTATCTCACTCTTTCTCTATATCACATCACCTCATGTTAACTCTCTCTCTCTCTCTCTCTCTCTCTCTCTCTCTCTCTCTCTCTCTCTCTCTCTCTCACACACACACACACACACACACACGCGCGCGCGCGCGCGCGCGTGCGCACACACCTCATGTTATTTGTCTCTCTTTAAATTTGACTTCATTTCTAAAGTTTGTCCCAATTTATAATTTTTGTTTGTATTTCTATAATATAAAATCAAGTACATTTAATAGAACTTAATTATCATTAATAGTTTTTTATACAATTAATAAATTTAGGTAAAATTTTATAATTTTTATATTTGATTTAAGTAACAATTTTATTATCTTTTCTTTCTTT